>CM017325.1:37526937-37838509 GCA_006937295.1 Carpinus fangiana
TGCTACGTATGGGGACAAAAAAAATGACAACAAGCCCACATGTGGAGCACTAAAAAACAGCATATTATGTCCAATTTCATCAGCATTCGGGACCACAACTGTCCCTTTCCAGGGCCACCACAAAACTCACTACCAATCATAAAAGTCCACAAATTCAAACGGGATATAAAGCAACACAGCGGGGGATAAAAAGCAACACAGTGGATTTTTTTTCACAACTCCGGAATCAACCAACAACCAACCAAAAGCACAATAAAAACCTTATATACGTTTCAGACAACAAAATCCCTCAAGAAATTTTGGATCATACCTGTTGCTCAGAGATTTTTCCCCAAAATTATTTTTTCGAAAGATGGAGCCCTAGTCGTCGGAATGCGCGCCACCGGTGGAGTGCCTGAATCGCAGTCGCGGGTGTACCGTCTGTATGGTATGTGTTGCGCCGGTGGTGCGCCGGAGTCTAGGTCGGTTCGTCGGTGGGTGGGTGGGTGTCGGGGGAGATGGGGTCGCGAGATGGGGATGGGGGGTGTTGTTGAATAACCCCCAAGTTTAGCCCAAAACGCACCGTTTTGGCACTAGCCAAAATGGTGCATTTTGGATCCTACCTGGAGAGCTCGTCCGACGTGTCAGGTCCCAAAACGGTGCGTTTTGGGTCCGTTAACGACCGTTGCCAAAAGTGTGACGACAGAGATTTTATTCCAGTTTCCTTCCACCCAGGGAGTAAAGTTTCGAAAAAAAAAACCTAAGCATTTAAAAATTTCGGAAGGCAGACCCAATGAATTATTATATATTTTCCCAAAAATTTATTTATCTACTGGCTAGTTTATTTTTGTTCCTGTTTGGGATAAAATTCATCATGAGTCTCACTCAGTCAAATCAATACATGGGGAAAGATGGGCATTACTCCAAATGTGAAGCAAAATCTCAAAAAATATAAAAGGAAGCATATATAGTATAGTATGAGGTAAAAAAGGAGGCTAGGTCTCCTCCCATAAAAGTCGTCTTCTTTTATAAAATATTTTACAAACATCATATTAATATAAGTGTTCCGGGCGATACCTTTGAGACCAGCGAACCCGGTCCAGCTCTTTCAACCAGAAGCCGCTAATTGGCACTTGCTTTTGTCTCCGGCCTCTCTGTTGTCATCTTGGATGGCATTGATGTTTTCTAATTCTTCCAAAACTTGTTCCATTGATGGACCATTTTTCGGGTCGGATTCCACACATCTTAGTATTAGCTGAGCTGCTTGGCATGCTCCTTCAGTCCTTCTAGTGGGTATAGTTCACCTAGCCTTGAGTCCATTATTTTCTTCAGTTTCTTTTTGTCAGACAGACAGGGCCAACCCAATGTATTTGGGGCCTTAGGCAAAATTTTGAAGTTTGGCCTTATTTTTTAAAATATTTAAATATTAATTAAATAATATTTATGTTAATAATATTTCTATATTTTTATAATATTATTATTATTAATATGTTCATTAATTGTTGTTTCATGACTTTTAAGCTTAACGCTAAAAATTTTTTCGGTCATTAGTTTCTTAATTAGCTAGTTGCATTCTATTAAGGTTATAAATATTTGTAATAATAAAGTTAGATACATCAATAATATTTTTATTATCTTCTAGTTCTTTTTGATGAATTTCTTATTCATTTATGAGTTTTTTTACCTAAATTATCCTTAATATTTTGTTTATTGCTAATAACAAATTTATTTAAAAGCTCCCCTAGGACTAAAAAAAAATTAAAAAAGAAAAGAAAAGAAATTGGCCCTTGAGGGTGGCCGAACCACCCCCAAGGGCCAAGGGGTGGCTTCGGCCACCCCAAACCAGTTGGTCTGGGGTTGCCGAAGCCACCCCTTGCTCTCAACAGGGGTGGCTGGCCGCCACCTGTGGTGGCCAGCCACCCATTTCTTTTTAATATTAATATTTTATTATTTTATTATTTTATTTTGATTTTTTAAAAAGATATAAATAATAATTTATTATTTGTTGATTGTTTTGGACCGTTAGATGAAAATAAACGATCTAGATCAAATATTGGAGAAAGTGGGAGACAAGTGAGAGACATGAGAGAGAGAAATAGAATTTTATTTAAAAAAAAAATAGGTTGCCACGTCATTCAGGAAGGGTTTTCGGGAAAACCCTTCGGGACACCTAGCAGCCCTCATAAAATTATTCCTTTGGTGTTTGCAATTTCAACAAAGAGAGATGCATGGCTTGTCAGATTTTTTGTTATTTTTTTCTGTTTCTATAACATATTTGTTTTTTTGGGTTAAAATTTTTTTGGGTCTTATTAATTTTTTTTTTGGGCCTTATTAAAAAAAAAAAAAAAATTGGGCCTTATTAAAAATTTTTTTGGGCCTAAAATTTTGGGGGACCCTAGGCATCGGCCTAACTCGCCTAGGGGTTGGGCAGGCTCTGCAGACAGAGATGGCTTGGCATATAGGACTAGGTTCTTACTATCACCAGTCCTATTGTAGTCGTAGACCTGTAAGCCCATTATCATTTCCAACAAGACAACCCCAAAACTGTAGACATCACTTTTTATGTTCATATGATATGTGGATCAGGGTATTTATAGGAACATGTATATTGTTAGATTTGTGAAATGAGTTCTCTCAATTTCAAATAGAAGAGAGTGAATATTGATCCGATCCAATTGATTAAGGGTTACACAAAATAGATTTATGATCAGATTCCTAAAATTAACTATTGAAGGTCAAATCTTTATCATTATGTGTTATTGAAAAATTGTATAGTTGGAATTTGATACTTACCTGTTATTTCATATTCAGAGCAGCATAGCCTCTAGTAAACATTGCAGGACCACTCATGTGCATGCAATATTTTGTGTGGCCCAACTTATAATTTGATAGTCCAATATTTGAAAGCTTTGCATTGTAGTCCTGGAAAAAGAAATTGAAGACACATGCAAAGCAATACTTAGTATGTGATGGTGTTACAAACCTAATATGGAGTTCCTTAGCAATTTTAGCGTTTGGAATTTGGATGGTTAATAATTTGTGAAAGAGAATTTGTGGGCCCATTTACCCAAACACGTATCAAGCAATATGAATAGCAAATTGCTAAAGGTCAACATCTTATTTAACATGCTCAAGTGGCTTAAGTCACAAAGATAGTTATCCCATTCAACAATATCTTGGCTGCCTTGAAATCATGGTAGATCACAAGCTTTTCTAATGTGTATAAGAAAGAAAGGCCTCGAGCCACTTCTATTACTACTTTAAGCCTTGTATTCCATGGAAGTGGTTCCGGAGATCATTATGATTAATTTAGCATAGAGTTTCGCAAATGACACAATTTAATATTATGCATTTTTCCAAAAACAAAGATAAGAAGATAAATTTGCATGAAAAACTTTTTAATTTTATTTTATAAAGTTGTATATTATATGCTTCTTACTTGTAAAAAGGTGGTTCTCCAAGCTTCCCTTCTGCATGTATTCGTATACAAGAAGACATTCTTCATCTAATTCCCAACAGTAGCCTAGGAACTTAATCAAGTTGGGATGAAATAACTTCGCTTGATCTGCCTGTACCCACAAATAGATGTACTCAAATTTAGCAATATAAACTAATTCACTTCTATCTTCCCCTCATATGTTAATCTTTAAGTGTACGTGTACGAGCACTGAGCCACGCAAACATATTAATTCATTGAGAACTGCTCTTTCTTCTTCTCTTCTCCTGTACTTCTTCCGTACAATTTTTGTAAAGATAAAACTACTATTTGACTGATTTTTTAAACGATTTGTATGAGACAAAAACACGACTACGTAGACTTTCTCGAAATCCACTCCTATCTCATGAACTTGTATTTATTTTGTTTGTTGTGACACAAATCCTCAATTAATCTCATAAATGTATTAATTATTATTAATCTTGATTGTTTGTCAATCTTCCTTGGCAATGGCGTCCCTTCAGTTTGTTTGTTGTTGTTTCTTGAAGTTTCTTCTGCTTTGACATGAAGGGAAACTATAGAAGTGTTGTTTCACATGTTACTTTAAAGATATTTATTTTATGAATTCTTAGACAATAATTAACGTTAACCTGCAGAACAGAGACTCATAGCATGTAACTTGCACGAGAAAGTTGAGATGAAAAAAGAGAGAGAAAGAAGATTAGAGAAAGAAAAACACCAAAACCACCTGAGATTGCTGTTATTATCTTTGTCTTAGTTTTTCTTGGCAATCCAAAAGAGAAAACAAAGAATCCAATAGAAAATGGAAGCAACGTACCTGGGCTATGGTGATGATTTACCAGAGCTCCAGAACAGTTCCCCATATATTTATGTGCTAAATTATTGAGAGAGTACTGAAACAACAAGAAATATTGTCAAATGTGGAACAACTTCGGTTTGGTGAGAGAAGTTAAAAGTGCAGCGTCACTAGGACCAATCAATCACTCACTACACTACACTACACTACACGTACGTATATAAGAGTTTTCAAGCACGTACGTATATAAGAGTTTTCAAGCAGATGTGTCATGTGTCCATTGGTTCGCCAATCAAAACCAAGGACCCTTAAATTCGGTTGGTTGATTGATTGTCAATACATTCATTCCCTTCATATATTTATTTATTCATCTCTTATTGTTAATTTGTTAGTTATATGTCATAAAATGGTTTTTATTTTTTTTTTAAAAAAAAAAATGAAAATGCTATGAAAAATAATAATTAAAACAGTGTCGTCTCATGATATTTACTAAAAGTTTACTGACGTGGACTAAAAGATTATATTGGTGGTCGGCAGAGTAATGGGGCAAGGCCATCTAGCTCGCCCTTTCACAATTATGAAATACCTTTTTTCATTTTCTTTAAAACGGAAAGATTTTATTTATTTATTTATTTTTAAATGAAATGGACAGGTTTATGACCCAATAGAGATCGAGGCCATGTATGTTAACGTATTTGGGTGGGTTTTTTTATTTTTTATTTTATATAGAATCTTGTTAGACAAGTCTAAAATACATTTTTGTCGGGGAGAAAATATTTCTTAGTGGGCCTCACTCCTAAGAGTATTTCTAATGGAGGAGTTAAATGACACTCTTATCTAAAATTACTCATTAAATTAATAAAATACATTCTACATTGGATAAGCTAAAACAAAATATACAATAGATATTTTATTAAGAAAAATGTGTGGGGTTCTCTCTAAAGTGTTCTCCTAGCGTTCTCCCAGTCCTACGTAAAACATGATTTAAGAATAAAATAAAATTGTAGTAGCCTCCACCACTGATTTTTTTAGGCATTAGCACCAAATTTAAGGTCCGTCTATTTTGCTAAGTTCTGTGACCTGCCGCCAATTTAGGTGAAACGCACCTTTTTTTGCAGGTTTCCACGTTAGACTTTTTGGAATGCCCACATGTCCACACACAAACTTGCTAGACTAAAACACACCATTTTGGACCCCAACCAAAATGGTGCGTTTCAACTGGGTTTAGGGGGCAATATGATCGGCTTAGGGCCCCACTTCAAAATTCCGCCCCACACCCTCGGTCCCCCACCCCGCGATAGCGACGGCTCTCCCCCACCGGCAAGCACGCGAAACCACCCACCCATCGGCGCAGCTGGAAAGCCCCCCACCCATCAGCACACCGAGAAACCACCTACCCACCCACCCACCGGTGCATCTCGAAAATCCACCGACCCCGATTCGTCGGCGAAGCATGAAAGAGGCGAGATTGACGAAGCTCCTCCCACCGGCGCACCCATAACTGACCCACCGGCGGTCGCCGTCAGATGTTTCGGCCTAACCCACCGGCACAGGTAAGAAACCCGAGATTGGGGCTAGGGCTCCGTTGTGGGATTTTTTTAGGGTTTTTTTTTTCTTTGAATTTTTTTGTGTGGGTTTTGTTGGTTGAAAGGAATTGATGCATTTTTGTGATGTCTTACATTTTTATGTAGTTTTATGCGGTAATTTGGCCGAAAGTATTGAAGATGAAAATGTTTTTTCTACTTTTCCTACCTTTTTGATGTTGATTATGTGTTGCTATAATAGTGCCCCACTTCATTAATGCATGTTGTTGTTTTACTTATGTTGATCATGTGTTGGATTTTTTGGACAACTTCTCGTTTTGCATTGAATTATGATTTGTTTTCCATTTCGAGCTGCATTTTTTATTAGGGCTAATGGACATATATCTTCTTTAAAATGAAGAAAAAAAATACAAATGAACAAGAAGAAGAAAATTATTGGAGAATGATACAATGAAGCCGAATCCCATAGTGTGAGGCCAACAAAGGTAGGTAAATTTGATTGATTTTATTTCGTGAAACACATGCTTAATTTTGGTGTATTAGTGCTGATGATTTAGGGGTTCATTATATATTGCACAGTCAATGTCGTCGGCATCTGTAATATCATCGTTGAAAGAGGATACAGAACCTGTGCAATGTAGGTGCGGACTTACAACCAAAATTATGACGTCCACGATTACAAAAAATCCTGGGAGGAGATTCTATGGGTGTACTTTAATTTGGCTAATTCTGTGTTGAGAAATGATTGTTACTTTATAGTTTGTGATATTGTATTGATTGTTAATTTTTGGTGTAATAACAAAAACTCGGACAATGTCATTTTTTTCAATGGTATGACGATGAAACATGTGCTTGCGGACGGGAGGTCCTACCTGGGTTGTATAAACAAGTTAATTCTCTAAAGGGTGAAGTGTTGTCACTTAAATTCAGATTGAAGATTCAAACATATATGTTGGTATTTTTGTTGGTGATATGTTTATTGCTCATTTGTCATCGGGGTCACCGAGGCATGAGAATGTTGTATTTGGGACATTAATGTGTAAGCTTTCAAGTGAATGTTGTTATCGTCGTATTAGGCAAGCAAACTTCTTGTATGATTAAAATGTATGTTAATGTTTATGTTAATTCATTTTTGTAGTGTAATATGCATTAACTAATTATACATGTTTGTATTATTTTGCTAACTAATTATACAAAATAGTTAGTTAGCCAAATATTTCACAAAGGCCTACTAAAACAAACAATCCAAAAAAAAAAACAACGTTTCTTTACAGAAACAAAACCAGTGAATTTTAGGGTACAACTCGACTAATCCATGCCTATTTTTGTCAAAAAAAAAAACTTAAGGATTTAATAATTTTGAGCCTTCGACCCATGCCTATCTGATATAAATTCTCTTAAAATAATATTAAAATATTTATTTTAATATTTATTAATTAACAATCTCGTAAGTTTAAGTTTATATCAATTTACTCAACAAAATTTAAATTTAGCCTATTTAGTTCTTAAAGTTTTGATTGATTGTACGTTGACAATACATTTATTCAATTCCGTTCATATATTTATTAATCTGTTATTGTTAATTTGTTATGTGTCATAAAATGGTTTTTTTTAATTGAAAATGATATGAAAAAAAAATCAGAACAGTTGTGTTTTACAATATTTAACAAAAAGTTTACTTATTTGAACTAAAAAATTATATTGGCCGTTGGCAGAGTAATGGGGCAAGGCCCTTGGAAAAAGGATCTTATCCATTTTATTTGAAAATTGAAATCAAGAGTATTCATTTAATACATTTAGGAGGATAATATTATCTTTTAACTTTTGGGGGTATATTTTTTAGACAATTTTATCATTTTAAATGCACTAAATAGATATTATTTATTTCAAATGAAATGGAAAGGATCCATTTCCAAGGTGCTCGCCCTTTCGCAATTATGAAACATGCAACCCAAAGCCGTAAGTCAATTGTGTCTCTACAGGGAAGATATCTATAACAATTAATAGGGTAGGGACGTAGGGTTAGTTAGAAAAAAAAAAATACAGATTTTTTTTCTTATAAAAAAAAAAAAAGAAAATTAAGTGAAATCGACATGAATTATAGGAAATCCTACTTTGAGAAGCACATGAAAGTTTTATAAGTTGACTTCAACCCAATTTAGAGAAAATTTATATCAATATATTATTTGAAAGAGTAAATGAGTAATAATCCATGATGAACGATTTTAAATGGTGTGATATTTTATGTTTCAAAATTTATAAGAATTAAATATTCAACATGCATTTACAATTATTTTCTATCCATTTTAAACGTAAATGGAGGAAGGCAGCAAGAACTAGGCTGATAATTTGGGGTGGCCCATTTTGCCGTGTCCAGAAGGGCCCATTATGCAACTTTTAAGGAGGCTACAAAAAGAAAAGAAAAGAAGAAAAAAAAAACTGTTCTTGGGTTTCGGCCCGTAGTTTGTTTCCAGACCAGACACTTATGTCATTTGAATGCACATCTTCATCTATATATTATTGAGATGTGTTTGGACTTTGGTATTCTTACATATCTTTATCTCTTTTATATATATATCTTCTTCTTTTTTAATTCATCTACATAGTCGCATATAAATCCCATCTCTTGTTAGGAGATAGACAAAAGATTTGCATGAAAATTAATTTTATCATTTCTCTATATTCTTTGCTCAGACCGAAAAAAAGAAGCACCACATAACCATTGGGCAAATGTGTAACGCTCTAGTTCTACATTATAAAAGATGAATAGTTCATATAAAGTAAATGAATTATAAGCCGTTAATGAGTACGAAGTCATACATTAGTTTTCTTATTAGGTGCATGAAATATTTGGGCTTCATAAGAGAATTTAAGGACTTCCAATTATAACTTGACTAATCATTTTAGAATGATAATATAGTCTATGTATATATATGTTGGCCAACGCTTTTCCTTGACCATTATTAAACTCTTGTGAAGAAAATACTTGCGACAAATTTAATGATTTTTTTTTTGAAATGGACAGTAATTTATAATTAAATATTTTCTTTATCTTGTAGTTTATTTTTCTACACAAAAAAACCGGTGCCTTTGTCATGAGACCAGGCCACTCTTAAACACTGGTTGGACATGTTACAAGCCTTACAAATATGAAGCTGCATGCATACGAATACCAAAAACATAACTACAATTACTTATTAAAATCTAGCCGGAACTAGTGATGATAAGCTCTAGCTCCGGCTCCAGACAAACCATTCTTCTGGGGAGTTGGAGACCGGCGATGGTTATACTGATGCTGATGCTTCGTCTACTCCGCTTGGTGTAAATTTGAGCCCTGCTTTGAACTGGCTTTTGTCTTCTTTGTTGTCATCTTGATGGCATTGATGTTTTCTAATTCTTCCAAAACTTGTTCCATTGATGGACGATTTTTCGGGTCGGATTCCAGGCATCTTAGTATTAGCTGAGCTGCTTGGCATGCACCTTGTAGTGGGTATAGTTCACCTAGTCTTGAGTCCATTATTTTCTTCAGTTTCCTTTTGTTAGACAGAGATGGCTTGGCATATAGGACCAGGTTCTGACTATCACTGGTCCTTTTGGGGTCGTGGGCCCTTAAGCCAGTTATCATTTCCAGCAAGACGACCCCGAAACCGTAGACATCACTTTTTACGTACAAATGACCTGTAGATTAGGGTATTTATTGGAACATATATATCGTTAGATCGTGAAATTTAATTTAGATATATAAATATATCGTGAAATGAATTCTCTCAATTTCAAATAGAAGAGAGTGGATCTTGATCTAATCCAATTGATTAAGGGTTACACAAAATAGATTTCTGATTCAATTTCTAAAATTAACTATTGAAGAAGGTTAAATCTTTATGTTTTATTGAAAGATTGTGTAATATTTGAAATTTGATATTTACCTGTTTTAACAAATTCAGGAGCAGCATAGCCGTAAGTGCCCGTTACACAAGTTGTCGGGAAGTTTCCATTTATGGGGCCCAACTTTGGTAGTCCAAAATCTGAAAGCTTTGCATTGTAGTCCTGGAAAAAGAAATTGAAGACATAGATAAAACGATAATTAGCATGTGATGGTGTTACAAACCTAACATGGAGTTCCTTATTAGCAATTTTAGTGTTTGGAATTTGGATGGTTAATCATTTGGATAATAAATATGAAAGAGAATTTGGGGGCCCATTTACCCAAACACATATCAAGCAGGCTGCTCTTGTTTTGGTAGGTGTATCCAATAAGAATTCTCTCATATTTATTGTTTGAACTGCTAGTAATTCGAATAACAAGTTGCTAAAGATCAACATCCTAATTAATATGTTAAAGTGGCTTAAGTCACAAAGAAATTTACCCCATCCAACAATATATTGGCTGGCTTGAAATCAAGGTAGATCACAGACTTTACTGATGTGTGTAAGAAAGAGAGGCCTCGAGCCGCTCCTATTGCTATTTTAAGCCTTGTATTCCATGGAAGTTCCGGAAATCCTTCTGATTAATTTAGCATAGAGTTTAGCAAATGACACAATCTAATCTTCTGCATTTTTCCAAAAACAAAGATAAGAAGAGAAATTTGCATGGAAACCTTTTATATATATACATATATGTATGTATGCATATGCTTCTTACTTCGGAAAAGGTGGTTCTCCAAGCTTCCCTTATGCATGTATTCGTATACAAGAAGGAATTCTTCATCTTCCCAACAGTAGCCTAGGAGCTTAACCAAGTTGGGATGAGAGAACTTCCCCAAGAATTCCACTTCTATCTGTACCTAAAGAAAAATCTAAAAAATCCCTATTAATATTCAATATGAATATGTGATCATGATGATTTGGTTAACTAGAAAAAACATGCCCCAGTTGGCCTTCCAATTATATGTTGGAATGACTTTTTCGTACCAAGAAATAATAACTTAATTAAAAGGAATCATTTCTCAACTTCAAAATTCAAATATACTATAGATAGAGAGGAACAAGACAGTCTCGTGGTCAATGTTGACGACGTTGAAGCTACCCATGAACAGAAACAAACGTACCTGCCATTCTACCAACCGCGGTGTTCTATCAGGGTTCGATTTCTTCACAGCAACGGGTAATCCGGTGCCGACCTTCGACGGTGCATATGTTGTCTCGTCCACCCAACCCTTGAAAACCCTTCCAAACCCTCCCTCGCCGAGCACCGTATCGTGCCTGAAATTTCTTGTTGCGCTCTTCAGCTCCGCCAGTGTGAATAGCTTCAAGTTTGGTGTTATCACCTTCCCGGCCTGAGGCTGTGGCCTTTCCTCGACGTTGCCGCTTTGGTCAGCATTGCTGTTGCTTCTCAGCGGCCCTTCTGTTTGTTTGATATTGTTTCTTGATGTTTCTGTTTTATTCACATAAAGGGAAACTATAACCAACTGCTATATATATGATTCACATGAAAGGGAAAAAAGAGAGACCGAGAAGATTAGAGAAAGAAAAATACAAAAACAATCTCTGTTTCTACTATTATTGTCTTTGTCGTCTTAGTTGTTCCTCTTGGCAATCCAAAAGAGGAAACAAACAATATATATATCCAATAGAAAGTGGAGAAAAAAGTACCTGGGGTTGTAGTTTTGGTACTGGAGCCTGGGGTATGGTGATGATTAACCTGAGTTCCAAAACTGTTCCGAGGAAGGATCATTCTCTCCTTGGAGTAGAGAGGTCGGGAAAAAGGTCGGCACTGCAACTTCCCAATTGGGGGAAGAGGTGGGGGAGTAGGTGGGCTCCGCCTGGCCAAATATTTGGACACTCGAGATTCCGATTCAGTCACAGTTTTTTCGGGAAGGTCGTTAGTCATCTCAGTAGGATAGATCAATAGCTTGAATTCAAGCTTCATCTGCATTTCCCGAAGCATCTTTGCCAATTCTGAGGTGCTCCATAATATCTCCGCATCTCGCAAGGCGGTCAAACTCCATAAATTGGATGGGAGCATGGTCAACTCAATGCATCCTTTGATAACCAAATGCTCGAGACATGGCATTGCAGTTGCACCTCTTCTCTGTTTCCATTTTTTAATTCTCAAATTTTCCAATTTAAGGACTCGAAGTTGAGGAAACGAACCTGCAAAGACGTAGAACTTACTGGAAAGCAAGCAACTTTGTAATTTCAGTATTTGAAGATTGGGAAGTTTCCCCAGCACTTTCATGTCTCGACGGACTTTTATGCGCACATGTCTTAGGGTTATCTTGGTGATCGACAGAGGAAGTGAAATCGGTAGACTAGGACGTTCGGAGCAATTTATAATTTTCAATATTTGAAGATGACCCAAATGGTGGAGACATTTCAAAACATCAACTACTTTGTTGTTGCTCTCGTCGGCTGCAAACCATATCCCTAATTTCCTTAGATTAGGGAGCTTGGCCTCGACAATGGGACAATCACTTTGTGGGTTCAGTGATACAGTCGAAAGGGTTTGAAGGCTCGAAAGAGCTCTAATCTCTGGGTCCAAATTGTCAGGTAAACTCACTGGCCCAGACATGTATAGATTCTTTAAACGTGGCAGCATCCATATCGCTTTTGGCAAACAATTTAGAAAAGTGCCTCTAAAATCAAGTGTTTCTAGATTTATAAGCTTGCCAATGGAATCTGGAATTGCTTTCAGAGCAGCAGATTCTACACCCAAGTACCTCAAATGGACCAATTCTTCTATCCTTGTGGGAATGGAGTAGAGATCTACACACCCAAAATTAAGCACTTCAAGCAATTTGAAGTTTTCGAGGACCCATTTCCAGTGGTTTGGGTTAAATCTATATGTACGTTGGCCAAGAAACAACAAAGAACGGGAAGGGTGAGAAAGATTTGAAGAAATATATGGATCAATGCTACCCTGGATGCAAACTCTAAGGGATTTGTTCCCCAATAAAAGATTAACATCTGTACGGACCTCAAGAAACTTCTCATTTGCACTCTTTAATATGCAGAGGTCTCGTATAAGAGCATGCATACGACATGTCTTGACTCCTCCATTTGTCCTCCTGCTAGCCACCTGGATCAAGCTTAGATCTATTAGCTCCTCCAAGTACTCTTCAGCAACATCCTCCGGGTCTGTACGGTCAGTTTGTTTAATGAATCCTACCGCTATCCACATCTGGACCAATTGATTCACAGGGATCTCAAAGCCTTCTGGATATACACCAAAATACAAAAAGCAAGGTTTCAAGTGCTGAGGCAAAAGGGTGTAGGTCAAGGCGAGTATGTCTTTGCATTTTGTACTAGCCACCTCAACGATGTCCGAAGAAAAGTTGCCACTCGCCATAGGGTCCCAATTTAAGTTGCTAATCAATTCGGACCATCCTTCGCGTGTCTTCTCTTTGCTTGCTAATTGGCTCCCTAATACCACAATGGAAAGCGGCAAACCACAACAATGACTCGCAATTTGTCTTCCCAAAGTTTCTAACTCGGGAGGACATGTTCCTCCTCGGAACACCTTCACAATAAAGAGCTCCCAACTTTCATCTTCGTTAAGAAATAAGAGAGAGTGGGAAATAGAAGTATCTTTTAAGCGGCTAGACTGGCTAGTGATCAATAATATTATGCTTCCGTTCGCCTCATCAGGAAAAGAAGATCTTACCTCATCCCAGACTTCGGTAATAATGTCGTCCATGACTATCAAGTACCTCCTCCCTTGCAAGCATTTGAATAGCTTCTTTTTTAGTTCATCATCATTTGAGTATTTGAAAAGCTTCTTCCTAGTCAACTCATCTGATTTTGGCATCTCAGACTTTAAAATTTCAAGTAACACATCTCTGGTTTTGAAATTTTGAGAAATACACACCCACGCACGACAATTAAAGTGACTTTCGATGTCAACATTATTGTAGACTTTCCTCGCAAGAGTGGTCTTCCCCAACCCACATGTGCCGACGATTGAAACGACACCAAGCTGTAGATTCCCTTCCGTAAGCTTTTGCACCATTAATGCAGTTGAGTTATCATGGAAGCCCACCACGTCATCTTGCTCGACTTCTTTACTACGTTCGCACAGAGCCTCCGTCGCTGCATCTGCACTAGCATCAACACTTTCTTTGCCGTACCTTTTTCTTCTATTGTCGAACAATTTGCTGAGTTTTTTTTTGAGGTCTTCCATATCCTTTGCAAATTAGTGAAACATTATTGACCGCTTAGTATGGGTCTTTTATGGGGAGGGGTGAGAGAGGAAAGAGGCCAGGAAGCTAGAGAGGGAGGATGGAAGGAAACTGATAGATTATGTTCGGTAAATCACCGCCGGTATTGACGTTTCGATTTTTGAGAGCCACTCAAAAGCAGTTTTTCTCTTTTCTTTTCTTTTTTTTTTTTTTCTTTTCTTTTCTTTTCTTTTTGTTGGGTGGAGATGGTAGTGGTTAGATTTGGCCCACAATTAATAATTTTATTTTTTTAATATTTTTTAATTTTTAACATTACATCATTCATTTTTTATTATTTTTTAATTAAAAAAATCACTATAAAATAAAATTTTTTATTTTTTTATATCAAATATTATTACTTTTTTATTTTTTCAAAAAAAAATATTCTTACTTTATTTTACATGAAACCAAAACCAAACTAAAAAAAGAGATTAAGAGGGAAAGAAGGGTGAAAGAAGGGTTGAGAAGCCACGACTTGTTGAGTGCTCCGAATAAGAAAGACTTGTTGGGTGCCCAGAGAAAAAACGAAGACCTTTTGGGTCAGTAATTCCGATCACGTGGATAACTTCTGTTCAGCGGGTCATTTCTTCATATTCGTTTCACATTCTCTTAACTGGCTTTTGATCAGAAATTATTGACACCATGGCATTATTGAACCAGAAAGTCATTCTTTTTTATGCACATGGCACCAAGGTCCCACCCTGGTTCAATTTTCCTGTATAGTCACCGGATCGGGATCCTCTTATATTAGAGAGGAATTCTCATATTTCCTCTTCACCATTCAATTTAATCTGAGGGCTATTGGCCTATGTTATGTTATGTTACGTATTTCACTGAAAACTAAATAGTAACATATTAATTATTTTTAAAAAAATTAAAATTAAAATAATAAAAACATTTAAAATAAAATAAGGAAGAACTTGGGGTGACCGGTCAAAAAACATTTTGAATTTCTTTTAGGTTTGGCCTTATGAGATGGCTCGATCACCCATGGCCACAAGGGAGTGGTCTAGGGCCGAACTTAAAAAAATTCAAAAGTTCTTTTGGCCCTATCAAATGAAGTGGTCGGCCATCCTAAAAGTTTCTCTTTTTAAAATATATATATATTTTTTTAAAAAAATTGTGGTCTAGAGTAGCTGAAGCTACCCCCTCCTAAGCTCAAATAGAGTGGTCGGCTATCCAGGTTTTTCTTTTTTAAAATTTTTTTTATTATTTTAATTTTTTAGCCTTAGCTGGCTTTTGATCATAAATTATTGACACCATCGCATTATTGAACCAAAAAGTCATTCTTTTTTATTGATTAAAAAAAAAAAAAGAAAAAAGTTAATGTGAAGCGTGCATGCACATGGCACCAAATACCAAGGCCCCACCCTGGTTAAATTTTCTTGTATAGTCACCATCTATATCTAACATCGGTTAGCACGTCAATCGATACTTGGACTAGATATCTTTAAGGGAAACTTTAGTTTGTTAAAGCACTTACCGTAAACTCTTTAAATTTTTTTTTTTTTTAATTTAAAGAGTTAGTTTAATAAAAAGTGTTAAAAATCTCACTTCTCAACATTTTCATTTTAATAAAAAAGTTAACATTGTGAATAGTAAAACTTTAAACTTAACAATTATTATTTTCTCTTTATTCATTAAACAACTATCTTTTCTCTCTCTTTCTTTTTTCTTTTCATTTATCTTAACACTCAAAAGTTAGATAAATAATAAACAAATATTTGAAAATTAATATTTTAATAAAATAGTGAAAGTGAATTGTTAAAGTAGAGAGGCTAAAAAATATGGATTATTAAAATAACCAAAAGTGTACTTTTTGTTATTTTGAAGAGTAAAATTTGAAGAGTCTACTATAGATGCTCTTTTATGAACTTTTAGTTAATTATACAAATTTCTTTTGAATTCTTAAAACCATCACTTAGACTTTTTGAATTTTAATTTGTTATTCTTTTGAATCTTTCGGTTAGTTTTAACATTCAAAATGGTGTCATTTTATGTTGAGTGAGTGCTAAAGTTTTGGATACAAAATGATGTAATTTTAACTTAGAGGATTCTAAGTGAGAACAAATTAAAGTTCGGAGAACTTAACTAAGAGTTTTAAAAGTTCAAGAAATTTATATAATTGACTAAAAATTCGGGAGCAATGATTTTTCTACTTTGTAAATTGTATATCAAACTTCAGTACACAAATAATTCGTATTCAGCTCAATAAAATAGTTTTTTTTTTTTTTGTTATTTTGTTGAGCTATGTGTTAAAATTACTCTCTCAAGTCAACAAAATAGTTAAGAATTAGCTGAGGAGTTAGAGAATTCCTAGCAGCTTTTTCGTCGTGTTCTTTATGATTACAAATTCAAATTACTTTTTTTGTTTTTCTATGTTAAAACACACGACAATAGCTTCCCCAAATGCTTCCCTATATCATTAAAATATATATTTTTTTATTTTACTTTTTTTTATGAGTTAAATACCAAATATCTCCTTAGGGTTTCACAACTTTATTTTTTCCTCCTTAGGGTTTGATTTTTTTCACATAAGGTTAATGTGGTTTTTATAAATGACCAAATCGGTGCTCCTGTTAGTTGACTTAACAGAAGTCCATGTGGACGAACAAAAATTTGACACCTGGCATAATTGACCATGTTATCAATGGTGACATTGCCACCTAATTAAATTTTTTATTTAAACAAAAAATTCAAAAAAAAAAAAAAAATGGGAGCCACCCCCTTGGGCACTAAGGGGTGGCTCGGCCACCTCCTTGGCATCTTGGGGGTGCCTTGGCGGGCCAGGGCACCCCCAAGGTGCCAAGGGTGGTGGCCGAGCCAACCCTTGGTGCCCAAGGGGGAAGCCACCGCCATTTTTTTTTTTTTTTTAAATATATTTTTTTTAAATAAAAAATTTAATTAGGTAGCCTCATCATCATTGATGACGTGCCCACTTATGCCAGGTGTTAAATTTTCATTCATCCACATGAATTTTCGTTAAGTCAACTAACGGTTAATTAACAAGAAGAACAATTTGGTTCACGAAATTAGAGCCAATTTATTTAATATTCAAGTCAGGATTCGTGTTCACGAAATGTTTCATTTAATATTCATTTTTTGTTTGCCAGGGAAAATAGACATTACGTCATCCATCCCTACATATTCATGATTAATGTTACAACTTACAACGCCATCCATCCCTACGTATTCATGATTAATGTTACAACTTACAACTTTTGTTGTAGATATATAAAACATGGGGGAGAGATTAGGCCAGTTTACCGACCAGCTATTTTTTGAGCTTCTTGCTTTGTTCGTTCGGCTGAAACTCCTCGTGTAGCTATGGATTAGAGAATCCAGTCCACTACTGCTAAATGCATGCATATATTGTTAAGCTTTACAGAATGTACAGAAGAAGCAAAAACAAAGTATGGAAAGAAACTAGAATGGAGAGAAGACAAAGTATGCAGAGAAACTCAATTGTATTCTCTGATGAATCATTCTCGACTTGCAAGAATGGAAAAGAATGTACATACATATACTTGATGATTTGTGTATGAGGCATAAATGCTACGTATTATTTTCTCAGTCATATCTTTTTACAAATTTAATAAATTCACCATTGGATTTCTAGATTCATGTGAATTACACAAAAAGTCAATTTTACGGAGATGGAGAATGATTTTTCTTGTTGAGAGAATTAATTTTAGGCTCTGCCTTCACCAAACCACGCCCATGATGTATTGCCGGACACCCTCTTGGGTTTGTAGTGATTGTATAAAGAGAGTAATGGGGAGAAACTTAGAATGGAATTATATTTGATGCTTGCTTGATTACATAAGGAGTGGAATACTGAATTTATACAAACATCTTGAGAGACAGAGAGTTATGGGAGACATTGTCATGGGCGCATGGTGGCTTGTTTGGGCAGCATGGGCAGCACGGGCGGCAGTAATCAATCAATCAGTGAGGAGCATGGGCACAACATGGTTTGTTGAGTAGTTGAGGTCTTGTAGCAGCACGTGGGTTGGCAGGGCATGGGCAGCATATTAAGCTTTAGTTATATTGTGCTAACAGTCACTGCGATCGTTCGCTTACTTAGAAGGTTCCGGCTTATCTAGCAGAGAACTGCGATCGTTCGCAGATCGATCGCAATGATCGTTCGCTTACTCAAAAGGTTCCGGCTTATCTAGCAGAAAAGTGCGAACGATCACTACACCGAGTGCGATCGTTCGCAGTAACAGAATGCGCAAGAATACTCACGTGAACAGTAATTTTGTTTAGTTAGTTGAGTAGTTTTCTATTCAGTTATTGATGTAAACAGATTATATAATTATTTGTTAATCTGTTAGACTTCTTTTCTTGTATAAATACAGTCATCTACATGTAATCACATTACTTGAATGAATACAAATTTCAGTCTTGGCACACTTTATTTTTCTCTCTTCGTTTCACTGTTCTTCATTTCTTTCCAACCTTTGATATTTGACATGGTATCAGAGCTTTTCTAAAGACTTTGTCATGGAGTCTGTTCTTCCTCATCAACCTTCTTCTTCTTCTCCTTCTTCAACAAATTTCGTTGCTATTCATGATGATTTGTCATCAAACCCTCTTTATCTTCATCATGGAGATAATCCTGCCTCACATATGGTTATTCAACCATTGAACATAGAGAATTACAGTGCCTGGAGTAGGTCCATGATCATGGCTCTCACAGCTAAGAACAAACTGGTTTTCATTAATGGTTCCTTACCTCAACCACCTGCCATTGATCCTACTTTTCAATCTTGGACATGATGCAACAATATGGTTCTTTCATGGATTATGAATTTTGTGTCGAAGGATATCTACATTAGTATTTTTTACATCACCAATGCCGAAGTTATGTGGAAAGAGTTGAAAGATCGTTTTTCACAAGGTAATGGTGCTCGTGTTTTCGAACTCAAAAAGTCTATCTCTGCTTTAATTCAAGGAAATAACTCTGTCAATACTTACTATACTGCTCTCAAAGGACTTTGGGATGAGTTAATCAATTTCGAATCAATTCCAGCATGTATTTGTAATTGTAGATGTACTTGTGGAATTATCAAGAAAATTATGGAGAATCGAGATAGGGACTATATCATGCAGTTATTGATGGGTTTAAATGATTCTTATTCTGCAATTTGTAGTCAACTTTTACTCAATGATCCTCTTCCCACAATGAATAAGGTTTTCTCTTTAATCATTCAAGAAGAAAGGCAAAGAATGATTAAATCTGCCTCAGTGAATCAAAATGTTTTTCAAAACAGTGCTGCTCTAGTATCTAGGTCACTTGTTTCTTCATACAATTCCTCAAACACTAACCGAAACCCTTCATACAATTCCTCAAACACTAATCGAAACCCCAAGCAATATCCGAAAAAGCCTAGCTGCAGTCACTGTGGTGTTGTTGGTCACACCATTGAAAAATGCTACAAAATCCATGGTTTTCCTCCTGGTTTCAAGTTTACTAAAGGCAAAACAGTAGGTGATTCTTCAGCTCATCAAGTTCAGGTTTATGATGATGATTCATCTACTGTGGTTCCATCTGTGCCTCAGTTTACTTCAGAACAATGTCAGCAGATTCTTGCTATGCTTAAGCCTCAAACACTTGATGGTGCTTATCCCCATTCAGCACATTAAGTGAGTATCACTCATGGTAGTCATGACAAACTGTTTTCTAATATGGCAGGTATACCTTCTTCACCTATTCTTAATCATATAGGTTTTGATTCCAAATTCTCTGTTTTTTCTTCCTCGGTACCTCCTATTTCAATTACTCCTTCAAAATGGATAATTGATACAGGAGCAACCGATCATATGATATGTTCTATATCATTGTTTACTTCAATCACTGCCAAAATATCTGCCAATGTTAAACTTCCAAATGGAAAATTTGCTGCTGTTACTCATATTGGGACAGTGCAGATTTCAGCCAACCTTACCCTCACTAATGTCTTGTGTGTTCCATCTTTTTCCTTCAATTTACTGTCAGTTAGCAAACTCATCAAATCCATCACTTGCTGTTTCATTTTGTTTGCTAACTTCTGTTTTATTCAGAATCTAAACAGCTGGATGACGATTGGATTGGGTGAACTAAAAGATGGCTTATATTACTTGGTGCAAAATTCAGACATACATTCAAGTTCAAGCTTGACAACCAAGTCTGTTCCTTTTTCTAGCTTTTCTGCTTCTGTTAAAAATGTTGATACAGATCTTTGGCACTTTAGGTTAGGCCATTTACCTTCTTCACGAATGAAGTTGTTAGCTTCAAACAATTCTGTAATTTCTTGTGATTCTAGTGACAGCATTTGTACAATCTGTCCTCTAGCTAGACAAAAGAGATTACCTTTTCCTGTTAGTGTATCAACTTCTCTTGCAATGTTTGATCTAATACATTGTGACATTTGGGGCCCTTCATCAATTTCATCAATAAATGGATCTTCTTATTTTCTGATTATTGTTGATGATTATTCTCGTTTTACATGGATTCATTTAATGCAATCCAAGTCTCAAGCTAGTCTTTTCATTCAAAACTTCTTTAGTCTTGTTAAAACTCAATTTCAATCAAAGATTAAAACTTTAAGGTCTGACAATGGCCTTGAATTTCACATGCCCAATTTTTTTTCCTCCAAAGGAGTCATACATCAACTTAGTTATGTAGAAACTCCTCAACAAAATGCTGTGGTAGAGAGGAAACATCAACATATTCTCAATGTAGCTAGATCACTTCGTTTTCAATCACAACTACCCTTATCTTTTTGGGATGACTGTGTTCTTACAGCTACATACTTGATAAATAGACTTCCATCTCCTACTCTGTCTAACAAAACTCCTTATGAATTGTTATACTCAAAATCTCCTAACTATAATCATCTAAGAGTTTTTGGATGTCTATGTTATGCTTCTACCTTAAATAGACATAGAACTAAATTTGATCCTAGAGCTAGACCTTCTGTTTTTCTAGGATATTCTTCAATTCATAAAGGCTACAAACTTTATGATTTGCAAACACATTCATACTTTGTATCTAGAGATGTTGTTTTTCATGAACACATCTTTCCTTTTAACAAGTCTCATGGTTCTATTGTCATTCCACACAATTCTGATTCTGATTTTTCTTCTTTTCCTACAACTGATGGAGTTTTTATATTACCTTCCTCTTTTCCTGATATTCCATGCTCCTCAGATTGTACTCCTCATATTCCTCCTATGCCTTCATCAAATTCTACTCCCATCATTAGTCCCGTCATTAATTCTAACATTAGTCCTACCATTAGTCCTACAATCAGTCCAACTGTTACTCCTCCCATCACAAATCTATGAAAGTCATCTAGAACTAAATGTATGCCTGGATATCTGTAATAGTATCATTGTCATCTTGCTGATCACTATTTCTCATCTAATCATCCATCCACATCAGGTACTTCTTTTGCTTTATCTTCAACTCTTGGTTATGATAAACTTTCTCCTACTTATAAATCATTCTGCTTATCTGTTTCCATTAACCCTGAGCCTCAATATTTTCACCAAGCTGTTAAGCATCAGCATTGGCACCAGGCAATGAGTGATGAGATCCAAGTTCTTGAGGAAAACAACACTTGGATACTCACTGATTTGCCTCAATATAAAACTGCGATTGGTTGTAGATGGGTTTACAAGGTTAAGTTCAAGGCTGATGGGACTGTTGAGAGGTATAAGGCAAGATTGGTTGCTAAGGGTTATACACAGTGTGAAGGTCTTGATTACTATGAGACTTTCTCACAAGTTGCCAAACTTACAACAGTAAGGTGTTTACTAGCCATTGCTTCATCAAAGAATTGGTTTCTTCACCAACTTGATGTCAACAATGCCTTCCTTCATGGGGAGCTCAATGAAGAAGTTTATATGAGTTTACCACCTGGTTTTGCAAATAAGGGGGATAAGCGTGTATGCAGGCTTACCAAGTCACTCTATGGACTAAAGCAAGCTTCAAGGCAGTGGTTTGCTAAGTTTTCAACAACCCTTTTGAATAATGGTTTTCAACAATCCAATGCTGATTATTCTTTGTTTACCAGAATTAAAGGGAATACCTTTGTTGCTCTTTTGGTGTATATTGATGATATCATCATTGCTAGTGATGATGCTTCTGCTGTGTCTCAACTTACTACTTATCTAAATACCAAATTCAAACTCAAAGACCTTGGACCCTTGAAGTTCTTTCTTGGCCTTGAAATTGCTCGAAGTTCCAAAGGCATTTCTGTTTGCCAGAGGAAGTACACTTTGGAAATACTTGAAGATGCTGGTTTGTTAGCTTCAAAACCAGTTAGTTTTCCCATGGAGTCTAATCTGAAACTTAGTCGCATTACTGGTGATCTTTTAAAGGATCCAACTTCTTATAGAAGATTAGTAGGAAGGTTACTATATCTTGCTATAACAAGGCCAGATATTTCTTACTCAGTTCAGATTCTGAGTCAATTTATGGACAGTCCTAGACAACCCCATATGGATGCTGCTGTTCGTGTCTTGAGATACTTGAAATTAGCTCCTGCTCAAGGTCTTTTTTACCCTGCTGTTTCTTCTTTGCATCTAAAGGCATTTTGTGACAGTGATTGGGCTGGATGTCCAGATACAAGGCGCTCTGTTACTGGCTTTTGTGTATTTTTGGGTGATTCATTGATTTCTTGGAAATCAAAGAAGCAAGTGACAGTTTCTAGGTCTTCAGCTGAGGCAGAATACAAGTCCATGGCAGCAACTACTTGTGAATTAATTTGGTTGTTCAGTCTGCTTAAGGATCTACACATAATTCATCCTCAACCTGCTTTGATGTTTTGTGATAGTCAAGCTGCTATCCACATTGCAGCTAATCCGGTGTATCATGAGAGGACAAAACACATTGAGGTTGATTGTCACATTGTAAGAGACAAGATTCAAGAAGGTTTGATTCGGACTCTTCATGTTAGCACTCAACATCAACTGGCTGATTTATTCACTAAAGCTTTAGGTTTTGCACCTTTTTCTCATTTAATTTCCAAGATGGATATTGTTAATCTCTTCCCTTCATCTTGAGGGGGAGTATTAAGCTTTAGTTATATTGTGCTAACAGTCACTGCGATCGTTCGCAGATCAATCGCAGTGATCGTTCGCTTACTCAGAAGGTTCCGGCTTATCTAGCAGAGAACTGCGATCGTTCGCAGATCGATCGCAATGATCGTTCGCTTACTCAGAAGGTTCCGGCTTATCTAGCAGAGAAGTGCGAACGATCACTACACCGAGTGCGATCGTTCGCAGTAACAGAATGCGCAAGAATACTCACGTGAACAGTAATTTTGTTTAGTTAGTTGAGTAGTTTTCTATTCAGTTATTGATGTAAACAGATTATATAATTATTTGTTAATCTGTTAGACTTCTTTTCTTGTATAAATACAGTCATCTACATGTAATCACATTACTTGAAAGAATACAAATTTCAGTCTTGGCACACTTTATTTTTCTCTCTTCGTTTCACTGTTCTTCATTTCTTTCCAACCTTTGATATTTGACACAACACGGGCGTCAGTGAGGAGCATGGGTAGCAGGGGTTCTTGTACTCTAACAGTGACCTCGCCTCGTCGTCGCTGATCCATGTCGTCAGGTTGAGACCCCAAAATTCCCTTTCAAATCTCTCACTCTCACTCACCACCATAGAACTAGGGTATGAATTTTGGGATGTGATTTTCAGATGGGTATTGATTTGGTTGAAATAGGATCTCTCTAGTCTATTATGGACCTGAGGTATCACAGAGATTTATTTAAAGAAATTCAAGTACCACATTTGTGCCATGTGTCATTTTAAGAACGAAAATAAAAAATATTAATTAATATTTTTAAAAATAAATAATTATTAAAATAAAAAAATATTTTAAAAAAATTAAAATGTGTTTGGACCATCAATGTTGGTACTGGCCGATTTGAGGTAGCCGAAACCACCTATGGCCATTGAGAGTGGTCAGGTCACTCCCAAGAGCCAAACTAAAAGATAAAAAAATCGTTGGCTCTTGAGGGTATCCACATCCAATTTGGTTTGATGGGTAAGGATTTGAGGGGTGTGATTTCCGGATTTAATTGAAGGAGAGTGAACCAATGATTTCATGTGTGGTGGAGGAAGATGAGTGGGAGAGAAAGAGAGAAAAATCTGTGACAACTGATGAGGAATCTGATAAGAGAGAAGAAGAGAAAGTAGGAGAGAAAGAGAGGAAGAGAAATATTTAATATTTAATTTTTTTTAGGTTTATTATTTTTTTAATTTTTAAGACACGTGACATATTTTTTGGAGTGACACGTGGCAAATGATGTAGAATTTCGTTAACAAAAATTAACAAAGTATCGATTTTACATTTTCCTATAAGTGAGATATCACATTTAACTGTTTTAAAAATATAAGAAAGATAAAATAAAAACATGTAAACCGAGTTACTAATAAAGTGGTTAATCCTAAATTCATTTAAAAGATAATTGATGTTAAGAGAAAAAAGTCAAGCCTTTTTATAATATTTGAAACTGCACCCTGCATGCGAGGCGGAACTAGACTTACAGATTTGGGGACCCAAAAAAGAAATAAAAATTGAAGGGGGCAAAAAAAAAAATGTTTTCAAGGGTATATTTAAGAAAAAAAAAAAAAAAAAAACAATAACAACAAATTAGGGGAGAGTTTTAAAATTTTGGGGAGGCCACAGTCCTAGAGCTGCACCTAGGTCCGTCTCTACCCGCATGGCTGCGTGACAATTAATAACTAGTTTTAAATTATTATTATTATTATTATTATTTTAATTTTTTCACATTTTAGCACAAGAGAAGAGGAGGATGAAGCTTTTAAATAGTTACTTCGCTTCATACTTAAACCTTAAATAGAACCAAAAACAGTGTCGTAGATTATTAAAAAATCATTTAAATGAACATTCTTTCCAACTTAGATTATAGTCCTGCTTCAATAATCACCGACAACAAAGTACGCGAAACCACAAAAAGCGGGAGGAGAATACAAAATGAGAAGCAGCAGCAGCAACAGAGGAAGCAAACCAGGATCGAAAAACAGTAATTGAATGTGGATCGGAAACCGCCGGTAACGCTATTCCATGCATGAACCCGATAACAACAATTATTGAATGGGAAAGCCTTGTAACAGCGGTCGAAAGGATCTTGATCATTTTCGTTTCCGTCGAAATTCTGTCATCATATAATCATCATTAATGCAGATAAGACAGAGCAAGAACAATTAATTGATAACTTTATCAGCATAATTGTGACTATTTTGTTCAGAAAAGAAAGAAAGAAAGAAAAAAAGTACATTTGGGCGCCACACTAAATGGATCAGAATCTGTTACAAAAAAAAAAAAAAAATTAAATGATCAGAATCAAAAGAAAAATGTCGAGAAAGTATATACCAGCATGCTAGCTCTCTATGAAGTTGTCACAGATACCACGGTTCGTTGATAAAAGTTGTCACTCGGAAGAGGATCGATCAATAGATTGAACCCAAGTTTCTTCTGTGAATTTTGAAGCGTAATTACCGATTCTATGCTGCTCCGTAAGACATCCACATCGCACAAAGCATGCAAACTACAGAGTTCCGAAGGGAGGACGGTCAACTCGGTCCATTCTTTGATAACCAAGTGCTTGAGACATGACAATGCTTCTTTCCCCTGTTTCCATTCTTTAATTTCCAAATTTTCCAATTTCATGACTTCGAGTCGAGGGAATGAACCTTCAATGACTTCGAGGTAATTACTAGAAAGCAAGCATATGCTTTGTAGTTTCATAATCAGAAGACTGGGAAGTTTGCCTAGCACTTTCATGAAGCCACTGTCATCGAAGGTCACTTCTCGTAAAGTTATTTTGGTGATATTCGGCGAAAACGAAATCGGAAAACCAGGACGCTCTGTAAAAGTTATAATTTTCAATGTTTGAAGATGAGGTAAGGCGTTGAGACGTTCCAAAACTACTTCATTGTTGCGGTCGTCAGACGCAAAACATATTCCTAATTTCCTTATATTAGCAAGCTTGGCGTCGACAATTAGACCCACATTCTGTGGCGTGAGAGATACAGTGGAAAGGACTCGAAGATTCCACCGAGCTTCAATGTCTGGTTTCAAATTGTTAGGAAAACTCACCGGCCCAGACATATATAGTTTCCTTAAGCGCCGCATCATCCATATCCCTTCTGGCAAACGATTCAGAAAAGTACCTTTCATATCAAGCGTTTCTAGATTCATGAGGTCGCAAATGGAAATTGGAATAACTTTTAACGCATCAGATTTTATACCCAAGTACCTCAAAAAAAACAATTTTCCTATACTTGGGGTTTGGGGAATGGAGAGATTTACACATTCGAAACTAAGCACCCGAACCAACTTGAAGTTTTTGTGGACCCATGGCCAGTGGTTACTGCGGTTTTGACCAAAATCATTTGTCTCTTCACTCTCTTGGCCAAGAAACAACAAAGAACGGGGCAATGTAGAGTGAGAAGGGTTTGAAGAAATATATGGATTAATGCTACCTTGGATGGAAAGTCTACGAGATTTGTTGGGATCTAAATGGTTTTCTTCCGTGCGGACCTCAAGAAACTTCTCTTCTGCGCTTTGAGATATGCATAGATCTCGTAGAAGATCATGTATACGACATGTCTTTGCTGATCTTCTGTCTGTCCTCCTGCTAGCCACTTGGATCAAGCTTCGATCAATGAGCTGCTCAAAGTAGTTTTCAGCGACATCCTCTATATCCATACTGTGAGTGCGCTGTATCAAACCCTCAGCTACCCATAGGTTGATCAATTGCCTTACAGGAATCTCAAAGCCTTCAGGGTATGCACCAAGATACAAAAAGCATGGTTTCAAGTGCCGTGGCAGGTAGGTGTAGCTCAAGGCCAATATGTCTTTGCATCGAGTAAGGTAGCGATAGCGATTTACTCGAACAAATTGCAACCATGTTTGCAATTCCTGCTCTTCGTTTGCTAACATGCCCCCTAGTACCACAATTGAAAGTGGCAAGCCATGACAGCCTTCAGCAAGTTGTCTCGCTAGAGACTCTAACTCAGGACGACATTCTCCTCCTCGAAACACCTTCTTAAGAAAGAGTTCCAAGCTTTCTTCTTTATTGAGAAATGGGAGAAGGTAAGGAGGAGTATGGCTTGCCTTTAAAACCACATCTTTATTACGACTAGTGATCAATATTCTACTTCCATTAGAGTCATTAGGAAATATAGATCTTACCTCATCCCAAAAATCAGTTTTCCAGATGTCGTCAATGACTACTAGGTACTTCTCCCCTTTCAAGTATTTGTACAACGTCTCTTTCAATTTACCCTCCTCCATGCCTTCGAGATTTCTTCTCAACTCATCTGATATGGGCATCTCCTTCAAAATTTTAAGCAACAGCTCTCTAGTTTTGTCGTGTTGAGATACATCGATCCATGCACGGCGTGCGAAGCGACTCCTGAATTCAGTAGTGTTGTAGATTTTTCTAGCAAGAGTTGTTTTCCCCAAGCCACCCATACCGATGATTGAAATGACATCAAGCTTAACACTGTTTGCACTAAAAAGCTTCTCCATTGCCATTAAGTTGTTATCGAAGCCTACCACGTCATCTTCTTCGACTTCTCTCCTACGTCTGTGCAATGCCTCCTCGGAACCTGCATCTCCACTAGCTTCAGCTCCTTCACCGGCGTACTTCGTTCTACTGTCGAAGATTTTATTGATTCCTTTGTTGAGGTTTTCTATCCTCTTTGCTAGATCGCGAAGCTTTTTTTTGTGTTTAAACCATTGGAACACCTTCTCCACCGCCTTCCTCCTGGTGTGATTTGAGTTGTCGAGGATGAAAGTGTCGATTACATCCTCAGCCTCGTAAGCCTTCTTCCTGATTTGGTCGATTAGCACCTTCGATATGGGATGCTCCTTCCGCTTGCCCTCGGATGTATCCAGGTAGTTAGATATGAAATCGAGCTCCCCCTGAAGTGAAGTGACTTCATCCTTCACTGCACCAACGAGTCTTGCTTGCTCATCGAGTAGCTGGACCAAGTACTGTACGACGGGAGTAAGGAGACCAGTGGCCATTTATGCTTATCTCCCCACTCTCAAATCTTTTACCAACTCAGAAACGTTTGTTTGCTTCTTTTTTCCATTGTTAGAGAGGATGGTGAGGGGTGGGAGAGGAAAGAGGCCAGGAAGCTAGAGAGGAGGATGAAAGGAAACTGATCGATTAAGTTCGGTCAATCACCGCCGGTGCTGACGTTTCGATGTTTTGAGAGCCACTCACAAACTGTTTCTCTCGCTCTTTTTTATTATTATTATTATTTTTCTTTTTCTTTTTTCCTTTTTTTTTTGAAAAAATTTTCTTTTCTTTTTGTTGTGTGGAGATGGTAGTGGTTAAGGGAGAAAGAGATTAAGTGGGGAAAGAAGGGTGGAAGATTAGAAATATACGGAGTTGAGAGAGGGGCCACGACTTGTTGAGTGCTCTGAATAAGAAAGACTTGTTGGGCGCCCAGGAAAAAAAGGAAGACCTTTTGGGTCAATAATTCCGATCACGTGGATGGTGGATGACTTCTGTCCAGCGGGTCATTTCTTATATTCGTTTCACATTCTCTTAACTGGCTTTTGATCAGAAATTATTGACATCATCGCATTATTGAACCAAAATGTCATTCTCTTTTATTGATTAAAAAAAAAAAAAGAGAGGAAAAAGTTAAGGGATTACCTCTTGCCCTATAAACTAAGTCTTGGCATTTTTGTTATGACCTATGAACGGTATTATTTGACTTTATTAAACTATCATTTTATGGTAAAAAGACTCATTTTGTTAGTTAAAAAGGTTTAAATTGATGATCAACAATCATATACAAGTTATATGTCATTTTAATTTTTTTTCTTTCACTTTTGCTTTTACTTTAGAATTATTTTCATATATTGAATTAGAGTTTAGGAAGGTATAAAGTATAAACGTTATTTTCTCAATCTAAAGTGATGGTAAAAATGAAATAAAAAAATTAAAATGGTACATAATTATTAACCGTTAATTTTAATTTATTTAACTGATAAAATAAAATTTTTTAATAAAACTTTTTACTATAAAATAATAATTTGATAAGATTAAGCGTCACATAATTAAAAAAAAAAAAAAGTGTTAAAAGTGTTAATCCCAGAAGGATAATTAATATTTACCCCAAAAGTTAATGTAGAGCCTGCTTGATCTGCACATGGCACCAAGGCCCCACCCTGGTTCATTTTTCCTTGTATAGTCGCCATCTATATTTAATTAACATCGGCTAGCACGTCAATCGATAGTTGGACTAGATATCTTTAATCACCACCCCAAGGATTGGGTCCAATCGTTCAGTTTTTGTCAAGCTACAACCGCACCCAGCAATCCACCAGAAATATGCATCTCAACAATGAAATTACTAGAAATTTCTGATATTTATGGTTTCCGACGGGGTTCCTATTCATTATATAAGTTCTATATGTGCAAAGATTTGACTTATGTGCAGGTGCAGTAAACAAAAAAAACCAAATAATTTTTTTTTTGGTTGTTGTTTTTTGCACGGCTCGTATTAAATTTAAAGCTTTCTACGAGAAAATAAGGGTGAATTTAAATCTGAATTACTAAAAACAACTATAAAAAATTTATTGTAATTTTTTTATACAACACGCTAATTCCCCCAAGTAAAGGGATGAGGAGGTACGCAAGCTGGTTAAATTTTAGTATGTATGTAGATGTCCAATGGTATAAAATGGTAGGTTGTATCTCAATTTTATGTGTAACAGAATAACTACTCAAGAATAGAGAATGAAATAGAATAAGAAAATAATGAGAAATAAATTACTTTTTTATTGAATCAAATGGTTAATTTGAGATGACTAGTTAGTCTCCTACAAAGCATTCTGAAGATATTTACCTCCAAGTTCATCCATGATCAAATGACTAAAAAGCTCTCTATTACATTTACTTCATGAGACATGATATACAGTCGATTGAACTATTTCTTATAGACAATTTAATGATGGTTTAAAAAGTCAACTATATAAGTGTAAAAAAATGAGTATAAATAAGTGAGAATAAATCTAGCATTACTCGTTTAGAGCCAAACAAGCGGCACACCCACCTAGGTGGAAATAAGATCTTTTCAATTTCAAATAGAGTATAACTAATTAGGCTAATTTTGCCTCTCCTTTAAAATTGTTAGCCTAATTGAATTTCATCCATTTTCATTTGAAATAGAAATGATACTTTTCCCTCTAGGCGGATGGAGGAATTGGCCACCATAAATAAAACATTATGGTAGAAACTTTTCTAATGCTTTTTGTGAGCCTAATGTTAATTTGCAAAACTAGTAGAATAAGCTAGGGAGATTACCACAGGAGTATGCTGTAGGTAGGGCGTGGCTTGCATTTGGGGTAGCTACTTTTTTTTTTGGGTTTTGAACTTAAGACACCGTTTGGTATTAGATGGAAGTCATATTAAAGTAATTTATATATTATTATTCTTATAAGCTTTATTGGTGATTAATAATATATTTGCCACATGTTTAAGTGAAATGTTACAACCCTAATTAAACACATAATTCAGTTTATTGTAATCTCGTCCCGACAAGACTACTAACTCGTTTGGAAAGTAACACAATACTTCAAAGCTGTTCCAAACGAGCTACGGTTTCGGATGACGAGTAATACTTGTCCAAATGGACAGTCAGTTCAAGTTTGGAATGAGTGTTGCATCATACGAAAATTTGAGATGCTCATTTGCTAACTTGTTTGGAACAAGTCCAGACCAAGAAGGGTTTATGGGAGATTCGAGACGGTTGTTCTACTAGTGTTTGTTTGGCTCAAAAAAAAGAAAGAAAAAAAGGGCGCATCTGAAGTAACACATGGAGTAGGGAATAATGAGAGCTCACAAGGCCACGACTTCAGCCCACCTCACGGCCCATGAGGCCCAAAATTCATCCCTTGTTTGTGCTCCAAACGACAATACTTTAGCATTGGGTTAGATTACTACCCTTAAACAACGAGCCTTTAGGCCCCCTTTTTTTTTTAATAATAAAAAAAAATCCTTTTCTTCATCAAATTTCGGCCATAATAAACGATGCCAACTAAAATTGCCAGTGTTTAAGTTTCGGCATAGTAGTTGATATCAGTCAGAGTCACTAGTGTTTAAGTTTCAACCATAACAGTCGATGCAAGTCAAAGTTGCTGAAATTTAAATTCTGATCATAGGAATCGATGTTCTAATTTAGGACATAATAGTCATTCAATGTTTAAGATCAACATTTTGTGATAAATAGTCATTTGTTAAATTAAGGAATTTGTTTATTAATTTACTTGTATTTTAAAAATATTCAAATCAATTGTAAAACTCTATAAATAGTATTGTTATCATTATATAATTAAGGTGAAATTTCACTTTGAACTCCTAAATTATCACCCCTTTTAACATGTCCCCTTTAAACTTCAAAACTTCTCACTTTAGACACTTGAACTTTCAATTTTTATCACTTTGGACGTGTCCGTTAGATTTTAAATATTAAAAGTTAGACAACAACGTTGATACCCATGACTTTTTTATAAAATTCTAAATTTATCATCAATTTCAAATTAAAAATTAGAAAAAAAAAATCACAAGGTGACACATGGTTGGGCCACCTTGTAACTTTTTTTTTTTTTTTCAATTTTTTATTTTTTAATAAAATTAAAATCGAAGGATAATTTTGTTTTTGGAATAGTTTTAAAGGCAAAAACTAATGGAGAGGTCCAAAGTGAAAGTTTTAAAGTTCGAAGAGAACATATCAAAAAGGATAGTAATTTAGGAACTCAAAGTGAAGTTTTTCCGATAATTAAAGAAAGATGTAGTAAAAATAAACATGATCTAAAGATAAAATACTATTATGAGAGGGCATATTGATAAGAATCATAAGATGGTGGGAAGTTCGATGATTTGAATGGTTATTTTAATAAAAATGTGCCGCATTAGCATTAGATGTGATTATTAACAGAAATTTGTTCCTGCGTGGTATTTGATCATCGAGTGGTAATGCTTTACGGCTGGGTGTTTGATTAATGTAGGATTAAAAGAAAACAACTTCTTTTCTTTCTTTCTTTCTTTTATCCAATTGCTCATTGATGGGGAGAGGAAAAAGCAGATAAAGCAAAGGCCTCTTTCCCTCGGCTATTTTCGAAGTGAGCCAATTGCATATATTGAAATATGGAGAGTTTTTAATGTATTAATTAAATAATTAAATCTATTTTTTTAATCAATTTTAAGAATTTTAGGATAAATTCATCCAAGATCCAATGTAAAGAATGTGACGTGTACAAGACTTTTCAAACACGGACACGATTCTTTTCATTTCTTTTTTTCTTTAAATGGAAATTTTAGGATAAATTTCTGCATGAAATTAGTACGGGTTGGCGTTTGTTCTCCTATATTTAATTAAGGTAGAGCACACTACTGGTGGTCTGTCAATTCGAATTCTTGAGTATGAGTTCTGGAGAAACTTGTAGCATTGTTCTTTAAGCTAGAATGATATATATTTTTAATTTTTCTAAATAACCCAGTTGAACTGGAACTCAGTTTGAGCACTACCTAATTTTGAGGTTTGAAACTTTTAAGTCTCAGTGTCGATATTTCATCTTTGGGTCATGCGATTTAGAGATATTACTGGGGTATTGTTACTAGGGCTTCCACTCAATTTGGTACTTTCTCCCAGTCCTGTTTTGTTCTATTTTTTTGGGCCCAAATTGTGGGTGAAATCTTGTGGGTATGTGTGACGAAACATGTGAAGTTGCTGAATGGTATTGGGTTTTAGTGTTGTTGGGAATAAAATCACCCCATCGGGCCATCAAAAGAATCATGGACTTCAGGTCCCGGCCCAAGAAGAAGTTACAGCAGAGAGCCACTACCAGTCCACCAGGATAGGGGAGGCCGGAGGGCTCTACCAGGTCTCCTTACAATTCCGTGCCCAATATTGGACAACGGATAGGAAAAAATGGGCGAAATCTCTATACTTGATCAAATTTTAAAAATAATAATTAAAGAATCATATATTAATAAAATATCTTAGAAATCATATGTGATAATATTTTACGGTGGACTATATTGATGGAGATAATAGGCCTACCAATCCGGACAGCCAAGCCGAGGCACGTCACTGTGAGCATGTAAATTGGAATTTAAGGGTATAAAAGAGTCAACCAAAATGTATAAGAATGTTCGAAAAGCATATAAATTGGAATTAGTTTGTGTTAGGAAGAGAATCACCTTGAGTACATTAATATAATTATTTAACCATCATTTTAGCTCAAAAACTTAGTTTAATAGGCTTAAATTTACTTAAATTTATGAACTCCTTATTTTCTTTATATTTTTTAAAATATTAGACACTCATATGCTGCACCATCTGCTTTAACCCAGGATCGAAGAAAAAATAGCAGTAAGTGCAAGTTCACAACAATTTTAATATGTCATTAACTGGCACATGAAACTATTTGATTTGACTAGGATAAATAATCAGCTGAATACAAATCCTTTCACTCAATTACACTGTCATTTTCATTTAATTGGACCACTATATTCTAAATAAAGAAAAATGTTAAGCTTAGAAATAAATTTTATAAAATAACTTTTACCATATGATGTGACTTAAATTTCTCTTAAAAGTTAATTTATCTAATTTTCAATCATGCTGTGAAATTTGTTTATAAGCCTAACATTCTTCGGTTACATGTTAATTTGAAAAACCACCAACGCCAAATACAAATCAAGATGCTTACATACAGCTAAAATACAAATCAAGATGCTTACATACAGCTATTAGAAACACTTCAACAGTCTGCCGGGTGGCATGCCTCGGATAACGAAGATCCAAGTACAAATTATTAGAAGCAACAAACATAAAAATGATTCCATGTCAACGAAAAATAAAGACAGCAAACAAAGACCCTGCAAAGGACTACCTGGAAGACAGGTAACAGCAATCGGAGGGAACGCCATCTCTGTTTCCGTCAAGCACCCTGTCACCGCATAAAGCACTTGCAGAAGGACATAAACCAAGAGCAGTTACGTTAATTGCTAAATTTGTCATTTCGCAGGTTTTTCATGGAGGTCGTCAGTCAAAGGAGGATAGATCAGTAACTTGAATCCAGCCTTCGCCTGCAATTCCTGAAGCATCTTTGCTGCTTCTGGGTTGCTTCATAATACTTCCACATTTCTCAAAGTGGTCAAACTCAATCGTTTCGATGGGAGCATGGTCACCTCCCCAAATTGCTGAAAAATCAGTTTTCACTCTACTTTTTCTACATTTCGTTTTTTTCATTTGGATACCAACCTGAATATTTTTGGCAAAGAAATTTGCTGAAGCTGTTTTGAATATTCTTACTACAACTATTAGAAAGACTAACGTTACATTTAAACAGTATGCTGGGTGGCACACCTCGAATAACGAAGATATTAGTGCAAATTATTTGAAGCAACAACAACCATCAAATTATTCAGCAACAGCCTTAAAATTATTCCATGACAACGAAAAAAAGACACCAACTAACCAGGAAACAAAGACCAGGCCTTCGCCTCCGTCAGCCCCCTAAACTGTGGGGAGCTACAAGTCGTATCAGCAATCGAAAGAAACACCACCTCTGTCTGCGTCGAAGTACTCTGTCACCGCATGTCCGCATGATCAACAGTTGCAAAAAACATGAAGCAAGTGCAATTAAATTATTTAGTAGACTCTTTACACAACAGTTTAGGATGGCTGTCATTGTCATCATCAGTGGAGGGTTCAGACATAATGCGGAATCCGAATTGCTCCGTACTACTACTACCTCCATATGTCGCATAGCAATCGACATCCAGAGGAGGATAGATCAGTAGATTGAATCCAAACTTCCTCTGCAATTCCTGAAGCATCAATGCTGATTCTGAGGTGCTCCATAATACCTCCACATCTTGCAAAGTAGTCAAAATTTGTAGTTTCAAAGGGAGCATAGTCAACTTCATGCATCGTTTGATAACCAAATGCTTGAGGCATGGCATTGCGCCTCTCCTCTGTTTCCATTTTTTAATTCCCAAATTTTCAAATTTAAGGAATTGGAGTCGAGGAAATGAACCTGCAAAAACGTGGAGCTTGCTAGAAAGTAAGCAACTTTGTAGTTTCAGTATCTGAAGATTGGGAAGTTTACCCAATACTCTCATGTCACGACGAACTTTTAAGCGCACACGTCGTAAAGTTATCTTGGTGATTGTCGATGGAAGTGACATCGCAAGACAATGACATTCTGAACAATTTATGACTTTCAATGTTTGAAGACGATGTAAATGGTGGACGCTTTTCAAAACATCGACTACTTCGTTGTTGCTCTCGTCGGATACAAACCATATTCCTAATTTCCTTATACTAGGAAATCTGAGTGAACTTTGTGGATTAAGTGACACAGTGGAAAAGACTTGGAGGTTACACAGAGCTTCAATATCTGAATCTAAATCGTTAGGTAAACTCACTGGCCCAGACATATACAGATTCTTTAAACGTCGTAGCTTCCATATTCCTTTTGGCAAACATTTCAGAAAAGTACCTCTCATGTCAAGTGTTTCTAGATTTATAAGGTTGCCAATGGAAGGTGGAATAGCTCTCAGCGCATCAGATTCTATACCCAAGTACCTCAAATGGATCAATTTTGCTATCATTGTGGGAACGGAGTAGAGATTTACATGACCGAAATTAAGCACCCGACCCACCCTGAAGAATTCTTGTACCCATTTCCAATGTTTCGTACCTAAGCCATATGTATCTTGGTTGAAAAAAAAACAATGAACGGACACATGTAGTGTTAGGGGTATACGGAGGAATAGATGCATCAATGGGACCCTGGATGGAAACTCTGCGAGATGTGATCAAAGCGAAACGGGACAGTACCTCAAGAAATTTGTCTACATGGCTCCCATGTTTGCAGTGGTCTTGCACAACTTCACGGATGCGGCATGTCTTTACTCCTCCATCAGTCCTGCTGCTAGTCACTTGGACCAAGCCTCGATCAATGAGCTCCTCCAAGTAGCCTTCAGCAACATCCTCCGAGTCTAGATTGTCAGTGTACTGTATGAAGCCCTCCGCTATCCACAGGTTGATCAGTAGCCTTACAGGGATCTCAAAACCTTTTGGAAATACACCAAAATACAGAAGACATGGTTTCAAGCGTCTAGGCAGGTAGAAGTAGCACAACTTGTTGGGTTGGGTTTCCCTCCTAAGTAGAGGATGGCCCATACATGCCCAAAACTAGCCTATATGGAGAGGCCCATTTGGGAGAGTAGGGTTTAATAACCCTATCCTTTGCTGCTGCAAAGAGTACGACAGAAATCAGAAAAATGAGAAAAAAAGAAAGAGTTGCTGCCGCCAGAGATAGAGAGAAAGAAAATCGAGTTTCTGGAATTTTCTGTCCAGTCTTGATCAACTGCTCCGATCAATGAGCATTTGTGGTCCGATTGAGCTGAAATTTTGCAGGGATGTTCATGACACGTGACTCCTCATTGTGAACGATGGAGATTGGATTCTGAGCACTCTGCATCTGTTTTTAGCCCGTAAACAGTAACCTCTATTTTGGTGAGATCTTTCTTTAATTCTTGTAGAAGTTGATTTGGGCCAAGAAATTGTATTTCTTGAAGATAGTTGCTGATTGTATGCCTCTAGTTGAGACTAGAGAAGACTCATGTATTCCTATTATTATTGATAGTGGAATTGTTTGAGTGGACTACGGTCCCGTGGTTTTTCCTTCTCACATTGGGAAGGTTTTCCACGTAAAAATTGTGTGTCTTGTGCTTGTGGTGTTTGGATATATATTTTCCGCATATATATTGCTCTATTTTATAGTTTCCTACAGATTCACACAAAGAGGGAGTTTTGTGTATTGTTGTTTCTCCCAATACAACTCCAGTATGCCAGCGGGATACGTATATACACCGCCACCAATAAATTTCGCCCATGTTTCGTATTTCTTCTCTTTGTTTGCTAAGATGCCCGCTAATAGCACAATTGTAAGGGGTAAGCCACAACAAGCTATAGCGAGTCGTCTCCCCAAAGTTTCCAACTCAGGAGGACATGTTTTTCCTCGAAACACCTTCTTATTAAAGAGTTTCCAGCTTTCATCTTTGTTTAAAAATGGAATAAGGTACGAATAATGATGGCTTGTATTTAAAGTCAACACTTCTTCTATTCTGCATGTGATCAATACTCTGCTTCCATTCCATTCATTTGGAAAAGCCGATCTTACTTCATCCCATAATTTAGCTCCGCAAATATCGTCTAAAACTACTAGGTACCTCTTCCCTTGCAAGCATTTGAATAGCTTCCTTTTTAGTTCATCCTCGCTCAAGTTTTTGAACAGCTTCTTCCTTGTCAACTCATCTGATTTTGGCATCTCAGACTTTAAAATTTCAAGCAACACTTCTCTAGTTCTTAAATAGTTAGATACGTACACCCACACACGGAAATTAAAGTGACTCTTGATGTCAACATTGTTATAGATTTTCCTGGCAAGGGTGGTCTTGCCTGACCCACCCTGGCCGAGGATTGAAACGACATTAAGCAGTGAGCTCCCTCCCGTAAGCCGTTCCACCAATTCCTTTGAGGGATAATCGAAGCCCACCATGTCATCTTCCTCTACTTCTCTCCTACGTTTTTGCACTGCGTCCATGGATGCATCTACATTAGCTTCAGCTTTTCCAATGCCGTATTCTTCTATACTATCGTAGATTTTGTTGATTTCTTCGTTGAGGCCTTCTATCTTCTTTGCAAGATTGTGAAGCACTTTTACGTTGGTAGGGCTATCAATCTTCTCCGGTTTGTCCGTCTGTGTTGCGACGTTGAAGATGATTGTGTCGATAAAATCCTCAGCCTCGAAAGCAACGTCCATGATTTTCCCGATTACATGCTCCACCATTTCATGGCCGCTCCGTTTCCCCTCGGAGTTCTTGAGGAATATATTTATCAGTCCGAGCTGCCGATGAAGTGACTTGACTTGATCCTCAACTCCACCAAAGGAGTTCGCTTCTTCTGCCAATAGCTGGGACAAGTGCTCTACCAGGGAATCAACAACGAAGTCGGCCATACTTGCTTTGCTTCCCTCCCTTAAATCTTTTAAACTCAGAAACATGGTGAGGGCCGGAAGGGAGAGGAAAGAAATTGAGGTGGTAGTTGTCAGGGAAGAAAGAAAAATTAAGAGGGGAACGAACGGTGGATGAAGTAGTCGCAGTTGAGAAGACACGAATACGACTGTTCTCGTTGAAGTGTTCTGAAGGGAGATTTGTTGGCTACTAGGAAAAGAAAGACTAGTAGTTTTTTTTTATAAGCAAAGAAAGACTAGTAGTTACTAGTCGAATGTCTTTGTTAATGTGTCGTGGTCGGTGACTTTTATTTTTTCTTGCTCTCAGTCTCCTTGTTTACCGGATAAATCACTACAATCTTTCCCACCGTTGCTTTTAATATTTAAAAAATTGTATCAAATAAAAAATTAATATTTTTGATAAAAAAAAAATTAAAAATATTATTTTGACCTTTTGTTTTATTAAAAAAAAAGGACAAAATGCACTTAAAAAAAGTTTGAAATTAAAATCTTTTCTAAAAGGTTTTAATTTATAAAAGAAGACACGAATACGGCTGTTCTCGTTGAAGTGTTCTAAAGAGAAACTTGTTGGCTACTCAGGAAAAGAAAGACTAGTAGTTAAGACTAGTAGTTACTAGTCGAATGTCTTTTTTAATGTGTCGTGGTTGGTGATTTTTATTTTTTCTTGCTCTCACTCTTTCAGTGTCCTTGTTGACCAGAGAAATCACTATGAGCTTTCTTACCGTTGCTTTTAATCTTTTAAAAATCGTGTCAAATAAAAAATTGATATATATGTTTGATAAAATAAAAATAAAAATATTATTTTGACCTTTTGTTTTATTAAAAAAAAAAAGGACAAAATGCACTTAAAAAAAGTTTGAAATTGAAATCTTTTCTAAAAGGTTTTTATAAAAGAAGACACAAATACAGCTGTTCTCGTTGAAGTGTTCTGAAGAGAGACTTGTTGGTTACTGGGAAAAGAAAGACTACTATTAAGACTAGTAGTTACTTCTTTTTTGAATAATAAAGACTGGTAGTTCTTCCTTTTTGAATAATAACGACTAGTGGTTTTTTTTTTTTTTTGACATGTCCATACAAGATGGAGGAGGAGAATTCGAACTAGCACTACAAAAAATTGGATTTTTTCTAACAGTCGTTTTCTAACGTGTTAGGGCCTTTAACACATTAGAAAATGTTTCTAACGTGCCATTTCTAACGTTTTCACACGTTACTAAACCGCCCGTGAGAAATTGCAATTTTCTAACGTGTCAACTTTTGGCACGTTAGAAAATTACTAACGTGGCACTATTCACACGTGTTAGTGGCACTATTCACACGTTAGAAAATGTATTTTTATTTTTTTGGTCATTTTCTAACGGGTCAAAATTTAACACGTTAGAAAATTTCTAACGTGTCCAAATATTTTGACACGTTAGAAAATATTTTTATATATATTTTTGTCATTTTCTAACTTGTCAAATTTTGACACATTAGATAATGTTTTTATTTTATTATTTTTTTTGGTATTTTCTAACATGTCAAAATCTGACATGTTAGAAAATGACAAAAAAATTAAAAAAATAATAATAATTAAAAAAAACCAAAATTTCAAAAATAATAATAATTTAATTATTATTTAATCAAATAAAAAAATAATTATAATTTTAGATGCAAAACCAAAAATTCAAAAAAATAATAATAATTTAATTATTATTAATTTAATCAAATCAAAAAATAATAATAATTTAATTATAATTTTAGATGCATTATATATATCAAAAATTTATAGGCAACTGATAATGGGGTACGATGTCTTTGAAATTTTGTCCCTTGATAGGTACATGACAGAAGTAGAAGCGCCCTTACCTTCTAGTAGAGATAAATCAGGACATGCACCTCCATTCTTAAACTAGTGTACACACACATATGCATGATAAGCGCCGAATGTTGTACATTCAAGCCCCTTAACTCGTATTTGTTAATTTCTTAGCATTGTTATTTATTTGATTTTTAGATTTTGTGTTGTTTTTATGTTTTCAGGTATTTAATAAAGATACAAGAAAAACCATTAATTTTGGGTTTAAAGCACAATTTGAGATGACCTAAAAGATATGATTAAGCTTAACCAATCACAATAGAAGATATATATGATGTGGTTAAGTTTAATTAAATCAAGGAATCGATAAAATCGGAATTTCTCCATTTATAGTCAAAATCGGATCGGATAGAATTTGAGATTTTGAATACGTCTCAGTATTTTGGCCATAACTTTCAGCTCAATTATCGGATTAAGGTGATTCCAACGGCATTGGAAAGCTAATTCAAAATTCTACAAATCATGCTGAAATACGATTTTCCTAAATCGGACTCCCGCTATGCCAAAATCGTCCCGCAATAGAAGAAAGCAAATCTGGACGAATCCTATTCCGATTTATACATGGATTGACTCCTAATTTGACTAGGAGATTGAAATCCGAATTCTCTAGGTTTCCTAGGGCTTTTAGGACTTGTTGCTTCCTATAAATAAGCCTCTAAGCTTCAAGAAAAAGGGAGACCGAGTTTTAGACATAAAATATTTCTTGGAGGCTTAGTGGAGTCATGAGCGGCTAACCCCTTCGTGGGGTGTTGATGTAACTCTTTTCAAGCACAATGGTTTGATTGTATTTAATTTCCAGACTTTCAATTTATGTATGTTGATTATATAACTGTGAGAATTGCTACAATTGAATTCTGTTCTTAATTATTAATGCAATTGTTCTTAATTTCCAAAATCAATATTTGTAAAATTCTTATCTTGTCTTAGAAAGTATTTTACTTTTATTGAACTCAAATCATTCTTATTTTCTGTGATTATGGGGATGATGGTTATATAATGGGTTTTAATAGACATATGATTAATAGGATTAAGATAGGCCATGCCTAGGAAAGACGGGTCGTACTACACCCTAGTTTAGTGTAATTTAGGTAGACGATTCGTGCCAACCAAAGATGAGTTATGCTATTCCATTAATTATATGAAACTTATTAAAGGATTTTATAGTTTATACCTAGGGAAGACGGGTCGTGCCGCATCTTAGTGGTTAGGTGGACGGTCCGTGCCAACCGAAGATAGATTATCTTTACTCTTTAATAAGGTAGTTTCTTGTTTAATTATAACATGCATAGAATGAATTTCTGGAATTGAATCTGATTAACTATTGTTGTGCGGATAGAGGTGAAGTCAATACCCTACACTCTTTCTCATAATTTAATTATCTTTTATTTTATGCATTTACTTTAGAAAACAAAATCAAAATAAATCTCTTTTAATTAATTAGGTTAAATTTAGTCTTTCGAATTTAGTAACGAAATCCATACAGTCCTCGAGGTTCGACACCCTCAATATAGCCCTATCCTACGGGATTCGTTCTATTGCGAGTGATATTTTATTATTGATAATTTTGATCACGAAATTACCACATCAATGCATAAGCATGATTCTAAACAAACCAAACACTAAACACAAAAGACAATCAAAACTCTTCATGGTTCTATTCAGTTGTGAATCTTTAATACCAGAACATGATTAGAATGGTACAAAGTCTATAAAGTATCTACCTCTGCCTGAACCAAAGACCCCACTTTGTAGCTAGACTTCTTTTTGGCTCTTTTTGAACTGGATGTATCGGTGGCTTCACTCATTGAATTAAAAAGCAAAAACAACCTCCCTGATGTTGAAGGGCTTGGAAGAGCCATGACAATTGCAATGACACTGCATCAAACAAAGGAAGAAAGCATTTTTAAAATTCAAAAAGTAACCAACAAAACTTACGTAAAAACTGACCAGAAGCACCAGAAAACTTCTAAATTATAGAATAAATGCACACTTTTAAGGCCAGTTGTCCTCTTAAGAAACATTAAGTGACTAAAACATCAGGTGCAAGGAGGCCATATTTTTAAAAAAATTCAGCAAAGGGTTTTCGACTGGAAAATCCAACACACCCTTAGGAAGTAAAAACAGGCGAACAACACTGCTGTCAGATTCTATGCCTATGTACCAAAAACACAAGCACCCTTTAAGCATAGAAAACTGGAGCGACAAAACACCAGATGAGAATGATGGTACCTGTAATGCCAAACCATAACCAGCATTCGCATCTTGTTCAAAATAGAGTAACTGAAAATCAAGATCTACTGTTACAATTTGAAAGATAATGCACACACACACACACATACAAGGACAGGTGGGAGACGGAAGGGAAAGAGAGAGGGAAAAAGATGTCCCACATTCATCCAAAGATCCACACAAAATCTTATTGATAAATTATTTCATACCTTGAATTTGCTTTGTGCATTTGAGGCAACTCTTACTACAATCCCTGCCTCGGCTTGTTGCTCATTGATCGTTACGCCAAAGAAGTGGGCGCATTGCTTTTCTACCTGCAATAGCATGCTAATCAGCAAAAGAACATGTACACCACCTGAAAGTACGGCTCCATCATGGCACAAACCAAATAAGCACCTTTCCACTAACTGATGTTCCAAGCGGAAGTGGTCTGACTGTAACAGTTCCATTTAGAGCTTCTTCAAGAATGTTAGCGGAAATTGGAGTCTTGATAGGGACACCCAGCTTGCTATAGACAAATTTAATGACATGTTATGAAATCTCAATGAACCCCTCAGCTCCTAATCTACTAAGTAAATATTACCTGAATAAAGCAGCAACATTGTATTGACAGTACCAAGATTAGATAAGTCAATTTCCATGTCCATGCCATCAGCATCAAGAGCCTGAAAATTTTATAATAAAATTCCAGAATAATTAAAATGGGGTAAAATGTCAAAAGGGGATTTTAGTGCAAAAAAGACACAGGGAATCAAAGAACAAATTACAAGAACAGAGCCCCCTGTTCATTTGCATCATTAGACACATACGTGCCTATAAAAATATATATATATATATTGTGCAATCATATAGTCAAATATAAAGATATTCAAAATTACTGAACCCTAATAAAATGTTGGCAACATACATGCGCTGAAATACTCAAAAAAAGATGGATAAAATGGAAGACATTACTAATGTCAGCAAAGGTGATAATCCAACATACAAAGAAGCATCTTAATGATCAGCAGCATTTTGAAACTAGTCATTTTCCAACAAAAAAGCATATAAGTGATCAGTGGCATTTCAACTTCTTCCTAAAGAACTCAAACAGTACATAAAGACATTTATAATTTAAAATTTGTGCACGTTGAAAACCCCATGTTTGTGTCAAACTACAAGACCCATGTTGTATCCACAAATAATAGTCCTTTTCAAATAATTCTTTTTGGATCTGGCTATTGGCTACGGATACCCACAAAACCTTCAAGACCATAATTCATAAGACAATAGCTGTAATCATTCCAGATTAGTGTGTGTGATATTCTAACCAACTCTTCTCTTTCACGATCAATGGTTGAATATCAATTATTAAAGACATTCTCATTACTTGGCCACTAACTGTCACTTTGCAAGCTTCAAAGCACATATTGACAATGTTCAATCTGTATTCATAACTTTACCTTGGTAGCTTCACAATACTGTGTTATAAAAGATTTTTTTTTTTTTTTGATAGGTAAAATGCTTGAAATTCCCACGCGAAGGCGGCAATGTTATAAATGATTGTTTCCTTCAAACTAAGTACAACATTTCCATCCGTTTAGCAAAACTCAATGGAAAAGTTTAATACCTAGAAATTCTTTAACACATCAAATACAATTCTAAAAAGATTCAGTCGCCAAAACTGTAAAATATTCTCTGATTTAAATGCTATAACCAAAATTTTATGAACAAAAAGTAGCACCAACATTTTTATAAGAATTAAATGACCACGTGAACCACGAGATGCTTGCATTCAACTAAACCTCAGGGTTTATTTCCTAAGAAGAATCAAAGCATCAACTTCTAAACATCTTATCAATAAAACTAATTCACAGCAGACACAAGGGATAACTACCTCAGGGACTGGTTGTTGAAGCACAGATTCAACGGCAACAACCATAGCTTGCACAAAATCATCGCCACCAAGAAAACCCCTTACCTCTGCTTTCCTGTCAGTAGAGAAACAGAAGCGCAGGTCCAAACAGGTGATACGCTCTCATCCTTCCAAACGTTCACCTGCACGCAAATCCCCCACCCCATTTAAACATTCAAACCAACACACACCCACGTTCGGTTAGGATTAAGAAATTAACAAAAAATTCCCCAACAATCAAAGTACCGAACCCAATCGGGTATTTATACAATTAAATCTACAAACCCATTGAAAAACCCAACCAAAAATCACATACCCAAATCTTAAGGAAATCAAATTTCACCTACAAGGATGGTTTCTGGGCTCAAAACGCCGGACTTGGTTGCTGCCTCCATCTCTCTCTCAGTGACAAGAACAAAACCCTAACCCTACGCGAGTTTGTGAGAGTTTCCAAAGAGAGGAGAGGGATAAGAGGGTCTGCGGCTCTGCGGCTCTGCGCGCGGGATAAGAGAAATAAACAAGGGGGAAAGAAAATAAAAAGAGGGGGAGCAAATTAATGTACGTGGTTTAAAAAATTTCAATTAGTAACGTGTGAAATTTCACACGTTACTAATGGTTATTTTAAAAATATATATATTTAGATTATAAATTACAAATATGTTAATTTATAAATAATACTATACCTTAATATAGTATTAGATAATATACTAGTAATATCTAATTATAGTATTAGTAATAACTATAATTAGATAATATACTAGTATTATCTAATTATAGTATTAGTAATAACTATAATTAGATAATATACTATACCCTAATTATCTTATTTCAATATTTTCATTCAATTACGGTATATATATATAGTTACTATATTAATAATTATATTTATATTTATCTAATTATAGTTATTACTAACCATAATTACTATACATATAAATAACCCTAATTATCTTATTTCAATATTTTTCATTCAATTAATATATATATATACTTACTATATTAATATTACTATATAAGGTAATTATTTAATTATAATAATCATATATTACTACTATTATTATAATTAATTAAGTTACCATATATATAAGTATATAACTAATAAGGAATTACTATATATATTAATTAATTAGTTAGTTAGTTACTATATATATATAAACCTAGATAACCCTATATTTTTTTTTTAAAAAAAAAAGCAGTTTTCTAATGTGGCAAAACTGCTTTTTTTTTTCTATAAATATATTAATTAATTAATTACTATATTTTAATCCTATATTTTAAATATTTTCCAAATAAATTTTGAATATTATAATTAATTAAGTTACCATATATATAAGTATATAACTAATAAGGAATTACTAAATATATTAATTAATTAATCACTTAGTTACTATATATATATATATATAAAAAGAATTTCTAACGTGGCACAAAAAGAAGTATATTACTCAATATATATAGAGCTGTACAGTTAGCGCGTAGATCTTATTTGATCTGATGGTTACAATACACAAATTTAAATACATGATAACAAGATAAGATAATATTATCTAAGGTTTGAATTTGAATGTTGTGGCTGATCTGGTAAATGCGGATGAGCTGGTGATTTGGTTGATGATCCAAAATCTTGAATAGAAGGTTTATCTCTAACAGCCCCCTTCAAGCTAAGAGGGGGTTCAACCACCTGAAGCTTGTCACGTAACAATGAAAAACGAGCTGATGTGAGCCCCTTAGTGAAAATATTAGCCAACTGATCATGAGTAGAAATAAATTTAGCAATGATATCCTTATTGACAACTTTTTCCCTAACAAAATGATAGTCCACCTCGATGTGCTTGGTGCGAGCGTGATATACTGGGTTGGATGCAAGAGCAAGAGCACCAATATTGTCACATCATAGCGTAGGCGGAATTGTCAATGGAACATGTAGATCTTTAAGTAACATTCGAATCCAATAAACCTCAGCTGTAGTAAATGCCATAGCTCGATATTCCGCTTCTGTGCTGGAACGAGCAACAATGGGTTGTTTCTTGGCACACCACGAAACAAGACATGGCCCAAGAAAAATACCAAAACCTGTGGTGGATCGTCTACTATCCGGATCCCCAGCCCAATCGGAATCACAAAAGGCTTCTAAGTTAAGAGAACCTTTATGATAGGATAGGCCATGATCAACACTGCCTTTGAGATATCTCAACACTCTCTTGGCAGCAATCCAATGCAAAGATGTTGGGGAATGCATAAATTGACATAGCTGGTTAACTGAATACGCAATATCAGGCCTTGTAATCGTACAATACTGCAAAGCTCCCACGACTTGACGATATGTTGCAGTATCGGATTCAGATAATGGATCACCTACTGTAGTTGATAGTTTGGAACCAGAAATAGAAGGTGCAGAGTATGGTTTAGCCCCAGCCATAGATGATTTGTGTAACAAATCAATGATGTACTTAGATTGGCGAATATGTAGACCTTGATCATCACGATGAGCTTGCATACCAAGGAAATACCCAAGATTGCCAAGATCTTTCATTGCAAATACCAATTGTAACTGCTTGATGATGGAGAACATAACAGAGGTGTCGGTCCCTGTGATCAAAATGTCGTCTACATAGACCAAAATATATATTGTGACATCAGATTGAAAGTAAATAAATAAAGAAGTATCAACATCTGAAGAGTGAAATCCAAGATCAAACAAAGCTTGAGATAAACGGGTAAACCAGGCCCTAGGTGCCTGTTTAAGACCATAAATAGCTTTGTGTAACTTGCAAACATGATTGGGATGTGTAGAATCAACAAAACCCCGTGGTTGTTCCATATATACATCCTCGGCCAAATATCCATGTAGGAATGCATTCGACACATCCAGCTGTCGAATATTCCAGTTGAAATGAACAGCCAACGCCAAGACTACCCGAATTGTCGCAGGTTTGATTACAGGGCTAAATGTTTCAGAGAAATCAACCCCACTTTTCTGGTCAAACCCCTTAGCCACCAATCTAGCTTTGAAACGCTCAATAGAACCATCTTGTTTTCTTTTGATCTTATAGACCCATTTATTGCGTACAACATTATGATTTACAGGTCATGGGCAAAGAGACCAAGTCCCATTAGCCAAAAGTGCATCAAACTCAAGACCCATTGCAGCCCTCCATTCAAGTGATGTCACGGCTTGGCTGTAGCAAGAAGGTTCAACAGAAATCACAACACTGGATAAGGCTTTTAGTGGGTGGCAGGTAGAGTAGAAGGTTTTGTAATATGGAAATGTCTTGGGTCGGAGTGAACCAGTATGGGATCGAGTGACCATACCATGTGAGGAGTGAGGAAGGGAACTAGAAGTAACAAAGATGGGGGAAGTTGATGAGGCAAGAGGAATGGAAACATCACAAGGGTCCACAGATGATGATGGAGAAATAACATCGGATGCTGAAGGCTCTACAGGTACTAAAACAGAAGAAGTAGAAATGTTAGATGGATTAAGAGAAGTTGGCAAAGGATCAGTACCTGATATATCATAACAAGTGGACAATGAATGGGGTAGGGTATCATCAGGAATGAAAATTGGGGCACTTGGAGGAGATGCTGGAGCAGGAAGAGCTGAGGAGGCCTCTACCTTGGCTGGAAAAATCTTTTCATCAAACACCACATGCCTAGTGATAAAGACCTTGTTAGTGAGTGGATCAAGGCACCTGTAACCTTTGTAACTAGAACCATAACCCAAAAATATACATCGTTTGCTACGAAACATCAACTTATAAGAGACATAAGGACGGAGTAGAGGAAAACACAAGCAACCGAATGACTTAAGAATGGAATAGTCAGGTTGCTGTTGAAATAACATGTAATATGGGGAACAATGATTCAGCAAAGGTGTAGGTAAACGATTGATCAAAAAAGTAGCTGTAAGAAACGATTCAACCCAATAATTTTGAGGAAGTCTAGATTGAGCTATCAGAGAGAGATCCATCTCCACAACATGGTGATGTTTCCTCTCAGCTAGCCCGTTGGGCTGTGTATGGACAACTAATTCTATGAAAAATACCATGGGTTTCCAAAAAGGAAGTAAATTGGAAAGAAATAAATTCACCACCCCCATCCGATTGCAAATTTTTAATACGAAAAGAGAATTGATTTTCCACTAATGCCTTAAATTTCTTGAAAGAAATAAATACATCTGATTTATTGTGAAGAGGATACAACCATGAGTATCGAGAAAAATCATCGATAAAAATAACATAGTACCTAAAACCACTAGAAGACACTACAGGAGAGCACCAAACATCAGTATGAACTAACTGAAGTGGAGCAGATGACACTCTAGATGACAAAGGAAATGGAAGTTGTTTGCTTTTGGCCAATTGGCATGGCTCACAAACTTCCTTATTTTGCAAAGACCCAACAAATGGTAACTGATGCTTCTTTAGAATTTGATGAACAATAGGAGAGGATGGATGACCAAGTCTTGAGTGCCACACACTAACAGGAGCCTTAACACCAAGCAATGCCTTGAGGATTTGAGATTTATGATGGACAGCCTTTGATGTGCGGATGGGGTAGAGTCCACCTTCACTCTTTCCTTCCAGCAGTGTTAGGCCCGTGAGACAGTCCTTAATAAAATAGTCAGAAGCAGTCAATATAAAGAAACAATTGTTTTCCTTACAAAACTGATTAATAGAAAGGAGATTAGCAAGGGCATTAGGACAATGAAAGACTTGAGAAAGCTGTAGTTTAGCAAAGGGAGTATGAAAGGAAGAAGAACCAGTATTGGTGATTTGCAAACCTGAGCCATTACCCACTGCAATGGAGTCTGATCCAGTGTATGGTTCAATGAGTTGAAGGTTCTCAAGAGCTGGTGTTAAGTGATGATTAGCACCACTGTCTGCAAACCATGGAGAATCATCAGGTTGGGCAGTAGTCTGAGCCGCCATAGCTGCCAATTGAGCAGGAGGATGTCGTCCCTGGAAGGAATAATCCATCCTGCTGAAACAATCTAAAGCACGGTGATTAGACTTTCCACAAATTTGGCAAGGAGACCGTGGGGCAGTAAATGACTGTGGAGAAGAGGTGCGTGGTTGTGATGAAGCATGCTGAGAAAACTTATGTGGAGACCTCTTCTGAAAATTGTTGTGGCGGAATGGAGCTTTGTGAGGCAACTTCTTGGGAAAATTACTGAAAGTAGGTTTGGTAGATAGTAATGCAACAGAAGCATCTGGGCTAATTCGTTGTTGTTGTCGGTCAATGAGATAATCAAAAGAAATCAAGTCAGCTTGAAATGTGTCAAAAGACAAAGCTGAATCTCGACTAGCAAAGGTAAACGAGGTAACAAAATGATTGTAGGTGGGATTGAGGCCACCAACAACATATGTGATCAATTCTTCATCTTCAACACTTTTGCCAGCAGCAGAAAGTTGGTGAGCCAGAAGCTTGGCAGAATTGAGAAAATCTGCACATGACTGAGAGCCCTGATGAAGAGTCTGTAATTCACGTCTGAGCTGTGCAATCCGAGAGCGTGACTGAGACGCAAACTTGGTTGCCAAAAATTGCCAGATCTGATTGGAGGTACGAAGACCATAAGTAGTGGATAAAACAGACTCTGCTAGAGTAGCATTAATCCAACTGAGAATAAATTGATCCTTTCTAAACCAAAGAGAATATGCAGGATTCAATGAAGGTTCCTCCGTATTAGAGGATGGAGGAAAAGTCTTAGGTGGGCACGGTTCGGTTCCATCAACGATGCCCATTAAGTCATAAGTATTAAGTGTGGGAACAAGCTGAGACTTCCATGGAAGATAATTATTAGGACCAGCAAGTTTGTAGGTCATGAAAGGGGAAATATTGGGAAAGGTAAAGGAGAGAGCGGAAGAAGAGGAAGCCATCGGATCGAAAAATTGAAGCGTGAGCTTTAGTTAAGCTCTGATACCATATAAACTTTAATAAAGGTTTTGGCTTGAATACCAAAACTGTGAAGTATATTACTCAATATATAGAGCTGTACAGTTAGCACGTAGATCTTATTTGATCTGATGGTTACAATACACAAATTTAAATACATGATAACAAGATAAGATAATATTATCTAAGGTTTGAATTTGAATGTTGTGGCTGATCTGGTAAATGCGGATGAGCTGGTGATTTGGTTGATGATTCAAAATCTTGAATAGAAGGTTTATCTCTAACACAAACAAACAAATGTTTCTGAGTTTGTAAAAGATTTGAGGGTGGGAAGATAAGCCTAAATGGAGGCCACCGGTCTCCTCACTCCTGTCGTACAGTACTTGGTCCGGCTACTCGGAGAAGAAATAAAACTCCTTTGTGAAGTGAAGAATGACGTCGAGTCACTTAAGCTGGAGCTCGGTCTCATATCTGCCTACCTGGATCCAACCGAGGGCAATCGGAAGAAGGATGCCATATCGGAGGTGGTAATCGGGCAAATCAGGGAGAAGGCTTACGAGGCTGAGGATGTAATCGACAAATACATCCTCATCAAAACCTCAAAACACAGCAGGAGGAACGCGGTGGTGAATATACTACAGGGGTGTGGCCGCCCAAAAGAGCTTGTCGATTTAGCAAAGACGATAGTAAACCTTAAGAATGAAATCAATAATATCTTCAACAATGGCAAAAAGTACTCCATTGAAAGACCTGAAACTAGTGTAGATGCAGAGCCTGATCGAAAGCAGGAACTGCACAAACAATGGTCAGAAGTCAAGGAAGACGACGTGGTGGGCTTCAATAATAACTCAGTGGAATTGGAGAAGCTTTTTAGGAAAAAAGGTACTAAGCTTGATGTGATTTCAATAATCGGCATGGGTGGGTTGGGCAAAACGACTCTTGCCCGGAAAATCTACAACAATGCTCAGGTCAAGAGCTTCTTTGCGCGCCGAGTATGGGTGTATGTGTCTCAACATGCCAAAACTAGAGAGCTGTTGCTTAAAATTTTAAAGGAGATGCCAATTTCGAAGGAGCAGAGAAGGAATCTTGAAGGCATGGGAGATGGTGAATTAAAAGAGAAATTGTCCAAATACTTGAACCGGGAGAGGTATTTAATAGTCATGGATGACATCTGGAAAACTGATTTCTGGGATGAGGTAAGATATGTATTTCCTGATAACTCTAATGGAAGCAGAATCTTGATCACCAGTCGTAATAAAGCTGTGGCTTTGAAGGCAAGTAGTACTCCTCCCTACATTCTCCCATTTCTTAATAACGATGAAAGCTATGAACTCTTTCATAAGAAAGTGTTTCAAGGAAAAGAAGGTCGCCCCGAGTTAAAGCCTTTGGCCAGAAAACTGGCAGAAGGCTGTCGTGGCTTACCACTTTCAATTGTGGTATTAGCGGGCATTTTAAAACACGAACAACAGGAATTGCTAACATGGTCGAAATTTGTTCAGGTAAATTGCCATCTTACTGAATGCAGAGACATACTAGCCTTGAGCTACACCCACCTGCCCCGGCCCTTAAAACCATGTTTTTTGTATCTTAGTGCATACCTAGAAGACTCTGAGATTCCTGTAAGGCAACTGATTAACCTTTGGATAGCCGAGAGTTTCATAGAGCACACTCCCAACAAAAGCCTTGAGGATGTTGCTGAAGACTACTTGGCGCAGCTCATTGATCGAAGCTTGATCCAAGTAGCTAGCAGGAGGGCAGATAGAAGATCAGTAAAGACATGCCGTATTCATGATCTTTTGCGAGATCTCTGCATATCACAGAGTGCTGAAGAAAAGTTTCTCGAGGTACGTACAGATGTTAACCCTTCATTGGTAAACAAATCTCGTAGGCTTTCTATTCAAGGTAGCATTGATTCATATATTTCTTCAAACCCCTCTCACTCTACGATTCCTCGTTCTTTGTTGTTTCTTGGCCAAGATACAAATGAATTTGATCAAAAGCACTGGACATGGGTCCAGGAAAACTTCTTGTTGGTTCGGGTGTTTAATTTCGGGCATGTAAATCTCTCCGATCACACAAGCATTGGAAGATTCATCCATTTGAGGTACCTGGGTATAAAACTTGATGCAATGGGAGATATTCCCGCTTCCATTTGCAGCCTTACCAATTTAGAAACACTTGACACGAGAGGTAGTACCTTTCTAAATCGCTTGCCAAAAGGGATATGGAAGCTGCGACGCTTAAGGAATTTGCATATGTCTGGGCCAGTGGGTCTTCCTGACTATTTGAACCCAGACATTAAAGTTTTGTGGAGCCTTCAAGTCCTTTCCACTGTATCTCTTACCCCACAAAATGTGGGCCTAATTGTCAAGGCCAACCCTCCTAATATAAGGAAATTAGGAATATGGTTTTTGGACGAGAGCAAGAGCGAAGTAGCAGATGTTTTGAGAAGCCTCATGCACTTATCTCATCTTCAAACACTGACAATTATAAATTGTTCAGAGCGTCCTGGTATGCCTATTCAATTTCCATCCAACATTACCAAGATAACTTTAAGCCGAGCGAGCATAGAAGTCGATGGCAGCATGAAAGTGCTGGGGGAACTTACCGGTCTTCTGATACTGAAACTAAAAAGTTGCTTGCTTTCTGGTAACTTCGAATTCATTGCAGATTCATTCCCTAGCCTCGAAGTTTTGAAATTGGAAAAATTGAGAATTGAAGAATGGAAACAAGAGGAAAACACAATGCCATGCCTCAAGCATTTGGTTATCAAAGAATGCACTGGGTTGACCGTACTCCCTTCGGAACCATGGAGTACCCGGTGTGCTTTGCGTGATGTAGAGGTATTATGGAGCAGCAGAGAATCAGTAATGACGCTTCAAAATTTGCAGAAGGATCATGAGTTCAATCTAGTGATTGAACCTCCTCTGGCTGACTCCTTTTATGACAGAATTGCGATGATCTAGAATCTAGATCACTCTGGTATATACTTTCTCGACCTTTTTTCTTTATATTCTGACCCAATTGCATCACATTTCTCTTATTAAAATTACAGATTAATTTCTCTTGCTTTTGTCTTTTCTTCAATTAATGTTATAATTACTTAATACCAGTGAACTTCGACGGAAACGTTTCCTTTCCACTGCTGTTGCAAGGCTCTCCCATCTCTGTGGCTAGCTGGTGCTTCTCATTTGTATTCTGCTCCAACTTTTTGTGGTTTCACGTACTTTCTTGTTACCCTTGATTGTTCAAGCAAGCAGGACCATGATGAAAGGAATTCCCCTCCGCTTAATTACTGAAAAGGGTTCCTACGAAAAACAACAGGGAATGGAGACACTGAAATGTTTATTTAAATAAATTTTCAATAATCTAGGACACCGTTTCTGCTTCCATTTAATTTTCAAGTATCGAAGAATAGCTTTGTTCTAATGAGGACTTTGAATTCATATGTTAGTGTGCGTACATCACAGAAATGTGACTTGGATTTACAACTTATTGAAACATGTCGGTATATAATTGGTTTTGAAGTTTTGATGATTTGAATGGTGATTTTAATAAACATGTGCCGCATGAGTATAAGATGCCACCTATAAGTGAGATTACTAACCAATATTTGTTGCTTCGTGATATTTAACCAATGTGTATAAGAAATTAGTATATTATGAGTAATTCTATTCATTCCTTAACCAAATAGTTAATCTTCGTGCACTAAAATGTTATGAGGACCATGTTGCATCAGTCTTAGAGGGATGAGATGGGAATAATAAAGTGATGTATAGCCTTACTCTTATTCGTATATGACAATAATACATTATCGCTTAAACGTTAGTGTTTGAACGTAGAATTAAGAAAACAATTTTTTTTTTTTTTAATCCAATTGCTCATTGAAGGGAAGAGGAAAAAACGAGGGCCTCCTCTTTCCATACCCTCTTTCTATTGTGAGCCAATTGCATATATATATATAGTGATATGAAGACTTTTAATGTGTTAATTAAATGATTAAGTTTATTATTTTTAATTCATCTAAGATTGTAGCATAAATTCATCCTAGGTCCGATGAAAACATACGTTTGGCATTGGCTATATTCTCATCATTGCTTTACACTTTTTCGAAGCCCATTCAGCCTTAAGTAGAAGGCCAAATTTAACTATGAGACTTCCTTTGGCATTTGAGACGCGTAGATAGTAAAATTGGAAATTGTAGCCCCATGCGAAAGAGGATAAGGGCCATTGTCCAAGCCGGGTCCTAGCCATGGGCCGCATTTGGGCTGAGTTTCTACCGGGATAGGGGAGGCCGGAAGGCCCACCAGGTCTCCTTACAATTCCGTGTCCAATATTGGACAACGGACAGGAAAAATTGGGTGAAATATCTAGCTGTAGGGCATTCCAGTCTGAACACTTGATCAAATTTGTAAAAATTTATTTTACAAATAATAATTAAAGAATCATATATTAATAAAATATCTTAGTAATCATATGTGATAATATTTCACGGTGGAATATATTGATGGAGATAACAGGGCCTACCAATCCGGAGTCCGGACAGCCAAGGTGCAATACCTGTTTTGGTCATTTTCATTTCCTATTTATGGATTTAAAAATTCCACATTACAAATTTTTGAAATTTAGAAAAAAAACATTAAAAAAGACGTGATAATTTAGAAAAAAAAAAAAACATTTAAATTCCACATTACAACAAACTGAGCAGCAAACAAAGACCATGCAATGCAATGCAAGGGACTAATGATTACCTCGTAACAGGTAACAGCAGTAGACAGGAACACCATCTCTGTTTCTGTCCAATTAATTGAAAGTCACCAGTCAGAGGAGGATGGATCAGTAGATTGAAATTGAACCCAAACTTCGCCCGCAATTCCTGAAGCATCTTTGCTGAGTCTGAGCTGCTCCGTAATACCTCTGCATCTCGCAAAGCAGTCAAACTCAATCGATTCGAAGGGAGCATCATATGGTCAACTCACTGCATTGTTTGATAGCCCATCGTGTTTAACTAAATATAATCCAACCGAAAATTTAATCTTGTAATATTCTTAAAATCCCATACATTCCTCATCATTTTAAGCTGTAAACACGCTTAATATAAAAATTAAAATATTAATATCTCTTTAAATGAGGGTTTTAAAATTTGAGACACTACAGTTTCTCTCCCCGACATCAATTTTCAACAACAATGGCTCTTACGTCAAAGCCTTGTAGAGGAAGCTCAAGAATGGCTTCAATTTTCAACAATTATAGCTAAAGTGAAAATTGAGCCACAATTGTCAAAAATGCATTTATTAATGTCAAGACTTTTTAGCTAAAGAGGAAGCTCAAGAAAGGCTTCAATTTTCAACAATTATGGCTATGCAAATCAACGATTATAGCTAAAGTGAGAATGATGGAAACCCACAATAATAAATAGAAATATTGATAATAATGACTCTTTTCGGGTATGAGAGACCACAATTGAATCCAATTAGGGTTGGAAACAAACCACAAACAAGCTTTTGCTTAATAATTTTTCATTTCCCCCTATTAACAACAATATGCTCTTTAAATAGAGTACAATAGAATGATAAACTGATAAGAACTCTAATTAATCATAATTTTAATCTAATTCCAATTTTAAATAATATAATCCTAATAAATTGGAATTTCAACTATGAACCCTTAAATATATCTAATACTAATCTTATGTCTATCATTCCTCACTAGATATTAAATAAGAAAGCAACTAATTAATAGACTCATTGGTGCTGTAAATAACAAAACACTAATAGACTCTTTATTGTGGTGGAACTCTATCAAAAAAGTGAGCCTCAATTGTCAAAAGTGTCATTATTAATGTACAGAAATAGAGAATTTTGAGCTAATAAAGCATTCCAGTAGCTTCTTCTATTAGAAAAGTGAGCCTCAAGTGTCAAAAGTAAGCCACAATTGTCAAAAATGTCATTATTAATGTAAACAAACAAAGACTTTTGCTTTTAAAAAAAAAAAAAAAAAAAAAACAAAGACTTTTGAGCTAATAAAGCATTCCGAGCAGCTTCCTCTATCATAAAAGTAAGCCTCAATTGTCAAAAGTGAGCTACAATTGTCAAAAGTGTCATCATTAATGTAAAGAAATAAAGAATTTTGAGCTAATAAAGCATTCCAAGTAGATTCCTCTATTAGAAAAGTGAGCCTCAATTGTTAAAAGTAAGCCACAATTGTCAAAAGTGTCATCATTAATGTAAAAAAATAAAGACTTTTGAGTTAATAAAGCATTCCAAGCAGTTTTCTAAGTTAGATAACTACTCCAACAACTAAATGTGCCTCACGGTGACCAAGTTGTGCCAAGTTGGTTAGGTTAAATAATGCTGAGAAAAGATTGATTTTTTTTTTTTATTTGGTGGCTGATAGATGGCCATGCATTTGAGATTGTCTTTGAATTTGTATGGTGAAAGTTTCATATTTTCTATACCGAAAATTTGTTCTTACATTGATGGGTGTTGCTCTGTTTTGCTTTCATTTTTATTTGTCCTTTTTTTTTTATTTTTTATTTTTAGATTTGATGCCAACAAACCTGCATTCGGTAGCCACACCAATTTGTGCAATTGATGATGACTGTTAGATATTGGTGGTGATTTTAGAAAGAATAAAGAAAAGTATCTAAATATACTATAGAAAGATTTTAAGAGTTTGATTAGGAGTGCTTTTATGAAGTGGCTAGTTAAACCAGAAAAATGAGTTTTCTAGTTAAATTTTAGCTAAAGAGTAGCTAGTTCGCTGAATGCTCTTAAGTTGCCGAGTTATGTGACGGTTTGGTTATTTTACATGGTTTTTGCAGGCACAATTGAATTTTATAATATTAATTCATTATTATCAACTTTTGAGACAAGTAACAAATGGTTTGGGTTCTAACTTTGTTTTTCATTATTTACCTTACATTTTAATTAAAGATTAGATGTTGGTGTTACATATTAAGGACGGTTTTTTGAGCCTATACGTGAGAAGAAGTGTTAAAATATTAATTAAATCATTATGGTCGAAGTTTAGCAAAAGTTTCACTGTTCAAAATGTCTTCATAAACTTGACTGTTTAGCTGGCTACTAAAGGATAGTTTTGAAGCTTTGTTGATAAACAATATCAAGGAGATTCATGCATTGTTGCCCAATTGTGTGGTTAATAATAGCATAAAAGTCACCACACTTTCTGATTTTGAACATAAAAACTAGCTCAACACCTTGCAAATTTGTAATACAATCCAGAATTTATCATTAACATGTACAGCTATTAGAAACGCTATTAGAAAGTAGAAACAACCCTTAACAGCTTACAAACGGCTATTAGAAACACAAACGTTTCATCTAAACAGTCAGCTGGTGGCATGCCCCGAATAACGAAGATATAAACACACATTATTAGAAGCAACAAACATAAAATTATTCCATGAAAACGAAAAGACAACAAACAGAGCAGCAAACAAAGACCATGCGAGGGACTACCTCATTACAGGTAACAACAATAGAAAGGAACACCATCTCGGTCACTCCATAAATAACTTGCAAAAAGACATAAACCAAGCTAGAGAAGTTAAATTAATTGGTAAACTTGTCAAGAGGCAGTTTTTTCATGAAGGTCGTCGTTAATCATAGGAGGATAGGATAGATCAATAGCTTGAACCCAAACTTCGCCTGCAATTCCTGAAGCATCTTTGCTGATACTGAGTTGCTCCATAATACTTCTACATCTCGTAATGCGGTCAAACCCAATCGATTTAAAGGGAGCATGGTCAACTCACTGCATTGTTTGATCACCAAATGCTTGAGGCATGGCATTGCGCCTCTCCTCTGTTTCCATTTTTTCATTTTCAGATTTTCCAATTGAAGGACCCGAAGTTGAGGAAACGAACCTGCAAAGACGTGGAGCTTAGAATGCAAACAACTTTGTAGTTTCAGTATCTGTAGATTTGGCAGTTCCCCCAGCATTCTCATGTCTCGACGAACTTTTAAGCGCACAAGTCGTAACGTTATCTTGGTTAATGTCGATGGAAGCGACATTGAAAGACAACGATATTCACAACAATTTATAATTTTCAAAGTTTGAAGACGATGTAAATGGTGGAGGCTTTTTAAAACATCTACTACTTCGCTGTTGCTCTCGTCGGACGCAAACCACAATCCTAAGTTCCTTACATCAGTCATCCCGAGTGAACTTTGTGGCTTAGGGGATACAGTGGAAAGGACTTGGAGCTTCGACGGAGCTCCATCGTCTGGGTCTAAATCCTTAGGTAAACTCACAGGCCCAGACACATACAGATTCCTTAATCGTCGCAACTTCCATATCTCTTTTGGTAAACAATTAAAAAAAGTACCTTTCATGTTTAGTGTTTCTAGATTTCTTAGTTTGCCAATGGAAGATGGAATAGCTTTCAGTGCATCAGATTCGATACCCAAGTACCTTAAATGGATCAATTTTGTTATCACTGTGGGAATGGAGTAGAGATGTACTTGCCCTAAATTAAGCACCCGACCCAACTTGAAGTTTTCGTAAACCCATTTCCATTGCTTCGGACCCAAGCCATACGTATCTCGGTTGAAAAAAAACAATGAACGAACCCAAGGGGTGTCACGGGTGTGTCGGTGAATATCATATAGTTCAATGGGAACCTCCTGGAGGGAAACTCTGCGGGATGTGAACCGTGTGATACCGGTCGAAGCGGAACCGAAAAGTACTACCTGAAGAAATTTGTCTACTAAGCTCCTTCGTATGCAGAGTTCTTGGACGAGATCATGGATGCGGCATGTCTTTGCTCCTCCATCCGTCCTTCTGCTAGCCACTTGGACCCAGCCTCCATCAATGAGCTTCTCCAAGTAGTCTTTAGCAACATCCTCTGGGTCTACATTGCGAGGTTGCTGTATGAAACCCTCCGCTACCCACAGCTTGATCAGTAGCCTTACAGGGATCTCAAAACCGTTTGGGAATACACCAAGATACAAAAAACACGGTTTCAAGTTTCGGGGCAGTTGGAGGTAGCATAATTCCAGTCTTCGAACGGGCTTCTCATTTACACGGTCATAAAAATTCGCCAATGTTTCGTATTTCTTCTCTTTGTTTGCTAAAATGCCCGCTAATACACGGCCATTAAAATTCGCCCATGTTTCGTATTTCTTCTCTTTGTTTGCTAAAATGCCCGCTAATACCACAATAGAAAGAGGCAAGCCTTGACAACCTTCCAAGATTTGTCTCCCAAGAGTTTCTAAATTGGTAGGACAACTTCCTCCTAGGAACACCTTCTTACTAAAGAGCTCCCAGCTTTCATCTTTGTTAAGAGCTGGGAGATGGTAAGGAGGAGTAAGACTTGCATGTGAAGCCATTACCTTCTTACTAAAGAGTTCCCATCTTTCATCTTTTTTAAGAGCTGGGAGATTGTAAAGAGGAGTATGGCTTACATGTGAATACACATGTTGTGTATAGCTGGTGATGAATATTCCGCTCCCATTCAAGTTATCAGGAAAAGCAGATCTTAACTCATTCCATAATTGAATTGTACGAATATTGTCCAGGACTATTAGGTACTTCTTCCCTTGCAAGTATTCAAACAGCTTCTCTTTTAATTCATCCTCTTTCAAGTATTTGAACAGCTTCTTCCTTGTCAACTCATATGATTTTGGCATCTCTGACTTTAAAATCTCAACCAACGCATCTCTGGTTCTGAAATTTTTAGAAATACTCACCCACGCACGACAATTAAAGTGACTCTTGACGTCAACATTATTGTAGATTTTTCGGGCAAGAGTGGTCTTGCCTGACCCACTGTTGCCGACGATTGAAACGACATTAAGCTTTGAATTCCCTTCCGTAAGCCGTTCCACCAATATTGTCGAGAGATAATTGAAGCCCACCACGTCATCGTCCTCGATTTCTCTCCAACGTTTGTGCAGTACTGCCTCAGTCGCTGCATCTACTCTACCTTCATGACCACTTTCAATGCTTTGATCCTCTTCTAGATTTTCAATGCTTTCCTCCTCTTCTAGATTTTCAAAGCTTTCCTCCTCTTCTAGAATGTTGATGTTTTTGTTGATTTCTTCCTTTAGTCCTTCGATCTTATTTGCAACATTATGAAGCAGTCTTACGTGGGTAGCATTATTAATATTGTCGGCCGGCTTGTCCGTCTGTGTTGCGACGTTGAAGATGATTGTGTCGATAACATCCTCAGCCTCATAAGCAACGTCCCCGATTTGCCCGATTAAATCCTCCAACATATCATGGCCACTCCGTTCCCCCTTGTAGTTATCCCCGGCCGACACTGTTTCATGTCCGCTCCGTTTCCCCTCGAAGTTCATGAGGAATGTATTCATCAGCTTGAGCTCCTGATGAAGTGACTCAACTTGATCCTCCACTCCACGAAAGGAATTTGATACTTCGACCAGTAGCCAGGACAAGCGCTGTAGGAGGAAATTAAGAACAGAGTCGGCCATATTTGCTTATCTTACCTCCCTTAAAATCTTTTAAAAACTGAGAAATATGGTGAGGGAAGGGAGGATGTAAGTTGTTTATCCTTCTTTTTCTTGTTCTTAGTTGAGGTGGTAGCAGTTAGGGAAGAAAGATATTGGGAGGGAACGAACGGTGGAAGAAGTAGACGCAGTTCAGAAGACACGGACACGGCTGTTCTCGTTATAGGTATTCAGAAAAAGTACGAAGAGAGACTTGTTTGGTGCCCGCCCAGAGGGACTAGCGAAAAGTAGGGCTGCAAATTAGCCAAGCCGGCTCGTGAGCTCGCTCGAGCTCGGCTCGGTTAAGCTTGGGTCGAGATCGAGCTCGATACTGTTTAGCCCGGCTCGTTACTGTACAAGCTCGCTCGATTAGTAAATGAGCCGAGCTCGGCTCGCTCGACTAAACTCGACGGGGGCTCGTGAGCTCGACCCGCTCAAAACCCGACCCGACATGAACCCAATATACATGATTTCATTCATAAATGAGTAGATTAAATGATTATTAATTAAGTAACTAATGTATTTCTTATCATTTATAAATTATAATCACATTAATGTATACAAACTTAAATGACATTAATGTATCTCTTTAGGGTGTGACACATAACAAATGACATTATATACAATAATACAAACTTAAATATTATATTAATTAATTGCATAAAATTAAATTAATTTAACTTAGTTTTATACTTATAAATTAATAAATTATAATATATTTTTATATATGATATGTTAATTATCTACAATATATGATATACATCATATACTAACTTAACTTTAACAAATAACAACTAACAACTAACAAGTATCAAGAATCTAAACAATTAAAAAACATAGGTGACAATTAAAAAGTTAGTCAACAATGTGCACTTAATCAATATACGTTACTCTTTAGGGTGTGACAAATGACAATTGACATTATATACAATAATACAAACTTAAATGTTATATTAATTAATTGTATAAAATTAAATTAGTTTAACTTAGTTTTATACTTATAAATTAATCAATTATAATATATATTTTTATATGATATATTAATTATCTACACTATATGATATACATCATATTCTAATTTAACTTTAACAAATAACAACTAACAAGTAACAAGTAAAGTATAAAGATAAACTATATTATATAATAATTATACTATATAAATTATAAAATTAACAAGTAAAATATATAAATTATTTTTTAAGTTTATAGTTAATATAAATTTATTTAAATTATAGGAAAAATTAGGCCTACAAATTAGTCGAGCGAGCTCATGAGCGGCTCGTGAGCTCGCTCGAGCTCGGCTCGTTACTGTACAAGCTCGGCTCGGCTCGGCTCGGTTACTGTACAAGCCCGACTCGAGCTCGGCTCGTTACTGTACAAGCTCGACTCGAACTCGGCTCAGCTCGGCTCGGCTCGGATCGTTTGCAGCCCTAGCGAAAAGAACGAACTAAAGTGACTGGCCGAGCACTTAACAATATGAGCACCTAAAAAGTGCAGTAGAGTCGTAGACTTTAGGTAAAGGCTTTTTTCTTGGTGTCCAGATTGGTATTGGTAGTAATTACGGTGGAGGGTAGGGAAGGGATTCCACTCCAGTTCTTCCTTTTTTCCTTTTTTGGGCACCCCAACAATTCTTTATCTTTCTCTTTCTGAGCACCCCGCAAGTCTTTCTTATACTTTAACTGTAACAGCCGCCGTGTCTTCTTTAACTGAGTCTTTCTCCCCTAACCATTTCCACTTGAACGAGAGAGAGAGAAAACAGTTTTTGTGAGTGGCTTTCCAAGCAAAAAAAATGGGAGACAATCCTGTTACTTTCCTCCTACAGTACTTGCCCGAGGTACTGGCACAAGAAGCAAATTACCTTCGTGGAGTGGAGGAACAAGTCAATTCACTTCAAAGGGAGCTACGTATGATAAATATTTTCCTTGAGAACTCGGAGGGGAAACGGAACGAGCATGCAATAGTGAAGGAGGTAGTCAGGCAAATCAGGGACATTGCTCACGACGCTCACGATGTTATTGACACATTCATCCTCAGCATTGCAAAGCACAAGAGGAGGAGCACGGTGGGGAAGATATTCTATAGCGTTACCCATGCAAAAATGCTTCATAATGTTGCAATGAAGATAGAAGCCATCAACAAGGAAATCAATCAAATCTTTAACAATAGAGAAAGGTACAACATGGAAAGAACTGAAGGTAGAGAGCATGAAGCGGCAGAGGCACTGCACAGACGAAGGAGAGAAGTCGAGGAAGACCACGTGGTTGAGGCTGGCCTCACTGATAACTGGGCGAAATTGGAGGAGAAACTTGTTGGAGGGGATCCTAAGCTTGATGTCATTTCAATTATCGGCATGGGTTTGTTGGGGAAGACAACTCTTTCCAGGAAAATCTACAATTCTTCTCCAGTCAGGAAGCTCTTTGATTGCCATGCTTGGGTGTATGTATCTCAAGATTTCCAAACGAGGGAATTGTTGGTAAAATTTTTGAAGGAGATGCAAATACCAGAGGAGTTGAGAAGGAGGCTCAAATACTTGAGAGAGGATAAATTTAAAAAGAACTTGCTCGAATACTTGCAAGGGAAGAAGTACTTTGTAGTCATGGATGACATCTGGAGTGCTGAAGTTTTGAATGAGGTAAGATCTGTTTTTCCCGATAACTGTAATGGAAGTAGAATATTGATTACCAGCCGCAATAAAAAAGTGACTATAGATGTACATGGTTATTCTGAACCCTACCTTCTCCCATTTTTTTAAAGAAGATGAAAGCTGGCAACTCTTTCATAAAATAGTGTTCCATGGAGGACATTGTCCTCCAGAGTTAAAAGCTTTGGGAATACAAATGGTAAAAAGTTGTGGTGGCTTACCACTTTCCATTGTAGTATTAGGGGGGCTTTTAGCAAATAAAGAGAAAACACACAGAACATGGTCCAAATTATTTGGCAATGTAAAATGGCATCTTAAAGAATGCAAAGATATCCTGGCCTTGAGCTACACCCACCTGCCTCGACACCTAAAACCATGTTTTTTGTATCTTGGTGTATATTCTGAAGGCTTTGAGATTCCTGTAAAACAACTGATCAATCTGTGGATAGCCGAGGGTTTCATACCACACACTCACAATATAGACCCAAATGATGTTGCTGAAGACTACTTTGAGCAGCTCATTGATCGAAGTTTGGTTCAAGTGGTTAGCTTAAGGACAGATGGTGGAGTAAAGACATGTCGTATCCATGATCTTCTGCGAGACTTCTGCATGACTGAGAGTTTAGAAGAGAAGTTTCATGAGGTTCTTGATGTTAAGCATTTATCAACAAACAAATCCCGCAGACTTTCCATCCAGGGTAGCATTGATCCATATATTTCTTCAAACCCCTCTCACCCTACATTTGTCCGTTCTTTGTTGTTTCATGGTGATGACACATATGGCGGCTTTGATCCAAACCACTGGGAATGGGTCCACGAAAACTTCAAGTTAGTTCGGGTGCTTAGGTTCCAGCATGTAGATCTCTATTCCATTCCTACAATGATAGCAAAATTGATCCATTTGAGGTACTTGGGTATAGAATCTGATGCACTGAAAGCTATTCCAGCTTCCATTTGTAACCTTGTGAATTTAGAAACGCTTGACATGAGAGGTACTTCTCTCAATCGTCTACCAAATGGGATATGGAAATTGCGACGTCTAAGAAATCTGTATATGTCTGGGCCAGTGAGTTTACCAGACAATTTGAACCCAGACGTTAAAGCTATGTGTAACCTCCAAGTTCTTTCCACTATATCGCTTGACCCGCAAAATATGCCTCTATTGCCCCTACTATAAGGAAATTAGGAATATGGTTTGCATCCAACGAGAGCAACTGTGGGGCAATAGATGTTTTGGCAAGCCTTTCCCGGTTAGCTTCTCTTCAAACATTGAAAATTATAAATTGTTCAGAAGGTCATAGATTTCCGAGTTCATTTCCATCGACAATTACCAAGATTACATTACGAGAAGTATATTTAGGAATGGGTGGCGGCATGACAGTGCTTGGGCAACTTCCTAGTCTTCACGTACTAAAACTACGAAGTTGCTTCCTTTCTGAACCTGAAGTCAATACAGGATGCCCTCCCGTACTCGAAGTTGTCGCTAATTCATTTCCAGTACTCGAAGTTCTGAAATTGGAAAAATTGGAAATTGAAAAATGGGAGCAGGGGAGAGGCGCAATGCCATGTCTCATGTGTTTGGTTATCAAAGAATGCACTGAGTTGAAAATGCTCCCTCCGGAACTATCAAGTTTGAATGCCTTGCGAGAAGTGGAGGTGTCACGGAGCAATTCAGTTTTGATAACGGTGCTTGAGGGATTGCAGAGGAAACTTGGGTTTAATCTACGGATCGATCAAAGAATCGTAGTAAATCAGTGATCGATTTCATCCGGAGAGACAGCATGCTGGTATACTTTCTCTGCCTTTGTTGTCTTTCTATTATGATCCAATTACATCACATTTCTCTTGATAAAGTTACCGATTAACTTCTTTTGCTTTTGTCTTTTTCTTCAACTAATGTTATAATTACTTAATAGCAGATCAGAACTTCGACGAAAACGTAGATGGTGTTCCTCCTTTCGACTGCTGTTGCAAGGCTCCCATTCAATTGCTCTTTTGCAATCCTGGTTTGCTTTCTCTGTGGCTAGCTGGGTGCTTCTCGATCATTTGTACTCCACTCCAACTTTTTTTGCTTTCACGTACTCTCTTGTTACCGTAGATTATTTAAGCAAGACTATGATCCAAGGAATCCTCTCTGCTTGGCCACTTGGGACTGTAGTAGGCTTTTGATTTGAGTTTTGCAGCTGTTGCTGTAGCCTGTAGGAGTGATGAGATTTCATTTGTATTTCTTTGTTTAGAGCTTCTTTTGAGGTTCTGGTTGTTATCTAAAAAATGGAAAAATTACAGACAAATAAAAACGCTCCTAAGGTGTGTTACAATGTCACTTTCCTTAAGAAAATATTTGCTCCCACCAGAATTGGTATGCAACAGGGATACAGCAAATTTTTCTCCATGATACAATGGAGCCCAGAAACTTCTGTATATTAACTGCGTTCTGCATAAACGAAGTTAAAACCCGAAAATACCCTTAGATTTTCTATTCCAAAACAACGACAAAAAAGAAAAGATAATTCATAAAAAATAAAATTCAGATAAGGGTATTAAAGAGAATTAAATTATCTGCAGGATTTCGAATTTCAAAAATCAACTGCTGTTTTAAATTTCAAAAAATAAAACTGCTGTTTTAAATTTTGAAAATAAAACTGCTGTTTTGAATTTCGAAAACAAACTGCTATTTAACTGCTGTAAACTGCTAGATTAAATCTGACCATTAGATTAAATAATTATCCTAACTATTTAATCTCAATCGTTAGATCTACAGTCTAATAAATCCAACCACTAGATCTATTTAAGAAGCATCCTATGGTTTAGATTAAACCACTAGATCGAACGATCTTAACCGTCTAAAAATTAATGGTCATGATCAGATCCAAAATCTCCACTATTTCCAATGTGGAACAACTTTTATTTAATGCTCTTTAAAACCTCTCATTTAAAATATTTCCCAAGACATAAAATAATATTTATATATATTTATTTTGAAAATATTTCAACACTGGTGTGATTAGGACTGGTGTATAAGCTTGCTGATTGGTGTTTTCAGTACCCAGTTTTTACTGGTGTCTGGTGTGTCGTAAAATTTGGTTGGTTTTAGTAAAGTTTCTTATTCTTCGAAAAAAGTTTATTAAATGGATGTATTAATAATTTTTTGATGATGAGATCTTCTCCTGTCTCTCTGTCGATGAAGATGTTGGATGTTCTTATTGTTTGGAAGTTATGACGTAGAAGAGAAGAGTTTCGGCATTCAGATGAGCAATTCCTATTCCACGAAATGCATTTCTTGGCAGAGTTTTGTAGAATACTGCACTGTCAGTAAATTGTTAGGACCGCTGCTCAATCTGTGTAATTAATGCATGGTGGTTTTTGGTGGACTCAAGAGGGCAGAGCATTTAAGTTACTCCTTCAATTTGGAGTTGGGGTTTTAGAATTGATGTGTGAATTATAAATCGAGCTTGCCAAAAAATTCCATTGAAGCCAATAATATGATTTGGGCCATTTGACCATCAAAACATATGTTTGGCATTGGCTCTATATTCCCTTCAATTCATTGCTCTCTAAACACTTTTTTGAAGCCCATTGCGTCTAAGTAGAAGGCCAAATTTAACTATGAGGCCTCCTTTGGCATTTGAGAAGTGTAGACGGCGGTGTCTTATGCTTTTATTTATTTATTCTAGGTAGCAGGTAGTGTCATTGGCATTCGGCAGGACTTACAATTTAACGTGGAATTCCAAGGGTTATATACAAGTACCAATGTATATGGATGGGGATGGGGATTTCCAAGGAGGATAAGGGCCTGGAATTGTCTACAAAATTATTTTACAAATAATAATTACAATTTTAAAAAAATCATGTAATAGTAAATTATCTTAAAAATTATATGTGACTATATTTTACGGTGGACTATATATATATATATATATTTGACATGTCTACACAAAAACAGGAAGGGGGATTCGAATTAGTGACATTCGTTTCATTAGGCGTGGTCCCAACCGATTGAACTACTTATTGGGGACTACGGTGGACTATATTGATGGAGATCTATTACTATTAGCTACCCAAAATTTTAAAATATTGGAGTAATTACATTTAGTCTTTATTAACTACAACGTATTGACACTTTTTTCCTATGAATTACTAACTGCAACACTTGACCTTATCAAACTATCACCTTATGGCACTTTCTTCCATTCCGTTAGTCAAAGGGGTTAAAACTAACGGTTAACAATCAAGTGACTTGCATGTGCATTTGTATTTTTATTTTTCCTTATATTATTGCCCTCACTTCAGATTTTTGGATTAGGGTTTTAGGAGGATATAAACATCATTTTATTGATCTGAAATGAGAGCAAAAATGAAAGGAAAAAAATTTGAAATGGTTTACCGTTAGATTAAGAGGAAAAAGTGTCATAAAATGATAGTTTGATGGGGTCAAGTGTCATAGTTAGTAGTTAATGGACAGAAAGTGTTAAGATGCTGTAATTCATGGGGGCAAAAGGTAATTACTCCTAAAATATTTTAAAAATTAAGGGTAATTTCACTTTAAATCCTTGAATTACTATACAATTTGACAAGTTCTCCAAATTTTAAAACCTCTCGATTTGAACTCCTAAACTTTCAATTACAGTCAATTTGAATCCCTCCGTCATATTTTAAATGTCAAAAGCGAGACAACGACGTTTATAACCCGACTTTTTTATAAAATTCTAAATTTACCCTTAATTCTAAATGAAAAAAGTTAAAAAAAGAAAGAAAGAAATATTTTGGTCTTTTTAGGTATTGTCGTTATAAGTTAACGGCTAAATTTGACAGAGGGGTTCAGATTAATTACAATTAAAAGTTCAAAAATTTAAATTGAAAAATTTTAAAGTTTGAAAACTTATCAAATCGCATAGTAATTTAAAGTGAAATTACTCTCTCACCAATCCGATAGTCGGTGCAAGTCTACAAGACTTGCTTGCCCAGAAGAGGTAAAGTAGCTGCCTGTTTTCGTACTCTTCATCCCCATGATATATTTGAGTTGGAAAAGGATAGATACTTTCTTTTTTAGTGTTTTACTTTTAGGTGGATAGTATTTTATAAAGACCAAGCGAGTAAAATAAGAGCAATTGTCTTTTATTTATTTTTGTATAAAATAATATCCGCCTAATAGGAGTACGAGGAGAGCTCTCCTACCTAAACAAAGCAGCTGAAAAACCTTCATGTATGTATACCTCCATTCGAGGCAACATTCACCCTTTTCGAATCACTCGCTCGCTGTTGTCGGTTGCAAAAGGCTGCGGTGCCTGAAGTGTAATTCTTCTAACTCTTTTATCTCTAGTTATTTTCTATCTTTGAAAAGCTTTTTTCTTCTAATTCTCCACTATAATGTTACGCCCCCTCGCTCTCTCACACACACACCCACAAACACAAACGCAGACATAAATTGAAAATTTACCATTTCTCCGCATGGGTTGGTGTTTGTTCTCCGATGTTCTGGAGAAACTTGTAGCATTGTTTTTCAAGTTAGAATTTTATTTTATTTTATTTTAAAATTTTCTAAATAACCCAGTTGACTGGAACACTGTTTGAGCACGACCTAGTTTGAAGTTTGAAACTGTGTCGATATTTCATCTTTGGGTCATACGATTGAGAGATATTACTGGGGTATTGTTACTAGGGCTTCCACTCAATTTGGTACTTTCTCCCAGTGCTGTTTTGTTCTATTTTTGGAGGCCAAATTGTGGGGGAAATCTTGTGGGTATGTGTGACGAAACATGTGAAGTTGCTGAATGGTATTGGGTTTTAATGTATTCATTGTTATGCCTTTCAATTGGAGACTTTTGAAAGAGTGAATGTTTATTGCAGATTAGGGTTTCACTAATAACAACATTGAAAAAGATTAATCGGTATATTTGTTAATGTGGTTTAGGGATTTTTTTGTCTTTGATTTGAAAAGGTGTCGTTATGTGACGTGAAAAAATTTGTTGTGTTTTGAAGAGAGTTTCGTGTTGTTGGTTGTTTGTTGATGATTTTGTTTTGAGAACAAAAAACAGAAGACAGAAAATAAAGATTTGAACAAACATAGCCTATATACCAGAGTAACTATTAGCTGTAATTAGTTGGTCCATTTTGGGTGTATCCTTTCCCATCTTTTCTTTCTTTTATTTCATGAAAGGCTATTGTAATAGTTAGCCGTATTTACAACAACAGAACTCAACATGAAGTTAGTGAGTTGCATTAGACAAAGCTCCAGATCTTATCCCCGTTCTCCATGTTGCAAACGTTACCAACCATGATGTTGAGTGTTTTTTTTTTTAAGCTTAGATTTGTGTTATTTACTGTTTATGTATGTACTTTCCTCATATCACTATCAATGAATCTTGCCGTTAGTATTTAAGTTGTGCAGCAGAAGAAAGTGTGTTAACATTACCAGATCTAAATCCTATTATACCGTCTGTTAATGTGATACTGATATGGGTGTCTTGGTGGCACCATAGCATATGTAGGGAATCCATTGGTATCTGTTTAGAAACTATTTATATCTCATTTAGACTATCTTCTTGGTCATGTACTTGTGTAGTTCCTATCAGTCTGATGTACAATCTTCTTGTACTTTTGCCTCTGCAGCCAAGCCCTTGAAGGATTATTTCCAAGTCGAGTTCTACTGGTTCCATAAATGATAGACTCTAATCTCAAAAGCAATGGGCTAGGAAATTCTGGGACTGGTTTGCCTGCCTGCCATAAACAATCACCAATTTCCACGAATAAGGTAGCTTTGAGAGATGTGCAGAACGATGGCAGGAGCTTAATCCATAATGATTCAGAGAGTTGGGTTCTAGGACTTGGTGCTGATGCTGTTAAGGTTTCTGGGGCTGAGGGACTTACTCCTGAGTGCCCTATAAACCAGTCCTGGAGAAGTAATGGTGCAAATGAACATCTCACACATTCTTGTAGGAATTCTGATTCAGAACTAGGCAAGAGAAAAGTTGAAGAGACGTCTAACAAAAAATCTGATTTTCTAAAGTTGAGAAAATATTTCCACAATCGGCCAGAACTACCCCAACTACATCCGGAAGAGGAGGAAAGAAATATATCTGGTGTACCTGCATCTGCACCAACTCCTACAGCTCCTACGATAACGTTTTCAACAAATAGACCATCGGTTCCTGTTTCTCTCGAAAAGCCTGGTAATGGTTTGCCAGCTGCTGAATCCGATCACCTTCAGCCTACTTATGAGTCCGAAGTTCCTTGTGCAGCTGATTCTAAAGGGAGCACTGATCTGGAAAGAACAGAACAGTTCCTTCATCTGCAGAAGCCTCAGAAGCATTGTTATGAGAATGATCAGAGGGATTACATCCACAGTAAGACACTGTAGTCTTGTGGTGCTGCTTTAAGACATTATCTGTTCTATGTTTTTATTTTTAACATTTGAGACTACCAAAACTGTGGTTTTTTTTTTTTTTTTGGTGATTTTTATCAGTGTTGCGTCGTTTATCTAGTGTTGAGCTTGGCAGATGTGCCGTCAAGTTGGAGAAAAGATCAATCCAGCTATCAGTTGAGGAAGGTAGGTTTCTCAATTTACAGCAAAATTTTATTACTATAATTCTTTTGAAAATGGAAATGTCTGATTGTTTCAAAACTTGTTTGTATCACAAAAGGAATGAACTTAAATGTTACTATAAGATCTTATACATGATATCTCCATGATATCTCAGCTGCGAAGAAGGCTCTAGCACCAAATCAGACCAAAAAGGCCAAGATTGGGAAAGCAATTAGGACTAGAGCATCTGGTCGTCTGAGGGAGTATGTTCCTGTTAAGAAAGATCCTAACAAAGGGAAGCTGGTTTTCGATCTTACTGGTAACCCAGCTGGTCCAGAAATAGATGGAGCTGGAGCACTTTGTTCATGGGGTGATCCTAGCAGGGGAGTTAAGTTTAGGATTGCACCACCTGATTACGACCCAACTATCAAGAAGGATGATGGAAAGGGCAAAATCCTTGCAATCAGTGAAGGCATTCTGCCTGATATTCACAATGCTGCCGAAAAGGATGGTGGAAAGGGAAAAGCCCCTGCTACTAGTGAGGGCATACCACCTGATTTCGAACTAATTGCTAAGAAGGATGCTGCAAAGAGCAAACAGGTGGTCTCAATTGTTCCCAGAGCAAAGAGGATCAGAAAGAAGCCCAAGTGGCAGTTGTCATGTTCCTATGATATTGTGTAAATTGGACAATGTTTTGATAATGCTTGTTCTGTAATCCAAATGATATGGGTTGAAATGTTGATGTTGTTGAACATTAGTTTTTTGGTGGGATGTTCAACATCGATTTGGCAGTTGGATGTATTTGTATTTGAAGTTTGTTTCAACAAGAATATGTTAGATGTATTTTGCTATGCCGGATGTATGTGGCATTTTGATATATTGGCATGATTAAACAGAGAAATGTAGCAATTTGCAGTTTCTTAAGTAATTACATATTGTTTAGTACCAATTGGTTGGCTAGAACCTCAACCAACATGCTTGTGAATGGTTCTTTCATTACAATATGAGAGAGGACTTTTTAAAGAAAGAGAGAATTTTTGGTCAGTCAAGCCATCCTTGTTAAGCTTATATATAGAATCAGGGCTTCACTCAAGTCCATCGTCAGCTTATATATATTTTTAAAAAAAAAGTACACGTCAACTTTTTTTTTTTTTTTTTTTTGACACATCCACACAAAAGGGGGAGAGGGAATTCAAACTAATAACCTTTGCTTCATAAGACATGATTTCTAACTGATTGAACTATTTATTAGAGATAAGTTCACGTCGTTGGCTCTTAATCACATATATTCGGGTACCAATATTGAAGCGATTAAATTTTAGTAACTATTATTATTATATATATATAATAAAATCTAATTAAATTATACCCGGCAATATTTTACAGTGGAGTGGGACCCTTCCACTAAACCAAGTTGGAAAAACCTTCACGCCTCCATTCGAGCCAACATATGACATTTCCCCTTTTCAAAACTCCACATTTCCTCTTTTCAAACAAACAAATCTCAAAGTTTCTCTCTTTCTCCCTCTCTGGCTCTTTCTCTCTCTCTATCTCGCTCGCTCGCTCGCCGCTGTTGGTTGCAAAAGCCCGCGGTGCTTGAAGTGTAATTCTTCTATCCAAATCTTTATTTCTAGTAATTTTCTTTCTTTGATGATCTTATATTCTTATTCTTCTGATTTTCCATAATCATGTTACACCTTATCTCTCTCGCTCTCTATATATATCTCTCACACACACACACACACACACAATTAAACACATACAAAAACCGACATAAATTAAAATTCATGGTGTCTTCGTTTAGAATTAGTATGGGTTGGTGTTTGTTCTCCAATATTTAAAGGTAGAGCACACTACTGGTGCTGTATTGATTCGATTTCTTGAATAGTGCGTTCTGTAGAAACTTGTAGCATTGTTTTTTAAGTTAGAACTCATATATATATATATATATATATTTTCCTAAATATCCCAGTTGACTGGAACACAGTTTGAGTACTACCTCGTTTGGAGTTTGAAACTTAGATCTGTGTCGCTATATCATCTTTGTGTCATACAATTGGGAGATATTACTGGGTATCGTTACTAGGGCAACCACTCAATTTGCTCCTTTCTCTCAGTGCTGTTCTGTTCTATTTTTAGGGGCCAATTGTGGGGAAAATCTTGTGGGTATGTGTGAGGAAACATGTGATGTTCTTAATGGTATTGGTTTTTAGTGTATTCATTCTTAGGCCTTTCAATTGGAAACTTTTGAAAGCGTGAATGTATTACGGGTTAGTGTTTAACTAATTATGACATTGAAAAATATTAATATATCACACTGGTGTTGAGTACTCATTTTTCGCTACCAGTTCACGTAGTACAAGCCCATCAAATCAAAAAGATAAACCTAAATGGTGCCACAATTTTGGCCTAGAACGTTAACAAGAAAAAGCTAGATTGTTTCTATCAACAAGTTTGACCAAAGGAGAGTCAACATATTCTACTGTTAGATGCCTGTAGTCGATGACCTAGCTATTTGGGTTCTGGTCGATCACCCATCCCATGCTATACTCCAGATGGTTGATGACCCAACGTATTTGAGCCCTGGTTGATCACTCATCACATGCTATACTTTGAGGATTGACGACCCAACCTATCTGGGCCCGGGTCAATCACATATCCTATATTTTACCCGAGAGAGTCGACAAACCAGCCTATTTGGGCTTATACTTGAAGGGTCAACGACTTGGCCTATTTGGACCCTGGTCGATTACCCATTCTATACTTTCTCCGGAAGGGGCCCTAGTTGATCACCCATCCCTTACTATACTTGGAGGATCGACGACCCAGCCTATTTGGGCTTTGGTCGATCACCCACCCTATACTATGGCATGAAAGGCAAATAGCTCAACTGGTATTTCACCACAAAATTGTGGAGCATAAAGGGATGGACTCAAACCAGATTCAGGCCTTTTAGGATTTTGGGCTTGAGTTCTTATTGCAGGTTACAGTGTCATGTAGCTATTAGATATCTTAGCTTGCGTGAGTCTCGGGCTTGATTCCCTCTCTCTAATTAATCCTGGCCCGCGAGGTTGTCCATTTGCCACCTGGACAACAACCGAAAAGAGCCCCCACAAGTGGCCTAACAAACTATTAGCTCTGATTAGTTGGCCCATTTTGGGTGTATTTTTTCCCATACTTCTTTCTTTTTATTTCATGAAAGATTATTCAAGTAGTGAACTGTTACTAGTGACTGAATTTAGAAGAGCAGAACACAACATGAGGTTGGAGAGTTGCATTAGACAAAGCTCCAGATCTTATCCCCATTCCCCATGTTGCTCACGTTACAAAGCAATTTTTTTGTTGGGTTTGGAGGGTTTAAATTTATGTTATTTACTGTTTTAAGTATGTACTTTCCTCATATCACTATCAGTGAATCATGCTGTTAGTAATTCAAATTGTGCAGCAGAGTGTCAATTTTACGAGGTATAAATCCTATTATTCCATTTGTTAATGTGATATCAATATGTCTGTGATGGTTGGCACCATAGCATATGCAGGGAACCTATTGATATCTGTATAGAATCTTTTATCTCATTTAGACTAGCGTCTCGTTCATGTACTGGTGTTGTCCATATCAGTCTGATGTACGAAGTACCTTGATTGCAAGGGCATCCTTATTGATTTCATATTTCTTGTTGCTCTTTTTTCCTCTGTAGCCAAGTCCTTCGAGGATTATTCCCTAGCCAAAGTTCTGCTGGCTCCACAAATGATAAACACTAATCTCAAAAACAATGCGCTAGGACATGTTGGGTTGCCTGTGTGTCATAAACAATCACCAATTGGCAGGAAGAAGGTAGCTTTGAGAGATGTGCAGAATGATAGCAGGAGCTTAATCCATAATGATCCAGAGAGTTGCGTTCTAGGACTTAGTACAGATGCTGTTAAGGTTTCCGGGACTGAGAGACTTACCCCTGAGTGCCCTTCAAACCCCCGTTACGACCAGTCCTGGAGAAGTAATGATGCAGATGAACATGTCACACATGCTGGTAGGAATTCTGGTTCAGAGCTAGGCAAGAGAAGAGTTCAAGAGGCATCTAACAAAAAATCTGATTTTCTAAAGTTGAGAAAATATTTCCACAATAAGCCGGAACTACCGCAACAACATCCTGAAGAGAAGGAAAGAAATACATCTAGTGTACCTGCATCTGCACCAACCCCTTCAGCTTCTGTGATGACGTTTTCCCCAGATAGACCATCAGTTCCTATTTCTCTCGCAAACCCTGGTAGTGGTTTGCCAGCTGCTGAGTCCAATTGCCTTCAGCTTACTTCTGAGTCTGACATTCCTCAGTTCACTGATTCTAAGGGGAACACTGATCAGGAAAGGAAAGAACAATTCCTTCATCTGCAGAAGCCTCAGAAGCACTGTTATGAGTATGATCAGAGGGACTACAATCATTGTAAGACTGTCTACTGGTGCTGCTTTAAGATGTTACCTGTTCTATGTTCTTATTTTTTAGATTTGAGAGTACTGGGACTGTTTTTTGTTGTTTGTGATTTTATCAGTGTTTCGTCATTTATCTCCTGTTGAGCTTAACCGATGTGCTGTCGAGTTGGAGAAAAGATCAATCCAGCTATCAGTTGAGGAAGGTAGGTCTCTCAATTTACAGCCAAATTTGATTATTACAATTCTTCCAATAAAGAAATGCCTAAATATTGTTTCAAAAGCTTGTTTGTAGCACAAAGGGTATGAACTCAGATGTTACTATAAGATCTTATGCATGATATCTCAGTGTGGAACTTTTTTTTTTTGTCCTTTTTTCCTGCTGCATTTGTATGTCTATGCATTTTTCTTTATACATATGCATTACTGTGGGTGTATATGAAATCAGCCTGGAGCCTTAAATAGCACCAAGTGAAGTACACTGCAAGTTACATAGGAAAGAGGCTTTTGAATTGAAATCCTTACCTTGCATGAGTGCAGCATTGCTACCTCTAAGTACCTGCTTTTATCCGGCTACTTCTAGTCGAGGTTAAATAATGTAGCTCCAAATATTCAGTGTGGACACTTTTGTCTGCATTACGAGTATTAATTAGGTATTTGAGTCATGGAAATCTTATGTACCTATGGAGTGTTAACATGGGGATGGTTATGTACAATTTTTTCCTCGGGAATGATAATTCCTTTACAAATTGTATGTAGCCTTGAGTTGCCTTTCTTTTATCAAAAGGAGGCGGCATTTTAAACATCTTTCTATAGAATAACTTTGTTTCCAAGATTGTTAAGACTACAGGCCTCATACGGCTGTTTTTGTCCTTCTCATTCTATTTTTTTATTTTATCCCATATGATATGTTGATTGTACAAAACATTTTGTTAATTAATTTTTATTGTGTCTTTCTTGCCGAGTTTAGTAATCCATTGTAATTGGATGATTGTAACTCCAATTCACTGTGTTCCCCATGCAGGGAAAGAGATTAAAAGGATGAAGGCTCTAAATATATTTGGGAAGTCTTCCCTGACAAACGATCCCTTGCAAGCATTTCTACAAGCTCAGACCAAAAAGTGAAAAGCAATTGGATACAAATGTGTTAAGTGTTTCAAATCTTGCAGATGACCAAGTTCGCGAATCTGCCTCAATTCCTTCATTTATCCTTCCATTTTTTGGGTTTGCCTGACAAGAATCTACCTCCTCCAAGGTAGCTCTGCCAGCTGCTACTGTACGTACATCTGTTGTTTAGGAATTTATATATCGATTGTAATTTTTCTTCTCTTGTTTTTTCTGATAGAATTATTGGGGGCATCGGTAGTGTTATCAATAGCACTTATTATTTTTTGGTGAATGAATCATTTTCATCTCAGTTTAAATGAATATTTCCAAGTCTCAATAAAAACACTTCTACGAATTTTCTAAATTATGGGTTTAAAATAGTATTGAGACTGAAAACTGAGGCAGCCCACTTAGCGAAGTCAATTAGAAATGACTTTCATGGCTGATTACCAGAAGCATTTGTTACAAATACTGCGGTGGCCTTGGCAACTCGAAGGTGGCTGGTAGAACTAACAAAAACACATTTCCTTCTTTTAAACTTGTGGTTCGTGGGAACGAATTCGATCCAATTCTTTTAGAAAGGCCGGCTGCCCGGGCTTTCCTCTTCCTTTGTATTGAATAGAGAAGAAAAAAAGGAAAAGGGGATGCTGGGCCTGCAATTTTTGAGACATGAGATCCGAATGCAAAGGATTGGTGATACCAACAGCCTCTACATCGACGCGTGCACAACGACACTAAAATGGCCAATAGGCTCAAAATTATGGATTTCGATTCTATGTAATAAGGTTGTTTTATTGCAAAACCCATCAGGACTTCACCTACTCGGTGGGCAAATGCTCAGACAGTTTGAACAAGGCTAGTAATACTTGAACAAACTCTCACATGAGACTATTCTATTACCGCGTAATAGAGCTACCCTATTAGCCATAATGCCTGTCCCAAGATTATATATGATGTTCTATTGCAGAACCTGCCTAGGATTTTACCTACTCAAAACAAATGTTTGAACAAGACAAAACAGACGAGATTCAGACAGACTCTCACATAAACAATAATACATAATGCCCGTCCAAAAAATCATATACGAAGAAATCATCTCGTAGGCATTATAGGGAAACAGTGTAAAACATAAACAATAAGTCAAAGAAACTTTAGAGTCAACTAGACATGTAAGGGACCTCTCAGCTCCGAATCAGCCCAACAAAAAGTAGTAAAATTGGCTTTTGAAAGTGGTTATATACTATTATATAATTCATCAGTAGGACCCTTTGGAAATATAGGATTGCTCCCCATTGTTTTGACATTCTATTACATTGACCCACTTATAAAAACATTCTTTTCTATTTGCTTCCAATGATTAGCCTATATATATATGTATATATATCCCAGTTGCCATGGCAAACATTTTCCTTCTCATGGGCTGATGGGCACCCTACCAAGCTTGTAGACCCACCTGGTCTTCTTCTTTATTCATTTTATTATTATTATTATTATTTCCTTTCTTCCAAATATCACCAAATATTGCTTTCTCGCCCCCACCAAGTTTCCCCACCCATCAAAATTCCAGCGCCACAAGCCATGCAGCGACGTGGTAGATTTTCATGGTTTCAATGGGTAGGACGAAGTTGTTGAAAATGACTCCCTCTTCTACGTTTCCCACACAAATTCCGCATTTTTCTTGTTCTTCCATACAAGATAGCGTTTTCGTGATACAAATGCATCCGTGCACGTTGATCTTTCAACATCCTTTTCATTTAATGGAAAATATTTGGGGTATAATATATAACTTTCACCTTTCACTACATCATTCTTTACAAACTATCAAGGAACACGTTAGTCGTCACAAATAAATTTAATTATTTAATAGTTGACGTGGTAAATACTATATAGATTTACAAACTGTGGTTCTAATCTTGCAGCCCCTTTCAATTCTTCTTATTTGTTATGATTTAACAATAAATTTCTAACAGAAGAAACAAAAATTACCAAAATACTTATTTATAAAATAAAATAAAAAGAAACAAATGGGAAATGTGGCCATGGGTTGTCCTCTTTTCATTTTTTTTTTAATTTTTTAATTTTTGTTAACTAAGGGCATAGTTGTATTTTTAAAAAAATATATATCTGAAATTTTACATACTAACTGTTTAAGTAAACAAAAAAAAAGTAAACAGTATGGTGATTGAAAGGGGTTGAAAAATTAGAACCTTACATTACAAATTTGTAAAGCTTAAAAGGAGGTTGAAAAATGCTTGGTAATTTAAAAGTCAATAAATAAAGGTTTTTTTTTTTTAAAAAAAAAAATTAATTAATTAATTATTTAGCGACTAATATGAAAAAGTGTCGTCGCTTCATGTCAATTTATAAAAAAAGTATAATAGCCCTATTATCACTCTTTCTTATTATTATAATTTTATATATTTTTTTCTATTAGAGAATTAACGAGGTCCCCAAACAATGTTGTTGTACACGAATTTGGTTGATAGTTGACGTAGCAAAACTCCGACCAATAAACCATTTGGTAGAGCCGTCCTAACTTATTCAGACCGAATAAAATTACAAAAAAACAAAAAAGAGATGGGCCCAGAAGTCAGTCTCGTGGCTAAGGCTCACCTAAGCGGCCCATTCGAATCTTATCGGCATATTTCAGCTTTCACACACGCTTTCTCTCGTAAAAATCCAAAACCCACGAAACGGCTGGTCGAGATCGGATTTCTGGCTTTCTGCTATGAGCACACGTCTCAAGGCCTCTCTGCAAACGTGGCATCATTGCAGTGGTCCATGTCAAGTGGTTGTAAATAAACAAAGTAATAGGAAACCACACCAAAACCAGGATAAGGGGCCATCTCTCGGTGCGTGCATGACGTTCTCAAATATTTAATTCATTTCAGCAAATATTGCCAGCCCCACTCTTTTCTAATATATATGACTTTTTATCGTCCTAAATAAATGAAAGTGGAGCCCGCATGTACAATATTTGGCGAGAATTTCAAGTCATTGGCAAAAGATAATCATTTTCTAAAATAAATAATAATAAAAACTTAGAAGAAAAACAATTTATCGAATAAATAGTTTTTAGATGGTATTTTTTATTTTTTATTTTAAAAAATATTTTAATATGATATAAATATAAAAATAATAATTTGGAGTACAAAAAATAAAAAGCTTCTACTTTTGCAGTAGATCTCGTGTACATATACTGATATACAACACATCAGGAGGGAAAACAAAAATTCCAACGCACTAATTATAGATATAAAAAATATCAATAGGATGATCTCCATTTTATTTAAAAAAAAACATTATTAAAATAGGATCTACTTCATTTTAAGCAAAATAAAGAAAATTTATTTTATGGGTTAAATTTGTTTTATTCTATTTTTATGTGATATAAAATTCTAAATAACGCGACAATATTTTTATCGTATAATAATATTAAATTTGTAAAATCTAATAAACATCATGAATTGTTTCAATTTGTAATAGTATATGTATTATGTAAAATGTTACATGTTCTGTTAGTTTTTTTTTTTTTTTTTGTCCTTTTTATTTTAGGTGAAAATTATTTTATAAAAATCAAATAAAAGAAATATTACACTGATCAGAAGGATAGGAGAAGGACATTAAGAGAGCAATATGATTACTCAATTAAATTTCTAATTTCAATTCTTAAAAGTATTTAGTTTGACTAAATGTTTTTGAATATGTTGGGGATTGTCGGTTCGTGGAGAAAAATAGACAAAGCGTGAGATTGCTTTGTACTCTTATCGGGCCGCATTTTTCGTTGATAAGAGATTAACATGAACCCAAGTTACCCAACATAGAAAATTGGAAAAGAAAAAGAGCATAAAAGCGCGAGCCTCGGACTTCTCTATAAATATTCCCAACCCACGAAACAACGCTCTCTGATTTCCAGACCAATTGACTGTCAAACCGAACCTTCTCTCTTTCTCTCTCTCTTTCGTCTAGCGCCATGGATCCCTACAAGGTACTCCATCTTGGGTTCCATTTTGAATCCTATTTCGTCGTCGTTTGATAGCTTTGGAATCCTTCTTTTTTTTTTTTTTTAAATTCTTCTGTGATTGAATTTGGTTCCTTTTTTAAAAAGTTAGTTATTTTTATCGTTTTGGGTATTGATTTTGTTGGATAATAATGTTTTTGGTTAGCTGAGTGCTTTTGCTGAATATGGTGATTTGTGTGTTTTCTATGGGTGCAGTACCGTCCCTCAAGCGCTTACAATTCACCCTTCTGGACTACCAACTCCGGAGCTCCGGTTTGGAACAACAACGCTTCCTTGACCGTTGGATCCAGAGGTATTTTGGCTGTGATTTGTGTTAGTTTTTCTGAATTTTTGACGTGGCTATTGTTGTTGTTATGAAGATTATCATAATAATTATCTATTGAGACTACTTATCAAAAAAAAAAAATTATCTATCGAGAGTTGGAATGCTTGATTGCAGTTATTTTGTGATGATTTTTTTCTTGGATTGAAATTTTTTAATCCACCTCAATTGGGTTTTCAAATATAAATAGAATTGTTGCTTCTGGTGCCCGTGAAATTGGCTGCTTTTTCATCTTCACTCATTGTTATTGTTGTTGTTACTGTCGCTGCGGTATTTGTTAATTTTTTATGGTCACTTTTGGCAATACATGGGTGTTGGGTTTCCTACGATTGATATATTCAACTTTATCCAGGTCAGATGCTGATTTGTAGATCAAAGTTAAAACGTTCTTTTTGAATTTCAGACCATAGTTGGACCAAGCATCACCATAGAATGTCTTATGTTTTGAAAATTTTGACCTTAATAAACTGGGTATTTTTGGATTTGTTTTATTGACAGTTTTCCGAAGTTGACTATTAACTTTAGCTATAATGCTTCACATCAGCTCATTTGATCCTCAATGGAGTTCTTATTGTTCTTCTTGGGGATATCACGACATTCACAGTAGTAACTCTGCATTCCAATGCCTTTTTTTTTTTTAAATTATGATCTTGGTTTCTTGGTTATTTTTAGTGTGCGCCTTGTATGTATTGCATCCTTGTATTTCTCATTACTTTTTTAAAAAGAAAAAAGATAAGGGTTGGTGTGGCTATCTGCATAAGAGAGTATTGGCTTGGATTTAAGGACTTGCACAGATGAGGTTAGATGAAAAGAATGAGTTTGGTTCTGATAGAGAAGTCGTGCGGCTTTATGCATTTAATAGGGAAATGGCCCTGGATGGAGCACAATGGAAAAATCTAATTTATGTCATGTGTTAGGATATAGGCTTTTTCCAGGTTGACATACCCCTTTTGTTTCGTCTTGGGAATTTATTTCTGTATTATTTTGTTCTAGAAAGGCGTGAGAGAAAAATATAATAAAAAAAAATACAGTTTTTTTTAAAGGAAGGATCTATTAGCAACATAATTTGAGCCTTTCGTTTTTTTTTTTTTTTTTTGGGTTCTGCATAAACAAATGGAGTTGAGAAGCTGTATTTTGGATTTGAAATATGTTTGTGCTTCACAGGTCCGATTCTTCTCGAGGACTATCATCTGGTGGAGAAGCTTGCACAGTTTGATAGGGAGCGGATCCCAGAACGTGTTGTACATGCTAGGGGAGCCAGTGCGAAGGGGTTCTTTGAGGTCACCCATGATATATCTCACCTTACATGTGCTGATTTCCTGCGATCCCCTGGAGCTCAGACACCTGTGATTGTCCGTTTCTCCACTGTTATCCATGAGCGCGGTAGCCCTGAAACCTTGAGGGATCCTCGTGGTTTTGCAGTGAAGTTTTACACCAGAGAGGTGAGGGTTCAATGCGGTGACTTTATTGGATATGTTTATAGTAAAGATATCAAGAGCTTTTTTGGGGGGTGGGGATTTGATGGAGATATGTTTGATGATGAATGTAGCAGCCCCTCGAGGGGGCTCTAGTGACAAAATACGAACAGCCACTGATTACAGCACCATTGTACTAGTTTTTATCTCAAAAGTTTTTATCTGTGTTTTTATGTGGCTGCAATAAATGGTTTTTTGACAGCATATTCAATTATTTTCTGAGAAAATGTTTTGAGTTTTATCTAGATGCAAAAATTTTCCTGTAGCTAGTGGTTTTTTTTAAAAAAATTTAATCTCGCATTATCTGTAAAGGTTAATGGGCTTTCAAGTTCCCCTTTTGTTCATATCTTGACCTTTTTCTTGTGTGCTCAGGGTAATTTTGATCTAGTTGGAAACAACTTCCCTGTATTTTTTGTCCGTGATGGTATGAAATTTCCAGACATGGTCCATGCTCTCAAACCCAACCCCAAGTCTCACATCCAGGAGAACTGGAGGATTCTCGACTTCTTCTCTCACCATCCAGAAAGTTTACACATGTTTACCTTCCTATTTGATGATCTGGGTGTTCCACAAGATTACAGGCACATGGAGGGTGCAGGTGTTAACACCTATACGCTAATCAACAAGGCTGGTAAAGTGCATTATGTGAAATTCCACTGGAAACCCACTTGTGGAGTCAAGTGTTTGTTGGAGGATGAGGCTATTAAAGTTGGAGGAGCTAATCATAGCCATGCCACGAAGGATCTCTATGACTCAATTGGAGCTGGCAACTATCCTGAGTGGAAACTGTACATCCAGACAATTGACCCTGACCATGAGGACAAATTTGACTTTGACCCACTTGATGTGACCAAAACCTGGCCCGAGGACATTTTGCCCCTGCAGCCAGTTGGCCGCTTGGTCTTGAACAAGAACATCGACAACTTCTTTGCCGAGAATGAACAACTTGCATTTTGCCCTTCCATTGTGGTTCCTGGTGTCTACTACTCAGATGACAAGTTGCTCCAGACTCGGATCTTTTCCTATTCTGATACTCAGAGGCACCGTCTGGGACCAAACTACCTGCAGCTCCCAGCTAATGCTCCCAAGTGTGCTCACCACAACAATCACCATGAGGGTTTCATGAATTTCATTCACAGGGATGAGGAGGTACTTAAGCTGGTTACTGCATTATTTAGTCTAAGACTTGTATGCAACCATAGTGGCTTTTACCCATGAATGGTGTAAGATGTTAAGATGGTGTCACAATTTTATGCTTGTTAATTTCTGTATGTATATATATATTTTTCTGATTAGACATTATGATGCTTACTTTTAGGTCAATTACTTCCCCTCGAGATATGACCCTGTTCGTCACGCTGAGAGATTCCCCGTTCCTCCTGTTGTCCTCAATGGAAGGCGTGAGAAGGTAAGTTTCCATCAATTGCATCCGTCTTTTGTCTAAATGTAACTTTGGCATATGGGGTTGTTGAATGAGTTCACTGACAGTGATGATGGTCACAATTCTGTGAGCCTTACGCAATTGTTTGTTTGGCTCAGCTGTTACCTTGATGAGATCAATCTAATTCTAACAGTACAGCTAGTGCTTGGTCTTCTTAATATCATAATGAGAAACATGAAAAGAAAACAAAATTGCATTTTCTTCTCCTTTTCCCTTCTCCTCCTTTCCTCAGCTAGCAGGAAAGTTGGATTTTTTTTTATTTCCCAAATTTGACTGTATAAGTTTAGATAGTTTGATAAATAAAACATGGAAACATTTGTATAGGAGTTCACACTGAATTTGTTGATTAATGCAGTGCATGATTGAGAAGGAGAACAACTTTAAACAACCAGGAGAGAGATACAGATCCTGGGCACCAGACAGGTACCTGCGGTCCTCCACTGTTTTAACTATAAATATAAATAAATTATGGATGACATTTACGGGTGTCAATAAATATTATTTTAACTATAAATTGTTTCTTTTGCATCTCTCTCATGATCTTTTTCCAGACAAGAGCGCTATATTTGCCGATGGGTTGATGCTTTATCGGACCCCCGTGTCACCCACGAGATCCGCAGCATCTGGGTCTCATACTGGTCTCAGGCAAGTCTCTCTCTCTCTTTTGCTTCAAAAACTATACCTGTGATAATTGAAAGCTCAAAATTTGAATGGTAATATTCAATGAATTTGTGATATTTTTGCTGATTTGATGTTCCTGCTGCATTTGCTTCAGGCTGACAAATCTTTGGGTCAGAAGCTAGCATCTCGTCTTAATGTGAGGCCAACCATGTGAAGGGTGATTTAAGCTGGATGTTTTGACTTGAAGAGTGGAGTAAGAAAGACTAAATGTGAGAGGAGACCAGTCGTTTGGAAGGATAAATCTGTGTTAATCCTAATAGCTGTGTAATATCATATATACTCAACTTGCATGCTGTGAGACTCGTTGACCTGATGTTTCAATCTAATACATGTCGGTTTATGTGCAAGTTTTATAAATAAATATTTCTTGATTTTGTTTGCATCGCCATTTCCTTTACTAGTCCATGGTTGGGCCGAGCCGAGTAATATTTGATGCTTAATATGGAAAGTAGGGATAGGAATTCGTGTTCCCAAAGCATGGGTATAAAATTATATAAACTAGTTCTAACTCAATTTATTTAATTAAATAAGTCATATCCTTTAATCTTAATTTTTTAATTTTGTATTTAGCTCGTAAAGAGGTTGCGGGTTATGTCAAAAATTATCATTCTTGAGTACCGTGTGTGAAGTTCGTGTCATTCAGAAACACGAGTATAAAACTATGTAGGTTAATTTTAATTTAACATATTTAATTAAATGAGTTAAATTTATCTTAGGGATCCCTTAGAGTGTTGGATGCAGCTGGGATAAAATTATGAGCTGATTTTTTCTTCAATCACCATTTATTGCCCTTTCTTGTTCTCTTTATTTCCTGGGTAGTTCAAACTTCAAAGCCCATATTAGAGAGACGATGCCAAATATTCCGAGCGAAAGGAACTATTTTAAAAGCGGGTGAAGGTAATCACTTTCTTGTTTGGGCCTGAACGTGGGTGGGATCAAATTTGGGTTAAAGAATTTTTTTTCTAATTCAATATAGGATAGAAATTTCCTCCGAACTGATTTGAATTATTTCAACTCATATAAAATGATGCTAAGTATTTAAGTATTTAATATGCACATTAAATATTAAAGCTCATTAATAGCATATTACTAACGAAGATTAGGTTAACTTTTTTTTTTCTTTTTTCCTTTGGATAAACATTAGACTAATTTTTACCAAGGTTAAAACTAACCTTAAAAAGGGAATATCTAATGGCATATTTTATTAAAAACCCACAAAAATTGCATATAAACATATTAACTCACATCTAAGCATATTTTATTAGAAGGAAAAAAAAAAAATCACATCTGTATTTGTAAGTGAAAGTAAGTTCATGCATGTGTGTGTATATATATACATATATATAAGTTGCATTCTAAGGACCCACACGTGACACATTGAAAGGACTAAGTGAAATGATTTGAGTGGGCTATAAGAAGTCCACATGCATTAAAATTAAAAGTGACGAAAAAACAAGAAAATCAAAGTGTAAAAAAAAACACAACATTAGATAACTCTCTGTTAATGGGATAAATAAATAATTAAAAAACAACAACAACGTTAGATAACTCACTGTTAATGGGATAAATGAATAGTTTAAAAAAAAATTCAAAATGTTAGATAACTCTCTGTTAATGGGATAACTGAATAAAGATTAAGGTTAATCAAAATATTATTCAAAACACGAAGACTTAATTGTTAAAATATCAAGAAGAGCGCCTTAATATGATAGCAATTTTCACGTATATAGCACCTCCTAAAGCAACAATCTTTTAGCCGCATATACAAAGAACTTGAGAAACAGAGAATGGTTAAAAGTGTTTTTTTTTTTTCTTCTAAGTCAACGTTAGCTTCTTTAGTTCTAACCTAATGTCATTTTTTTGGGGAGGTTTTAATAAAATATGCCATTAGATCTTCCATTTTTAAGGCTAGTTTTAACCTTAGTAAAATTTAGGCTAACAACCAAAAGAAAAAGAAAAAAAGAAAAAAAGAAAAAAAGAAAAAAAAGAAAAATGTTAACCTAACCTTAGTTAGTAATATGCTATTAATGACCTTTAATATTTAATGTGTATATTCAATGTTTAGACACTTGACACCATTTTATGTGGTTTGGACAAAATTTCATTGAAATCGGTTTGGAGAAAATTTCTGTCATTAAATATATTAAATGAAATATATTCTTAGAGCTTACTATTTAAGAAACACATTCTCAATTAAAAGAGACCAATTTCAATAAGGACTTGGTGTAAACCAATTTTTTTTTATTCTTATAAATGCTTATAAAAATTATATGTGATAGTATATCAGTTTAATAGACGGAACCAATTTAAAGAAGAGATTTGCTAAGCCTTCTTAATCATCCAGTGGATTATTTGGACCGTAAGAAGTTAAGATGGTGGAATTTCTACTTCGACTGCGTAGGAGCCGTGTAAATCTGAAATGGTCTTCAATTATTGTACGGCGAATCTTTTTTATTTTATTTCATTTATTTATTTATTTTTTTAAGTTATGTGGATGTGGTTTTCAAACTGGGGTAATTGGATGATGTCACACCAAAATCAAATAATTAAGGAACTTTCCCGTAGTAGTAATATATTAATAAGCACTATTATCTTTTTCTTAATTACCCACTTCTCCGCAGATAGTCTCGTATGCAAACTTTTCTTTCTTTAATGGGAGTGATGGATTAGGATCCCAAGCAATTCTTAGCAATTATAGGGGCTGATTTTTAAAATTGTGGCTATTCAAAGTACTTTTGACACAATAGAATCGTCTATTTTGAACAAATTTTTTTTTTTCTTTCGAAAATTAAATTTATCCACCGTCCACCCAAAGAGGGTAGTCAAACTATTATGGAAAATTTTTAAAAGTATTCAATTCTCTCCAAAGTCTTGAGTTGGTGATTGTTTTTGAGAGTAGCTGACCACCTCCAAAAGCTTTTTTGGTGGTTAGTAGTAGAGTCTAACAATTCATATTGAAAGTGTCGCAAAATTTTTTTTTAAAGTACCGAGTGATAACTTACCAAAGTAGGAGAGAAGAATTTTTTTTTTAGAATGCCATGTGGAACTTAGGTAAAAAAAATAGTAAAAAAAAAAAAATTAAAAACTTTGTGGGTGCTGTGACACTCCCAAAACATCAAGTGGCTTCGCTACTGTTATGGGTGGTTCAGATACCTTACTTGGAAGGTTAGTGTAAAAAGTATTTTTCTAAATAATTTTTTTCTGTTTTAAATGACTTCGCAAAATTATTACCGTCTATTTTAAATGAGGAGTCCAAACTTTCAAAAATGAGAGAATGGACACCACACAATAATGAAATAATTAAGGAGCTTTCAAGTGTTATTAACGTATTATTAAATTTATTAATTAATTTTGTTTTTCAATTACACATTTCTCCGCGTATACTCTCTTGTTTTATGTGCACAAAATTCCAGCCGACCTGCCGAAATGACTCCCACTTGGGTATTAAAAAATTGAGTTTTAATCTTGATTATGTGACGTGATCGACTTGATTTATCAAATTCTACTTACAATTTTCATCTAATAAAAAAGTCAAATCCATCCAATTAAGGCCCAAATTTTGATTTCATTTTTTTTTTCTGATTTAATTGATTTTTCTTCCAAAATTTGACTCATTATTTTATTAGTTAGTTTTTTTTTTTTTTTTTTTGACATTTTCATATTTCGTGTATGAGTATGTAACAAAATGATTCATTTCTACAAATTTCAATCATTTTTTCTGATATAACCTTTATGAAATTACAATTTTATTTTTCTAAAAAAATTATTTAAAATAAAAAATACAAATTGATTTTGGGGTAGTTGGTCATCCCCTGGCTCGTTATGGGGTGGTCGACTACTGCCTTAAACCTTTTGAGAATGATTTAGTAACATTTAAGAGTCAATTGTGAAGTTAATTAAACTACACGATAGCCTTGAATTGTAAAGTCAATCATGTTATAATATATTTTTTATATAATTGAGTTGATATAACAGTAAAAATTAATTTTTAATTTATTAAATAATATTAATAAAAAGAAGAAGTGAAATACAGACAAGATATGCTCTCGTTGTTGTCAACTCCTTTGTGTTTTCGTGGTGGACATATTAAATACAAAAAGCGAGAGTGAGAGCATCCATTGGCCATTGCGTAGTGCCAAGCACAAGCCAGCCCTCCATTATGTCTCCCGATTCTCACCGATTCCATCGCTGCTTAATATATATATATATATATATATTCATAAAACTTATAGAATGAATACAATAGAACCAAAAATACTGCATAGTTTTGATTACCAAACTACCGAAAAATCCAACAAAGCAACATCAGATTCAACGTCAGCAGAGACATCATCGACTCTCGCCTGACGCTAGGCTGTTAGTTGACTTCGCAGCCCGAGTTCAAGAGGCCATTGCGTGCGGGCGTGCTTGTGCGGGGCGCGTGGGTTCACACTCTTGGAAGTAGGAAATAGAATCCTGTTTCAACGTGGCACAATTGCCTGGAATCCGTAAAAAGAGTGAGCTGCACCGATTCTACTGGAGGGGAATATCCCAGGTACAAGGCTTTTGATAGCAAAGCTTTTGTGCAGTTCAGTTGTTCATGTTCCTATTTCTTAGACAGTTTTTCTTTGGGTACTTCAGGAAACGTACGAGTATAAAGGAGAGAAAAAAAATACAAATAAAGGCCCACTTAGGTATCTCCTAGAATCTTTTACAAGCTATTATTTATTTTCTTTTCTTGGTTCTCATTTGTTGTCGTGTTTTGGGTTGGAATCCTAGCGTAGTTCTGATATCATGAAATGTGAATTTTGGGACTTTATTTTCTTTTTTTGAAAGCTTGAATCTTGGGTATATGTTGTGAAAGGTATTGACTGACCATCTTGGAAGAATATATACAAAGTGGGTTTTCCTTTTGCATCCTGATTTTACGCAACTTTGATGGCTATGGTGGTTTCCCAAATGGGAATCTACTGATTTCTACTAGTTTGCATTATTATTGATTCGCAAGTGAAAAGGAGATACCCACTCTTCATAAAATATTTACATTAAGTCTTCGTTCTTTTTGTGAAAGTGAAGTTACCTGGCTTTTATTCTCTGACAAAATTTGTTGGTTATTTCTCCTGTAATTTTAGTTCTCCAGGAGTCTTGTTGATGATGTTTCACCAATTTGGACAGAGTAGTGTTTTGAACTTGGGAGAGTGGAGACTGGAAAGGTTCCCAGAACTTCTCTTGGATATTTTTAGCTCGCTTTGAGATCAGCTTTGGAACTTCAAACTTCTAAAAACTGGTGGGCTTTTGAAGAAGGATACGGATGGAAGATGGTGTTCTACCACCCGGTACCATGCTGGATACTATGCTTGATACAACTACGGATTTGGACTTCATGGATGAACTTTTTTTGGATGGTTGCTGGTTGGAAACAACAGATGGATCTGAATTCCTTCATCAGAGTCCCTCTAGGTCTGGTGCCCTCTTAGACCCTTTACTTTTATGGCCTGCTTTGGAGACTGATGGCAACTTGAGCGTAAGTCCATCTCAAAAGGGCAGTCAAGATGAGATGCAAAGACCATCGTCTGATGAATCACAGGAAAGAAGTTTAGTCAATGCTATATCTCTCGGACAGAATACGATTACTCTTGCCGGGTGTTGTAGTGTGTCAGAAAGTAATGTAATTGAAGGTTCTGAACTAGGCACAAGGTTGTGGATTGCACCCAGGGGGAATCCGGGTTCTACATCTTCTGTAACAGATAGATTAATTAAGGCAATTGGGTATATTAGAGACGTCACAATAGATAAAGATGTTCTTATACAGATATGGGTGCCTGTCAGTAGAGGGGGTAAACGCATTCTAACAACAAGTAATCAACCTTTCTCCCTTGGTTCTAGCTGTCCAAGTATTGCAAGATACCGAGAGATCTCTGAGAACTTTGTGTTCTCAGCTGAGAAGGATTCTAAGGACTTGGCAGGACTGCCTGGTCGGGTTTTCTTGGATAAGGTTCCTGAGTGGACACCAGATGTTCGATTCTTTAGAAGTGATGAGTACCCAAGAGTTGATCAAGCTCAACTGTACGATATTTGTGGAACTCTTGCCCTTCCAATCTTTGAACAAGGCAGTAGGACTTGCTTGGGCGTTATTGAGGTTGTGATGACGAAGCAGCAGATCAAGTATCACCCTGAGCTTGAAAGTGTTTGCAAGGCACTTGAGGTCCGTGTTCTTTGCTTGTTTTTCAGAATTTTGTGTTCTTGTGTTGGTTCCTCCCTTTCTTTGCTGTTAAAGACTATAAATGGCATTTAAAATTACTTCAATATTCTTACTGGCATTGGCAAATTTACTATAAGATACTGTAAATGTGGTTGTCCCATTGCCGTCAAACTTTATGCTTTACTCTTATATGTGATTCTGTGTAATAACTATATATATATTTCCCTTGATTTCGTGGCCCGAACATGAGAGATCAGCAATTGTGGTTCAAACTTGAACTGCCACGACACACGCAGCAACATACTCGATTGAGCATTTTCTGTTCTCATGAGAATGGGAAGTTTACCTTAATGCTTATCAATTATGACCTCTCTGTCAACGCATTCAAAGTCCAAGAGACACAGAAAATGGAAACAAAAGGACAGACATATATATGTCCAGTCACTGGAGTTCATTTAGATATATTAATAGGAATGTGAATTGTGATCTCCACATTAAATCTAATCCACCTTTTTGTAAAACTAGAATGGAATTCCTTAGAAAATCTTAATATTTTCAAATTTAACTTTATGCAGAAGAACTTTACATTTTTAATTGTGATGCTCAACTCTTTAAGGAAGACAATCTGAAGAAGACCACAAAAATCACAAGATACAGCTTTAAGTTGTGATCTTCAGTTACTCCATGTCTTTGAATGCGAAGAACAACATATGTGCCCTTTGATAGGATGCATACCTACTGTACTTTGGTATGAGGTGTGGTGTCAAATGAGATCCCTTGTCAAGCATGCTCAGTAAATAAGGACTTCTGAATTCTGCTAAGGTTGATTTTAAGTTCCATCAAGGTCTATAACCGAGAGGAATTCTGACATTAGTAATTTAAATTTAAAGCTTGATCTTCAACAAGTTTCGTGTATCAGATGAGTAAAACATAGGAAAAAGTTTGTATGCAATAAGGAATGTTAGTGATTTCCCTTGTGTTGGTCATCTTCAGCAGAGAATTGTGTTGCTACTCATACTTTTCATTTCTGTTGTATATTAATTTATTCTATTTCCACTTTCCTTTTCTAATTTTTTCCTTTCTATATGTATGGCATTTTTCTTTTTGAGTTGCATTTTCAGAGTATAGCTTTCAGATGTCAAACCGCAATGTACATTAATCCTGTGTTTCTGATTGGAGCCAACTTCTTAATTTGCAGGCTGTTGATCTTAGGAGTACTGATGCTTTGAGCACTGAGCATGTCAAGGTAACTGGATATTGTTTCAAAATAATATTAATAAATAAAATTATCCAATTTTCTTTTAAATGTCATGGTTAGGGTTCTTTTTAGCAGGCATCCAACAAGGTTTACCAAGCTGCATTGCCTGAGATTCTAGAAGTTTTGAGATCTGCCTGCAAGACACATAGATTGCCCTTAGCTCAAACTTGGGTTCCGTGCATTCAACAAGGTAAAGAGGGGTGCCGGCACTCTGATGACAACTACCTTGATTGTGTTTCAACTGTAGATCATGCTTGCATTGTAGCCGATCACAAAATGCAGGGTTTCCATGAGGCTTGCTCTGAGCATCACTTGTTGAAGGGTCAAGGAATGGTTGGGAGAGCATTTAGGACCAACCAGCCATGCTTCTCAACTGATATAACATCCATTGGCAAGACAGATTACCCTTTGGCTCACCATGCAAGGGTGTTTGGATTACGTGCTGCTGTTGCGATACACCTGCGCAGCATCCACACTGGTACAACCGACTTTGTCTTGGAGTTCTTCTTGCCTCTGGATTGCACAGATCCTGAAGAACAGAAGAAGATGCTTAATTCACTGTCCGTTATTATACAGCAGGTTTGCCAGAGCTTACGTGTTGTAACAGACAAGGAGCTGAAGGAGGATAGTAATTTGCCAGTTAGTGGTAAACCTAGCGGAGAAGAGATTTTACATGAGAAGTCCTCAGAGTTTTGGCAACATCAACATGATGCTAATGATGACTTCCCAAGTGTGGATATGGGTAAAGCGGGAGAGAAAAAACGTACCAAGGCCGAGAAAACGATCACTTTGGAAGTTCTTCAGCAATATTTTGCTGGTAGTCTAAAAGATGCCGCAAAGAGTATTGGAGGTAAAAGCTTGAAGCCATATTTTATTTGATACTTGAATGTTGGTGACTTTTAAATGTCGACCCCTCCCAAAAGAAAAGTAAAAGAAGAAAAACAAATTAAGAAAACAAGTACATTTCTCCTGATTAAAAATAAAGATTGAATCCAAAAGGGAAAAGAAAATGTAAGGCATGACAATGGGTCTGCTCTGCACCCATCCTTGGGTACCATTATTTGCTGGATTATCACCTTGATTGTACTACAGCAGCTATCCTTTGTGCATGCAGATTTTGAAAATAGTGGCATTTTTTTGGGAGAATCATTAGTATCAATTTTGCTGGCTTCTGCATCGCTTAATACTTATAAGTGCTCCCTTTAATATTTAAGGTAGGTTATGTTAATAATTTCTAGTATCAAGCTCTTGAGTTTAATATTTTTATCTGTTATTTACTTTCAGTGTGCCCAACGACTTTGAAAAGAATCTGCCGACATCATGGGATTAAACGTTGGCCTTCTCGAAAAATTAAGAAGGTTGGTCACTCCTTACAGAAACTCCAAGGGGTAATTGACTCAGTGCAGGGTGCATCTGGTTCTTTTCAAATTAAATCCTTTTATACAAACTTCCCAGAGCTAGCCTCTCCAAACTTATCGGGAACCAACCCATTTTCAGCTTCAAAGCTCCGTGATCATCCACAGCCATCAAGCATGCAGGCTGAGGTTGGGATTTTGAGCCCTCAAGCTGCTGCGTCAAAATCACCACCCTCCTCTTCGTGCAGTCAGAATTCGAGTTCAAGTCAATGCTGTTCCAGTGGGACACACCAAAATCCTCCTACATGGAATGTTGCTGGTTTTGACGATCCAATGGTTGGAGAAAACCTTGATGATGGTGTGCTAAAAAGGATTGGAATTGAAGCAGAGCTGCAGGCCTCAAGTCAAGGACCAAACCTCCTGGCTAGATCCTGGAGCCATAAATCTCTTAATGAGCATCCTAATGCTGAGAATCTTCCACCTTTGCGGAAAGATAGTGGTTGGCTATCTCAAGAAGGGGATGCTCTCAAAGTCAAGGTCACATATGGAGATGAGAAAGTCCGTTTTCGCATGCTAAACACTTGGAAACACAAGGATTTGCTGCTAGAAATTGCTAGACGATTTAATATAGATGACATAAGTAGATTTGATCTCAAGTACTTGGACGATGATGCCGAGTGGATCTTGTTAACATGTGATGCTGATTTGGAGGAGTGTATTGATGTATGCCGATCATTGCAGAACCAAACTATCAAACTCTGCCTCCAAGTTTCTCATTATCATTTGGCAAAGTCTTAGGCAGCAACGGCCCTTCGTAATTATAAAATGCTCTGAGTGGTCTTGATGATGTCTGCCAAGTTTCAAGTTCAAAACGAAAGAAGTTTCTCATCATCATTTGGGAAATTCTTTAGGTGGCAGTAACCCTTCTTCATTGTAACGTGCTCTGAGTAGTCTTGATGAGGTACGCAGAGATTCAAGCTCATAATGTATGCAATCCTTCCATTAATTTCTGGTGGGAAGTTGTAAGCATGAACTCCTAACAGGGTTGGCTGCCACAAGAATGCTTCATAGTTTAACTAGCTGAACCGCTGAGGACAAGTCAGCAAAAAGAAGGTGGGGGAGGTATTTTTTGGAAGCAGTGAATCATGGTCGTTCACTGTGGGCCACAACAGCTATGGAATCTTGATCTGATGTTTCAAAATTGTTTTGAAATGGGGTTGTCTAAAGTTCAAGCAAAAGCTGGATTGCTTTTGAAATCCTGAATACTGTAATTTGAAAAGTCAAACATCATTTTTAGAAGAAATTTCAGGAAAGGAACTCAATATTCAATGTTTTTGCTATTTGATAACTAGCTGTATATTTTAATGGGTACTCAAAATTTTGAATGAAAGTGAAATCTATGTAGGTTTTGGAGATGTAGACGGATGCAAGTGGGATTGTTTTGGAGATGCAGACGGATGCAAGTGGGATTATTATTATTTTTTTATTTTGTCTTAATGTCATTGGTGTAGATTTCGTATGGGTATTAATTGTTGAGTGTCTAAGAAGGAAGGAGGATTGGGAATTAAAAGAGTATAAGAATGGAATAAAGCAGTCATATATTGACAAAAGCTGGTTCTCTTGGGGTGGCTTGTGTAGAGGGGAATTTGTTGAAGGGAAGAAGTTTTTGGCAGGTGAAAGTTCCTTAAAACTGCACATGGAGTTGGAGAAAGATCTTAGAACTAAGAGATATTGCTAGAAATTTCATAAAATATGAAGTGGGAGATGGGATGAATATTAGTTTTGGTTGCATCGGTGTGGACCGTGTGGTGACATCCAAAATTATCGAGTTGGTTGGTGGAAATTGTTTCATTCATTTTTTTTTTTTTTTTTTAAACATCGAAGGTGACCCGACAAGTTGTAGATGTGGAGTTTTCTGGCCTTGGGTCAAGAGTAACTTGTATTTATAAATATTTGTCCCCAGTCTTACGTCAAGCCCTTCAATTATGCAACTACAATAGACGTGGGTTTGCCCTTTTGATAAACAATTGCTTACGCTGATAGCATGTTGCTTTTCTGAGCCTTTTTTTTATTGGCTCCTTTTGTTTTGACGCAAGCCATTTTGTAAAGAAAAACTGTAATCAAAAGAGTGATCTTCCAAGTTTTGATTACACTAGTTGTCATCCAGGACAATGATTAGGGTTAAGGGTTTATTTTGAAGAACAGAGTGGGGGCACCTTTCTAAAGCGAGCCTCTATTGGGGATTTTAAAAAGAGCAAAAGATTCTGCCCTCACACAATAAAGAATTTCCCAAATGATGGAACTATGAAGGTGGAACTTTTATCAATATCCCGCGTCCTTTGCTCTAGTGGAGGAGATCTTGAATAGAATATTAAGACTAGCTGTTTCATCAAATAAAGTTGTACATCTCCAAATAAAATCAAATAGTCCAGAAAGTGACGTCTACTTTTTACACACGAGATATTTCCTCCTTGGATTGAAAAAAATATCTGCTATCTGATTTATAAAATTGTTATGTCCTGACTATTTTAATGAAGCACTCGATCTTTTAATTTAAGCACTTGCTTTTTTTAATTGAAGCACTCGATTTTTTAATAAAATTTCCCAACTATTTTAATGTTATTAAAAAAAGCACGCTTCATGAACAAATGACAATTTTATAGATTGAATTGAAAAAACTTCCTATAGAGTAATAATTTTTTTTTTATTGTATATACAACTCTTTTTGTCTTGCTGTACATCAAGAAGTGCTCTAATGGTTGTCTGGGTCATTGCCTGTTACCAGCATTAGCCATACAGAAGGGAAACACAATCAGCCTTGATGGACCAGAATCCAAATGGAAGTTATTGATGCTCTCTTTAAATGGGGCCAACATTACTGAACAGCCAACTTTTCTTCTTCTTCTTTTTTTTTTTTTTTTTTTTTCCTAATCATTAGAACGTTATATACTACAAGTTGGGAGCTATTCAAATATTTTTCTCACTAATAATACATGCAATTTCAGTGTAAAAGAGAAGAAAATTAACCTACAAAAAATTTGCTTCCTACAGCTGTGATGAAGGAGATGGATGATCTTCTAGCTGCTCCATGAGCACACATCTAGAAGGTGGACCAAACATGCTCAAAAATACCTGCGAACATAAAAGCCACGAACAGACATGGGTACTATTCATTACTTTAGGAAGGCGTATCAATGGAAACAATTATCTATCTACTTCAAAGGTCTGGGATACTTTTTTTTGGGGGGAAATATTATGGACTTACTGGTAAGAATACAAGTCCATGCAAGAAACCAAGAAGGACCAATGCAAGGTACATTTGGAAGTAGTAAACCTGTAAAACACAAGGAGAGAAGATATTAAAGGCACCGGAAACTATTGGCCTATGAAACTAAAAATTTAGAGGGAGTAATACCACAAAAACTTCTGTCCTTGAGAAACAAAGAACAATCACCCCAACTAGCTTTGTCAGCGTAATTCCACTGCAAAATTATGTCAAAGACATGTAAATTAGTTTTTGTCACTTCAAATTGACTGAAAGGACATGAATTACATTGGATCTGAAATGTCATTTATTTGATAAACCATGGTTTAAAGGTTAACCACAAAATATAAGTTTTAGACCACGCAATTAGAAGCTGGATTCATGTATACAACTACAGCTTTTTTAATGCAATTAGAAGCTAAATTGATGTATACAACTACAGTTATTTAAGGAAGTATAACAGTCCATTTACATGTGTCAAAAAGTAACACAAATTTCTCAGGGATCTGGACATTAGCCCTCTTGCCATTAAAAAAAAAAAAGGTACCTGAAGACAGATGCCCCCATTGTACCCAGAGCCTCCTTAGTGCGTTGTTCCTTATCTCCACTGCTTACCTGTTCAAGAAATCAATGAGAATAGACTAACAAAAGAAATGTCTGTACATGGTACTACCGAAAACTGTAAAGCCAGAAAAATAAAATGTCCCAATATTCAAAAGGGGGGCCATCGGCAACTCACTATGAAAAGCATTAAAAAGTTGAAAGTTTATGTTCGCACAAACCTTTTTCATAACACATCATTTTCAATGTTCAAAAAATATAATTGTCACCATATCAAAACTCAACTCAACTAAGTCATAGCCCTACTATTTGCATCATAACACATGGCAATTTTTTGGTTTGCAGAAGTCCATCAAGAAGCAATGAGAAGTGCCTTCTCCAAGCAGAGAAAAGAGTGAAAAACAGGAATACTGACCGAGAAAGCATGTGTCATGTGCACACAAAACTCAACAGCAATGCCGACTGACATAACAAGGTTAACGACGGAGACAGCATTCAATTGGATATTCAGAATTGCCATCACACCCTGAGAACAACAAATTGGGTTGATTATAAATTAATTAAATATAATTAACATCACCATTCTAAATGACAAAATTTGTTAATTATCCAGGAAGAAAATTACCATGAGATCTACGACAATCATTGCTAACACCATAAAAATAATTGCTGAATTCCAAAAACTACAATTAAGAATCAAAGAATGAGAAACGAGATCTCTCAGTTTATTTCAGAAAGATAAAACATTACTATCAATAAGCTAAAATACGAAAGGCTATTATCTAAACAAATAGCTGGAAATATTAATACTGACCTGCATGTGATAATTAAACAAACAACAAACACTGCACCTGTTACACCATCAAAGAGATCCCATTAATTCTTGTAAGTCAAAATAACTATGAGTTGGACCATGCACAGCTATATAAAATTTACTGTAACCTCCAAAATTTTATGTAATGAAAATCAAACCATATAGGCTAATAGTCTTCTTTTTAGTAAGTTAAGACAAACAATCACTAAATAGCACTCTCGTCACAATCTCACCCCAAAGCTAATCTCTGATCACTTGTTTAGAGTCAGGGATCATATGCAGTAAATTTTGTATGATTTCAAACCTCATGCTTGTGCTTTTAACTTCAAGACCGAGACATTAAATCATTATTCTACATGTAAAATTTACATGATGAGGAAAGAATAATGTTATAGTCTGCAATAGAACATCTTCCATCAAGCACCAAAAGTATAATGAAATAGACATAGAAATCCAACAAAAAAAAGGAAGTTAATTAACTCTTAAAGCTCAAAAAACAAACATGTGCCTGAGCAAAGGCACAAAAAGTAGAGAACAAGTTTATTATGGCAATAATGTTGTAGCAGGCAATGGCATGTCTAAACTTCTAACTGTGGAACCAAGTAGCATAGAACAAAGATCACAGTCAGGTGTCTAAGATCAATGCTGTGCTAAAACATTAAATGCAAGTCAGTCTTTTCAGTGACAGAGTTCTCAAGTTAACTGACCAATGGCTATAGCAAGGTTGATTAGTGCTGTCCTCCATATGTCAAGGTATTGCTCAAAAAACATATAAAACACTGAATATGGAAAGATCTCAATCTGCACCAAAAAGGAAATGTCAGTGTAACAAGTATTGAGCAGCGGTGAAGAATCAGATCCCAGATTGTAAAATTACTAGTACACAGCGCATTCTGTAAAAAATATTTTCTTGTCCCAAGAGAAAGGGAGCTCACATGAAATGTTTAAGATATTCTAATTTACTGTACGGGTAGAAGCGACCATCTCATCGTTCTATTAACTATAATATGCTGAGAACTTCCACACAACAATTTTTTATTTTATTTTATTTATTTTTATGAATCATTTCCAAGCAACAATGGCACAAGTAAATATCTAACTGGGAAGCCTTTTTTCAGAATTAATTTCCAGTAGAAGGAATATAATAGTGAAAGAATTGCGAGAGGTGGCACAGAAATATTACCTTCAAAGAATCAGAAACCTTTGAACTGAACTCTCGAGCAGCCCTCATTGAATTAACATAGTCAGTCTGAAATATACCAAAGTACGGGTTCTCAACGCAAGATAAGAAAAATAACAAATAACAATTCAACTCTCATGATGATAGGCACTGTCCTACCTGCTTGTTGAGGGGTGTATGATAAGTACGAAATGACGACGCTTGAATAACACCAGTCTCATATCCTGATCATTTGTGATTAATTAATTTAATACCAAATTTCACATTATGGGCTCAATAAGTAAATCATTAAATGTAACAGGTGTTAATTTTTTAAAAAAGAATAAATCATAGAATAAGAAATATTCAATCCTACCCACCGTTCAGTTCCACGCTACTAGTGTAAGCCCCATGGCCACCTTTAGCACAATCAGCAGAGGGTAGAGCATTCAGGAACCATGGAAGTTTCTCCATGAATTGCACAGTAGATGGACGATCGTTATGCAAATCTGAGTGACGGAAGCACTGAATAGCTCCAAAGTAGTTAGTAATTAAGACATCTCAATTTATAACTTGACAAAGAAAATTGAAAAATGCTACAAAGCAATTAGACTAAAGATTCATTCTAAAGATATTTCTTTAATCTACATGGTGTAAATTACCGTGGTACAGTCTTTACATACTCCATCTAGGCCACAAATACCTTCACTTGAAGAACAGCAAGGTGGCTGGAAAAATAAAAAATAAATAAAATAAATTTAGTAAATTCAATGAAATGTGCAGTAGCAACACACAAAATTTAATAATAATAGCTAAGTCAAGGAATTTACAGGAAAAGCGTGATCGTTGTTGTCACAGCGTGATCATTGTTATATTCTTACTATGATGGGGGTCATGCATAGTTAAGCATGATAGTGGAGAAAAGAGATATCCTGTTACTCAATTTCAAAAATGGAGGTCTCATTACTCTTAATGATAGAAAAGTGTCATTCCATGGTTTCAAAGTTGAAAGAAATTCTATTGTTTTGAGAACTAATTTTGACCAAATCCCTCTATATAACCTCAATCCTTTTTAGTATAAATTCCAGTATCTCTTTGCAACAAAGTCTAACGTCATAGATATGAATGAACCTGATCTACACCATTCATTAAGCCCATAAATCATGAAACAAGAAAAAAGAATATGTGACTAAAAAGAATGATCATAATTGAAAAAGAAAAAAAATGAACATATTTATTAGGGAACTGAACCTATTTAGGCAAAACATAACACCAGCATTCTGCATTGATGTTAGAAAAAGAAGTAAAAACTTTAAGAATGACCAGATCATGACCTGATCATCAGGAGGGCAATAACTCCCATTTGTAAACTTTCGACAGCACCCAAATGCTTCTGGAGACATCCACACAAGAAAATCATCAAGCCATGAAGCGGCAGGCTTAGCGATGTAAGTCGATTCTGGTGTTAAGGATGCTCTTGCAATCTACAGAAGCAAAGAGACAAATAATTATATTAAAGAGAATATGCTTTAAGGGGACAACCAAAGATAAATAAGGAGCAAAAAACTAACAAACCAAACTAGTGAATCATCTCACCCTTTACAAAAGATTCACATGGACATGAATGTTTTCTACAAAACTAATAGTTCAGGTTGTAAGAAAAACATTGAAAAGCAATACATCAATCCATGAATTCATGTTTCATACTAATAGATAATGAATGTAATCAAACATTAGCTAAATATAACAACACTGAAAAGTATTGTATCATACAATAAGCCCTTTATATTGTTCAAAAAAAGGGTATGAAATGTGTATTTTTCTACCCCACGAGTTCAAAGGTAGTCAACAAATATATGATATGAAATAACTAACTAGATGAAAAAATATATCTACTTCAATCCCGTATGTCTTGCCCATTACTCCATTTAGAAATGTCTCAGAATGTTTTTCACTTTTTAATGGATGCAGTTTTTTTTCCCTAACTTATCCTTTACCTTATTAGAAAAGTCAATACCTCTTTTTTGGCTGCTTTAATTGAATTGAATTAAATTAAGGAGAGTAATTTGCAAATTGATAGCTTTTATTTCAAAAAAATATATTACATGATGTCCCCTTAAAACCTTACTTTTCTTCAACATGGGGCTGAGAGAATATTATAACTAAACTTTACTTCAAACAATTATTTCCCAAACTAAAGGTCAGGTATACATTTTGACAATCACATAAAACATTTCTACATGTACCCAATGGTTTACGATATATAGCCAACTAATTTGCCGATAATTCTTGAGAATATCCAAATCTTTGAAGAAACTAAAGCTACTCTATTAATTAACCTCTAACAAACTACTGAAATAAAATTAGAAGAAACCTTAACTTTAATGTATATGTGGAGTTAAGCATAAAAAGGGCAAAGCAAAAGGAGGCATGCAAAAGAATGCAAATAAGAACCCATTCAACCAAGCAAACAGCCTTAAAAATAACGTGTTGCCATGTGTGAAAGTGTGAGGTGTACTAAGTGAAATTTTTAAAGGTGAATGAGCTGGATTCATGGGAGGCATCTAGTATGCAGATCAAATAGTACTCGAGAATTTCTATATCAAATTAAGAAGGTTTTACCTCATTTAAAAGGGAGTCTGAATCACATTGGCTGATGGAGCATAACTGGTTCGTATGTCTTGATTCTGAGCTGAGGAAAAGAGTAACATCAGCAATGTAGTCTTAACATAGTGACAAGTATGGATCAAAATCAAGTTTCATCCCCCATCCACTCTTTCTTGGCTCTCACACAGACAGTGGGGAAAGTAATGTTAAAATTCCAGCAGTAAAATTATCAAAGATTCATCAAATCACACCAACAAATAAAGGTCTGAAGATCAAATTGTAAAAAACCAAAATAGGCATGATTAGGTATTGTGTCAGTGCTACTTGGCAGCTGGCACTTGATCCTTTCCTTTTTTCATCAAGGTAGAGAACCAATGGTATGATAACAAGAATGACAAAAGAGCTACAACGTAGATCAAATTGGAGGCAAAAGGGAAAATAATGACACTAAGATACCTATAGTTATAGCTCTTCACAACAAAGTATAGGGGTGGTCCAATTCTGAGATACTCTGAAACATTATTAAAATACCCCTGCAGAAAATTGAAATGGAGCCTTAGCATACCAAATAAATAGTTCTTGAAAAATATATGTAATGAAGTCAGGTAGTTAAACCTGGAGATAGGATTCTCGGGGAAGAACAATCTTTTGTTCCAAACCAGGTTCAATCCTAGTGCATAATGCCTATGACATTTATAAAAATTAAAATAAATAATAAACAAAAAAGAAAAAGAAAAAGAAGAAGAAGAAGAAGAGAGAAATTATAATCTGAGATGTGTAGGAGGCACAAGCAGATATTGATAATAATTTCAGAAGACTTGAGGGAGAAAAAAAGATCATGACTCACAATGCTAGCCAACGCCCATCCAAGAAAGACAGAAATGACAACTATTTTGACTCCCCAAAGACTGAGGATGGGTGCGTGGATTTCCTGGAATGCAAATTGCCAGTCAACAACATTATAAATTACGTAAGGAAAAAAAACACAGATTGTTACCAGGAAAAAGAAATTAAAATCACCATGCAAAAAATGGTCTTTTATGAACGAATTCCCAAGTTAATAGGAATAATGTTTATTATAGTAATTAAGACTACAAATAACACTTAGCATGCTACTCAAACAGTGTCACGCCCTTGCCCTAACCACCAGAGAACATACATTATGCATTTTGCAATACAATTTAACTGTGACTTCTACTCTCCATAAAATTATAGCTTGTACAACATGGGAAAGTTGTAAACTTTTGGAAATCCAGGTGGGTTCAACATGACAGCTATCAGGAATACTGACCGAGACACAAGTAGTATTGGGGCATATTAGGAAAAATCTCCACAAGGATTGTAAGAGGTTTAACTGCTGCAAAATTACATTATCTCTAAGATACACAACAAATTACTTTGAATTGAAGAATATCAATACATTGAGCAATATAAACTAACCATATCCATATGCTGCAGACACATCATATCAAATGATCCAAGCACAGGTTGCATAATCAAATCAATGTTAGATCCACAATCATGTTGCATGTTCACAGTACCAGAAAAGCCATTTGGAGCTTTTATGGCACAATACGGATGTGTACCCCCATTACTTTTTTCGCTTTAGTTGCACTCTGCAAGATTATTGCATTTGGAGCTTCTTCTTCTTCTTTTTTTTGGGGTGGGGGGGAATAAGTTAATCATCTGTGACACTCAACTTTCCTCTTCAGTGCCAGTCATTGAAATAAAATTCTCTTCAGATTGCAACTAGTTTCCAAATATGTTTTAGGCCATCAATATAATTGCACAAGTGATAATAGCCATATCAGGTTAGAATAATATTTTTGATATTGCACTTGACATTGTTCAAGTTTTTCTTTAATGAGTGGTATCATTATCTCCGAATCATACACGCAAGTCCAAAGTTACTTGAATCATTAAGATACTATCGGTTATTTTGCAGTGAACCAAATTGAGTACACAATTTTTTAATGTAGACATGACTTCCATGGAAAATTTATGAAAAGACAAAGTTAATTACCTTCATATATCGAACCAGCAGTCCAGGTTTTCTCTGACTAATACCTACGCTTCCATAAGATAGCATTCAATTAGATTTTAGTGTACACCAAGAAATGAAAAAAAAAAAAAAAAAAAAAAAAAATCCCACCATATATCACAGTCTACAATCATACGAGGAATGGGGATAATGCATCAATTGATCATAAACTATAAAAGTAAAGGAGACCTTTATCAGAGTCTGCATGCGGTGAAGAAACTTTTTTACAAGGAAAGCAATCAACCCTCTTATCCTCGGCTCGGAGAAAGTCAAAAACTATTAAAGCAACAAAAGCAGTAACTTGCAGAAGGAAGTCCAGAAGAACAGCCAATGCTGCAAAAGAATGTGCAAATGGAATTTAAACAATTGCCAAAGATAAAAGGTAATGACCTAATAAAAATATAAAAACTATTTCACAGGTAAATATTGGGATGCATGGACAATTTTAACCTGCAAACATGGAGAACACGCGGCAAGCTGGCATAGGAATAAAACTTCCAACTGCAAAAGCTAAAACCTCTGAGAGACTTGCTAGGGTTATGGATGGTCCAACTTCCACAAGAGCATTACTTATCCGTCCTTCTAAAGGCAACTCCAATGGTTGCCGCTTAACAGCATGTACCAGTATACACATATTATCTACCCCAACCTGATGTGACAAAAGAACAGCCATATAGAGATGTGATGTTGAACAAAACTATGGGAGAGGAATGATTCACCATTGATTGATCTTCATAAACTATAACAAGGATGGACCAAAGATTGCTCTTATAGATATAACAGGACAATCAGTTAACCACGTGATGAGCATATAAGTAATGAAGAAAACATTTTCCAATTAACATGTGACTCACAATATAGAGAGATTAAGTACAAGAAAACAGGATTTTATGTGCAACCTTCCAGTCAAGAAGACGGTAATCACAACATCAGTAGGAGAAACACATCAATGGAAAAGATACAAGTGTCCTGTACTTACAGCTAGAACAAGAAATGGAATAACTTCCATAATGATCAGCGTAGATTTTACTCCAATAGCACTAAAAAATCCAACTGATCCGAGAACAGAGAACATGACAAGCATTACTCCAAAGAGACCAAGCAATACCTGAAATCCAGCCATCATAAAATATCAATTATGCAATAAATAAATTTTCCTATATAGAAAATTTAGCATTCGAAAGACTGAAGATCATGGCAATATAATAGAAAACAGGTCCATCAAGATAAAAGACGGTTGAAACTATGGAAGGGAGCATACCTTGGATGAAATGTAAAAAGAATGTAAACACGGAGTATCACCCAAAGTAAGGGAAATGTAAGCAAACATCACAAGATAGCTTATCTGCAACAAAATAAGGTAGCAAATATGAACAAAAAATTATAAACTTAATAGAAAAATAAAATTTAAAGATGACAGGAGAGAAATAGCTCATGTACAGGACTATACAATCAAGAGTTCATTATAAATTAGTTCAGAAATACTATGAAAGTTACTTATACAAAAAAATATTTTATGAAAAGGGGGAAAGATAAACCCACCAATATCGTAATGGCATCTGCAGTACTTTCTCTTTTCAATTCTTCCTCAATGGAGCTTTCCGATGAAAAAGAAAGAGTCAAATTTTTAGATTGCACCATCAGCAACAACTCATCCTATCATTAAAAAAAAAAGAAAAAAAAAAGTGAATAAATAGAAGTTATCAAGAGAAAATGCAGCAAAAATGAGTAAGAATATAAATTAAATGATTAAATTCATCTATTCTTATAAGTTTAAGCTTTTGGGACAAGTGGTGATTTAATACAATATCAGAGCCAAAGTTTATGAGTTTGAATCTTGACTTCATCATTCGCCACCCATATCAATTAAATATTCCACATGTTGAGCCCCACCAATTAAGGAAAAATTTAAACCCACATGTGAGGAGTGTTAGAGCATAAATTAAATGATTAAATTCATCTCATCCTATAAGCTTAAGCTTTTGGGACAAGTAATAATTTAAGAAAATGAGCTCTCATACTTAACTTACCAACAAATTAGTAATGCTAAATGCATGAATACATATACAATCATATAATATTAGCAGTTCAGAATAAGCAACCCTGCTTCCTAAAGCAGGTTCTCAAGATAGTAACATACTTGATATAACTTTCCACATAATGTGTGTTTTCTTGTAGTGAAAACATTGCAGACAAGTCTAACACTTAAAGAGTAGCGCATAAGAAAAGAACAATGCACACAAGTAAGAAACAACCAATGAAAGGAAAAAATTACGAAGAAAAAACCTTCACTAACTGAATAAAAGCCTTCTCCCAAGCCACTGCCCTTTGAGTTACATTAACTTCTTTATCAATAGCATTGTTTACGGGATAAGTTACCATAAATGCAGAAGCCTGTCATGAAAATATCACTCTAGGGTCATGCTTCAATAATCGAATTAAGTTTCAAATTAAAAGGGATGAATAGATTACCTCAGAATAATTGTTCCCAGGGAAACCTCCTAATGCAGTGCTTGGATCTAGAGGAGCCTTAAATGCACTCATACATGTGTCTGCAGAGGAATAATGCTGAAAGAGGAGAATACATAAGTGTCAAAACTTGGAAAAGGAAAAAGTTATCAAGTCTAGACATAGAGGCTAACGAATTCTTTCATCATGGCTAGGGATCAAGAGTCTCTTCAGAGTCATCAGGTAAAATTCGAAAGACATAGATTGAGAAGGTAGGAGAAAAGAAACAAAAGGATAGCTACTAGCATACTAATACATGAGGTTGATCTATCTCACATTATAGCACTATCCAAACTCACGAATATCATTAATGATTAAACACTCCCTCCATCCTATATTGTTTGTCCTCCTAAAAAGATCCAACTTTTAAAGGACATAATTTAAATGAATTGTTTTTGAAATAAAAATTTACCAATTCTTAGAATTAACTTTCTTAATTTAAACTCAAATAAAGCAAACAAAAAGGGGCATTCACTTTTGAAAGTAAATAATGAGTTAGGAAAGTTACTAAAATTGTGTCCATTTATTTTTCACAGTGGACAATATTTTGGGACATCCTAAACTACTTGGTGGTAATGTATATAAATTACTTTTAACATTAAACACAAATGTCAATACAATTTCAGAAGGAAATTTACTTTTTTCTGCGAGAAAAAAAAAAAATCAGATTTTGGCATACATTTCACCTAATATTAGGTGAGAGTATTAGACGTCAAATATGAGCAGTTGGGTTGGAAACAACTGTACCAGTATCCAATCCATTTACGTGCCTGTTATTCGTATCAAATGCCACCCCAATACTAAGTAACCAATACTTTTGCTACTCAATATCAATCCATAAAAGCAAATATATAATGGAACTCTCCATACTAAATGAAAATTGTGCCAGAAAATTGCATTCTCTGGCAGCTGATTTTGGAAGTGAAAGCCCAAACCAACTTGGTAGAAAAAGCTGATCAATATTCTAGGCATGCAAACAGATAGAACAAAAGAGACAAGCTCCCCAGCTTTAAACAACATGAATATGAAATGACAAATACATACCTCAAAACAATACTTCAGGTGTTCAACTCCCCCAAAATCATCATAATTTTTAATATCCATTTTAAAATACTGTCATAAAAAAGAGAAGAGTAGGAAAAAGCATGTTAATCTCATGATGTCAAATATACTTCTGAAAATAAAAGAAAAAAATAGCACTTCAACAAAGACAGTTCAAAAAATAGTTGAAATTCTTAGCAAGATGAATAACAACTTGTAAAATAGAGATATGTTACAATTACGCAATAAAAAGAGAACAAGACAGGCAATATCAGATGCATGCATGCCCGCCCAACAACCATGCTTTTGAAATGGCTGTTTTCTATTTCAAATAATTTTTTTTTTAAAAAAAAAAAAAGGCCTTTTCAATGTCAAAATTCAAGTTCTACACAGAATGTTGGCGCTGTATCTACAAGCCCCAGAGGAAAAAAGGTATAAGATACTTCTAGGTTGGTCTTTTGGACATAGATATAAGCATAGGCTATTTATTACAGTATCCCATCTTCTATTTACTCATATAAGAGTTCCTTTAAAGCCACTAAAAAGGCACATAGCACAAATAAAATTGATACAGACATGTTAATTGCATATCATGAAAAAAAAAAAAAAAAGGTTTTATTATGCGCACCACCCAAATACAGACCACCAATTTTACCTGTAGAACACTTTGAGTGGCACAATCTTGGTCCAGTGGCTTCATACAAATATCATTGAGACTTATCATTGATCCTGAATAATTTGCACGAATTCCATCAACCTGAAAAATATGAGTATTTGGAAATTATATTAAAAAAAAAAAAAAAAATCCAATGCAAGTCACATAATAAAGTTATATTTAAAAGGCAATACCAGAACCGGTACCTTCTTTTGTATTTCAAACAGTAACTTAATGTTGTCATCTGTCACTATACTTGGTATTTTACCATCCACCACATCTGGAATTGTTGCCAATATGATCTGGAAACAAAATACCAAGCATTGTTAGCTCTTCAAAACTTAAATAAATACTACAAATCCTCCCACTGTGGGGTTGTCTCAGAAATTAAAAAAGGTGAGCACTGTTATCAACTCCATCGCATTGTAGCACAATTAAATTACCATTTCATACAGAACCTTGATAAAATATGGCCATTCATACAGTCAAAACACATTCTAAGAAAAGGACCCTTTAAAAACCATAGATATCATGGTTCGACAATCACAATCCCACCGCCCACCCAAAGAAGACCTTAAAATTAGCAAAGGTTCGTTGTATAGGAATATTCTTCTATGCACGAAAGGAAATAAACAAGAGTATAGGTGTACCGGTGTTTATGCACTCAAACATGATAATAAATAAAAGACTACAAATACAAAATATAAAATAATAAAACAGCTGTAGTGAATTCTACTCAAACACTCTATACACTAAAAACCATTCAAGGGTAACATCCATTAATAGTACCAGCAAAGACTGTATTTGGATCTCCAAAAGGCAGTGTTAAGTGTTAAACTCATAAACCTATTAGCTTCTAGACCTAATGAAAGTATGACAAGAAACTAGATAAAGTGACAAAAATAAACAATAAAAAACTAGAATTAAGTAGAACCTGTTCAATTCTGTAAAAGGGAGCTAGGTGTGTGTCGAAAAATCGTTTCTCCTCTGCAGCTTTACTCCCAGGCCCTACCCATAGCTGAAACAGTGCATAAACAAAAGTTGACACACATAGGCAACACAAATTAAGTAGTAACAGTAAGATACTACGAATTGAAAGTACAGAACTGGGAAGCCTTGTAAAATAACTGCCAACAGAAATTGGAATATAACACATTGATAGTGGCTTCTAAATAAAGTATAATATACTCTCTCTTAGGACAATAAAGCCCCCAAACATTTTTTTATCTAATTCACATTTTTTGTTGTTGAAAATTTGTCAATCATTACTGCCAAATTTGTCTTAGCGTCTTGACACATTTCCAGTAGTTCATCAAAGTTTCTGAATTCTTTCTACAAACTTTATTTAAAATTCTAATCAACAGTGGCACAAAAACCTTTGCTCTATTCCAGGAAATAGTTCAGAATAGAAGACCATGAAATGTTTTGAAGTCCAGGAACCCTCCCTATGCTTCTTAAATGAGATGACTGGCCTTAGTATTACAAAGTATTTTTTGTACCAAATCCAATATGATCCTGGCCATGTCATGAATAAATTTTTTAGAGTGCTCTTACAGGAGCCAACCAATGGATTTCTCCACAAGGAAAAGTGCAATGATGAGAAAACACAAAGACTTTAATACCATGTGGCAAATTCAAGCAAATTTGAGAATGATACTGATAGGAGTTCACAATAGGGCCTTAAACAAAGCATTAGAAAGAAAAGCAAAACAGAGTCTGTTAACAAATCATACCTTCTCAGGCCGTGTCTCCACCTTGAAACGGATTAGACCCAAACAAAGTAAAAGAACCATAGCCAACGATGAACACAAAACTAAGGTTGGATTTCTTGCAACCCATGTTCCATATTTCCTGAACATGACAATAGATACACAACGTCAAAATTCATTCTGCCTATACCAACATTAGCCTTAGTGCCATGGCAGTGACCTGAAAAAGTTTGACATGTATCCTTGCACAACTGAAAGTTGGACCCCATTTCTAATTTGCGGAGCATCTTCAAGCATCTGACAATAAAAGAAACTTGTGATAAGATTATCCAACAAAAGGAACAGAAACTAACATAAAAATAATTAGAGTATAACTTTTTTTGGAGGCAGAGGAAAATCTTGGAATAATAGAAGCATAAATATTTCGGAGTCGATGCATGTGCCAGTAAATGAGAATAGCAGATAAATAATCAAAAACATATTTTGGTTGCTGACGAAGTGATTCTTCAAAATCAGACAAACAAATCTGAAAAAGAAAGTAAGCATGGAGTGGATGGTAACTTCAGCATCTTTTGTTTCCTTACCCCCCCCCCCCCCCCAAAGCTACGCAAAGCTATATTGAGTTCAATTACGACATAAATAATCCATACACACGAGGAAACATCAAGGACATTTGAAGAATTATAGGTATAGACCATGATAAGAATATTCCCCTATCAATGGCAGGAAATATATATTTCATAAAAAGGAAATCCCATATGGAAAATTATAGTCAAAAAGTACAGCTGGAGACAGTGAGGAAGAGCAAAATGGGGGGAAAAATAATTAAATTAACAATGATATGGCAACAATACCACATTTGGCCCGTGCTCTCTTCACATATTCACTCTTCTTAGTTGTGATCCAATGATTACGACATCAAAATACCCCTAACTCATACTCATGTAAATAACATTTTTGAAATGCACTGGAGCCACCTACTATAACTGTAAATTACTGTCTCTAAACTTCTGAATAATGGCCAGTGAATTTATTTATTTTTCCTTTCTAGCCAAAGCTAGTGACCAATGAGACTTGCACTCAAGTTGAATAGTTAGATTTGATTACTATAATAAGGATAATGGTTAAATAACTGGGAATTGGTGGCAAATCAGTATGCACCTGCATGGGGAGGTTCTCATCCTTTTGCCTGTTAACAGAATGGAGTTGACCAACATTTGTGGCATTCAAGAAATGTTTTGTTCTAGGATGTGGTTTCCTTTCTCTTGCCCGATGAAATAAACCCCATCCTAAAAACATAGAAACCAATATGACGTACAGGATTGCTAAAGCAACGTCAACACATTTGGCCTGCAGTTGGCAAACAATGAAACCATGTTAGACAAGCCATCTATGCTAAAGTCACAAAACTGAAAGTGCCTATGAGTACTTGCGTTGAAATGAACATATAAAATCACAGCAACTGCTAAGCTAGAGTAAAATATGTTCTCTCACCTTAAGAGACCCAATTCTCACTGAACAAGCTCCCCTTTTATGCGAAGCAGGAGGTGCTGTATTAGAGCAGACTGGAGATGAAGGGCAATCACCACATGAACAGCCCAGTGAAATATCACCACATGAATAAGTAGAAACATTCATAGGTTTCATTCCAGATGACTCAGTAACATCTGAATGGAATTTAATGGCATATGGTGAACCCGGCACATTTAATCCTGCCTGTCTTCCAATAAAAGCAAACCACTCTGCAACAAAAATTACAGCATGAGCACTGCAACTTATAGATATCAAAGCACTTGACACCCAAAGACCAAAAACATTCTCCCTCGGCCATTAAGTGATGAAAAAATAAACAGATACATAAGGTAAGGAAGGAAGGAAGGAGTCTTATTCGTCCATGATGCTTCTATACATGCATAACTAATCAAAGAGATTCTAGTTTCTTCTTAAAATCCCACATTTATTATTATAAAACTGTGCGGGTTTTCCATCAAATTATTTTTGAGCAATCACTTTAAGGGAAAAATAAAAGGACAAAAGAGCCATCAGTTTTGATTTTTGTTTTGTTTTTTTTTTTATGTGATGAAAAAATAAACAGATACATAAGGTAAGGAAGGAAGGAAGGAGTCTTATTCGTCTATAATGCTCCTATACATGCATAACTAATCAAAGAGATTCTAGTTTCTTCTTAAAATCCCACATTTATTATTATAAAACTGTGCGGGTTTCCATCAAATTATTTTTGAGCAATCACTTTAAGGGAAAAATAAAAGGACAAAAGAGCCATCAGTTTTTTTTTTTTTTTTTGGGGGGGGGGAGCGGAAGTTAAAAAGTGTTTTGACGTGATATAAGGTAAGAAGTATTTCTTGATGGGGGCCATATTTGAGAAAATGTTTTATGTCGGGTCTGCTCAAAAATATTGTTTGGATGTGTTTACAAAAAAAAACATGTATAGAGTTGACTACTTGTAAAATAATTTGACTGAAGTGGCTATCTCTCTCCAATCTTTTTTATTTTTTATTTTTTAGATTGTTTTAAGATATAAGTTAGCCCTTACACCTGAAAAATTAATCACCCAACCACTTTCTCAAAACATTCCTATGAGGTGTAAAAAGTTTTCTAAAAAAGTGTTGTGTTGTGAATTATTTGTTAATGATTTTGATAAAAGTGAGTTTTTGGTCTTAAAACAGAAAAGTGTTTTCAAGACTGTTATCAAATGAGGCCAATCTTTTCCTAGTCATTGAGGGCTCATAAGCCAAGGATTCAAATTTGTCTCGTTCTTCCTTACCCCACATTGTACTCCACAAATCAAAACTGCCACTTTATATTTTAAGCAATTACATAAACCTTAGAAATCATTGATCAGATAAGTCTCCAATTACACTCTTTTACAATGTCATTTCTCCTGACATAATCACTTTCCAACCACTCATACAGCCATTTTAAGGTCCATAATTTTATAATCAGATAAAGAATTTCATTTACATCATCTGTACTCTCCTATTCTTAGGCTTATTTTATATGCAACTCTCTAACCAAAGAATATCTCATTCCCTAACATTTAAAAAGAGACACTAAGCGGACCAGCCACTCCTTATAAGGTAACTTTAAGACCTATGGAACCACACATCCACCGAAGTTATCAGCCAGGTCTTTCATGTCAGCACTTCTGAGCTCTTTCTCAATCGTAGAGACTAGAGTAGTGCCTTTCCTACTAATGGCAAAGCTGAATGGAAACTGCCTAACTACACTTACACTCTGTGGAAGTGAGGAATGTCAAAGTACATGTTTAGAACCTTGGAACATGTCATGACATAAGGATAAAGGAAATTATGACTAATTGAGCATCCACTTCCAAAACTCCAACAGCGTTAAAATATTAAGGAAGTTGCATACATTTCCAATAAAAAATAAAGTTTTTGGAAAATCAATTCCTTGGTGGGTTTATAAATAACCGCCAATCCATTCTCAAATAATCAAGTACATGGATACCCTTTAAAAGTTCATATTCATAAACATGATTTATAGAATAGACATCTTATTGGCTATTCGTTGTTCCCCATCACAGCTTAAAACCATTGCATATGTACATGAAAGTGTGTGTGTGTGTGTGTGAGAGAGAGAGAGAGAAGATTTCGATTTCAAAAGGATCAGATTACCTTTAAAGTTTTGAGCACCAGCACCAATAAATTCTAAAGCTCGAGAATTCATGGTACCAAACTTTACATCTTTGCAAGAGTCGTATAACCCTTCACCAAAACCATCAGTTATAAAAAAATCAATCCCATCCACGGTCAAATTGTTATTAACCTGAAAAAGAATAATTTAATAAAGTTACTCTTTTACATACACAAGTATGTCTGTCTCCAATGAGACGTATAATATCTAACAATCACCTCATTAAACAATAACCAAAGCTTTTAGTCTAATTCTCTCTAGCAACACCAACTTGTATCCAACAGAAAATATTGCATGATAAGGGGCAGAACATAATGACAACATGAAGACCTCTCTGTGATTGTGACCAGGAAGAATAAGTGGGAATTCCTGACCTTGGAAACAGAAGTCACATTGATAAATAAACTCTGATTCGGAGAGCAGGTAAGCTCACAAAACAGGTTTAAAAAGTTTCTCAAGCACGCTGGACAGCCTACAAGAAAAGGAATTGCCTGCAAAAAAGTATTAATATTGAAATTATATATTATTATACTATGGGAGCTGGAACGCTTGTAAAGAAGGAACAATATGAACAACGATATCTGAATAGGCTTTGAAATTCAGCAGGGCTCGCACTGAAGTCACAAAGAATTAATGAAAATCAGTAAATATAAGGAGCATTTGTTAGATAGGCACAATATTCACTGATACTCAAATCAAGGTCCACATATCTCTATGGAATAAATAAATTCTGCTGCCATTTAGAACAAAACACAAGACTGCTGGCTTAGAAAAGAAATGAACCTAGAGAAGTTGATATGTGTCATTCAAACTCTAACAAACATCAGGCAATGGAAAACAGTAAACCAAGACTGTCCTAGGTGTAGAAATTGCAATGAAGATAAATTAGAAATAGGCATTTACAACAAACTTTTCATACAAGTAAGAAATATGAATTATCACATACAATACCATATGATGCTGGACTAAAGAAGGAGGAGCCAATCTCAGCCAAAGTAACAATAATTAGATATCAAATAATGAGTCAGGATATAAATCATAGAGTTCAATAAAATTCTTACTTGCTGGACTTGAGTCCGTAACGTGTCAAACTGATATTCTGTACAACAGACATTGCCAGTAATTGTTGGGCATAAACTTTGGATCTTTGATGAAAGCAACTCATCCGGCTGGTAAGCATAACGATACATTTCAGGTAACTACGGCATTCACAGGTTAAAAACAAAAAACCTTGAAACAGGCAGAACCAGAAGCAAGGTAGACTGGTACCTACCCTGTTTTCGAAACAGAGATCAACCCACTAACCCAACAGCACTACATATATTTGACAGCAAACCGAAACACATATACACATATGTATATACAAGACAATTATAATAATAGTAAAGTAAGAAGTCTAGCTCAATTAGTCGAGAGCTAAAACAGAGACAGCAATAGACAATGCGAACAAATACCTTCATAGCAGGGGAACCGACAGGACAGTTCAAAACTTTTCCATCTTTACGTTTTCCACAAATGTCATACATCGTACAATAATCTTCAGAATGCTTTTTCCTAAACAACATAAAAGAAATTAGAAATTACCAACTTATTAAAAAAAAATCAAGTTCTTCCAGAAAATTTAGCAAAGATATGGTCAGAAATTCTAAACCACAACAGAGTATATACAACACAGAAGCAGGGCATGCCGGCATGGCAATTTTTCATAGCATGCAGTTTGCAGCGAAGCAAAATATATACAAGTATATATAAAGCCTACTCACCCTGCTGTAGCACTGGACGTCGCAAGAAACCGGGCATCGGACCTCTCGGCACTCACTACAGATAGGGTGACTAGGACCTGCACATATAATACTCAAATTCAGAGAAATTCATCCAAGAGAGTGATCCATTCGCTTCCATCTCTACAAATTTTTAAGTTACACGTAACGCGTGCCATCCCGAAACTCAAATTCAAGTTACTGCAGACTTAAAACTCCTTTTTGGTTACCGAGAAAAGAAAGAAAGAGAGCAAGAAAAGGCATGGCGCTTGGTCCTCAGTCATTTCCTCGCAAACCAAGTAACCAACAAAAAGAGAAGGAAAAAAAAAACCGAAAAGAAAAGTAAAAAGAAAGAAGCAAAAATCGGAGAAAAAGTCGAGACAAAAAGGAAGAAAAGTAACAGAAAGGGAAGGAAAAGGAAATCGAGAATCGAGCAAGAACATCGTGAGCGGAGTTCATGCCTGGAACAAAAAAACTGAAGCGAGAAACCCTAGAAGAAGCCCCATTGTTCTGCTCCAGCTCCAGATTCTCATTTGAACCACGAGCTATGCGTGTCTCTGTGTGCGAGAGAAAGAGTGCGAGTGGAAATAAATGGCAAGAGCCGTTGAAGTCGTATACATAGTGTGAGTGGGAGAGTCCAAAAACCGTATTTATAGTTACTGTAAGTCTGTAACTCCTGGCTCTGGGACTGGGAGAGCTACCCGGCCTCTTGACGTAGGCAATTTCCACGGTTTTCCAAGGTACTTAAATCTACTTCTTACGCTGGATTATTTTACGGTTTTGCCCTTGCTTTCGGTCCGTTTGTCGGGGGGGCTCTTCACATGTTCTTTAATGTTTTTTTTAGGTAAGATAAATTTTTATTGAAAAAGAAAAACAAAATACATAAAAGGGGTGGAACTTAAGAAAGTAGAAAGCCTCAACAAACATCAAAGAGCCCAAAAAACAGTTAATCAAGTGGAAAAACAAAAATATAAAATAAATAAAAATGGTCATCAAGAGTAACAAGGTTTTTTTATGAAGGCCACAAGAGAGTCTGCTCGGGGTAATCTGTGAATGTCACAAGCCCGCAGCCGAATAAATTATACTAAAATCAGTTGAGGTAAAACCATTGAAGATTGGCAAAATGCTCAAAATTATTTTATCAAAAAACTACATTCTAAAAGTATTATCAAAATAACCTAGATTTTAGGTTGTTAGGACTAGAACTCTCTCAAATGTGACATGTCATTTAAAATTATAAATAAATAAAAATTTAATAATAATCATCTCAAATTCAATAATGATTTTAAAAAATACGTCATATATAGGAGAACTTTAGTCCTCCTTATATCATTACTTGTTTAACTACATCTTTAATTAGTTTATGTAAAATACATTTATAGCTAATTACTATGGCGAAATGTTTCCATATTTTACTCATTTTCAGCAACGATTTTTTGGTTATTTTATTGTTTATCTTTTCAACACCCGCAAAGTCATATGACTTTATATCATCATTGAAAAAATATTGTAGAGTAATGCTAAATGTTTATCTTGTGTCATTCTAAAAATAATGTGATTTTTACAATTATCATTGAATTTGTGATTTATCACTATTGAATTGTAATCAAACTACGATTTTAAAAGTCATATCATATTTTGAATGACATAAAAATATCTTTCAACATTACTCTAACAAAAATTATGAGTATTGATAAAAATATAATAAGAAAAATGAAGAATATGGTTTAAAGAAAGTAGATAAGATAATAATAATTAAAAAATAGGAGTATTGATAAAAAAATATATATATATAATAATAAAAAATGAAGAATAGGGTTAAAGAAAGTAGATAAGATAATAATAATTGAATTTTTGTAATTGGGTATTTTAAGATGAAGTTAATGTTGTTAGAATAGAAAATGGTAGAAACACACGGCAATGTTTGTTTTTTTGTTTTTGAAGTTGATTGTACGTGTTTGTGGGAATGAGGGTGTTCTGGTAAATTTGGATTGGTCGTAACGTCTAGTGAAGCGGCGTATTTCTCGCGCTGTCTCGCACACATGTAAGGTATGTATGTGCGTGTGTGTGATGGTGTGTATGTCTATTTTGTTTTGTTTGTTAATGATAATATGTCGTGCACGCCTGGTAATTGTAATCATCCAAAACGGATTAGACCAAAATGTGACTTGTAATTTGAGTCACAGCATAGATTTGGGGAACCCGTTACACATTTTAGGAAAAACTTTCTATAATTTACTTAGAACTCATTTGGTAGTACGATTTTAATAAATGCAATTTTAAAAAGTAGCGATTTTAAAAATTGTTAGACCAAAATATGACTTGTAATTTGAGTCACAGCATGGAGTTGGGGAACCCCATTACACATTTTAGGGAAAACTTTCTATAATTTACTTAGGGCCCGTTTTTGTTTTTAAAATTGTTACTTTTTAAAATCGAATAAGTATCTGGTAAAACATGTTAAGAAGTATTTTTCATTAATTGAGTGTTTTGATAATATTAACATATAATTGCAGTTTCATAGCCAAATAACTAAATATTACCCCAAATATTTTTTTAAGCGAAATCGTGATTTTGGTTTAAATTCGTCATTTTTCAAAAAAGCACCATTTGGCCTACTTATTGAAATCATAGATTTTTTCCTATTTTAAATTAAGTGTTTTTTAAATCGCAATGCTAAACGCTTTACGTTTTGCGATATCTTTTAAAAATACAAGTTATTCTTACGAAATCGCAATCTCAAACATACCTAAATATCTAATTATCAAAATTAACGTTTGTTATTGAAGAAAAAACTATGTCTGATTTAAGAGTTGATTGACAGTGCCATTAACAAAGTATGGTTTCTGATATTTTATTAAAATGAAACACTAATGTAGTGATCAAGTGAAGTGTAAAGTAATGTGAACTTAATTTGGATTTTAGAGACATAGTTGTTTGGATTGGGTAGACGGCAGTCATGTTGGTAGCTACTAGCTAGTGTGGTTGGTAAGTGACAAAGACACGTTCCAAAGTGCCATTGCAACTACTGTGAGATGCCACAAAGTCCATGCGCGCAACACATTGCCATTTAATGGACAAATGGCATTCTATAATATATATATATATATTTATATATCCGGCATACTTATTGCAAAGCAAGAAATCGCAAGACTCTCTCAAATAATATTCAATTTTTTGGTACAAGATAAGTGTGGACGCTAAAGAAAAAAAACAAGAAAATAGGTGATTTGATGCTATATAAATCGAATTACTGTTGATTAACATCAGTCCGTGTAGCTTTTCAGTGATAAACATTATTGATTTGATCCTGATGGCCGATGGGTGACAACTTGTGGGTTTAACGTTCTATTTGCATCCCCAACGGCCCCGTCCTACAAATTGCAACGGCTAGCCTGAGCAATGACAAATCCTATCAACCATAATATTATTTCATAATTGCATGTGATAAGATCAAGTAATTATTGACTATTATTATTTAAAAAAAAGAAATCCTGCCCACCTCAGTAGAAGGTAAGATAGTAGTAAAATAGTGACGTGGTTTATAACATTATTTTTCTCGGGTTTGTGAAGTTGACTCCTCAGTCCAACGAAACGTTTTTCTTTAAAAAAAAAGAAAAAATTGGGACAAAAAGAAACTAAATACTAAGTGACAAATTGGAGACCCTGCTGATTCCCTTAATTAACAGGTTTTTAAACTCATTGACACAGTCACATAAACAAAATTATATAATAATAAAATAAAAATTTTATTTTGTTGAAAACAACCAATATTGTAATATGGATATTAGAAATTAAAATTATTGGGGTGCGGCGGACTTATTCTAGCCGTTCAAAATAAGCACGCACTGAGATGGTATATGGTTCAATGTGTACATGCCATTTCACATGGTCATGATTGTCCCCCAATAAAATTACCTGGACAGTTGTCACGGCAAGAGGCCACTCTATAGACCACAAATCACGCGCACATAGAACATTCTTGTTGCTAATAGATTTCTTAACACCAATTATGAAGTTAATTAATTAACCACCAAATCCATTTGTTTATTCCTAACAAATTAAGAGACAATATTAACGTCCTCAAAAGATAACTCAATCGGCTGTGAACTACACTACAAAAAATGAAAGTCACTAATTCGAATCTCCATATTTATTTGTTTGTGTGAATATATATATATATATATAAAAAAAAAGACAATATTGACTTATCGTCTCATAATTCCTAATTATTAAAGTGAAAACATCATGCCTTCCGCATGTATACCGCTTAGAGTTTCAAGAATACCGGGAAAATATCATGTACTTTGAGCCGATTCCGTTCCGCAATGTTTTAGGTTGAAAGTGCATTTTTAAATAAAATTTTTTGAAAATGTTTAATTTGGAAGCGTGTATGTAAATGAATGTTTTAAAATTGCATATAAATGGGGTTTGCTAGGGATTTTCTTCGTAGTGTTCTCCTGGCGTTCTCTCAGTCTTACGTAGAACATGATTTAAGAAAAAATAAAATTGTATTACCGTTTTTTTGCTAACAGATTTATTTTTATGAGTTAATAGTTAGATTCTAATGCTTTAAAACTTGTTTTTTGATTCAAAACTAAAACTTATGGGTGAAAGGTTAACCTTTTAGGGATGATATCACCCAAAATGGATTTGATCATCCTAAATTTGATGTTAATGCCTCAATTTTGATGTTAATGTCTCACAAATTTGGTGCTAATACCTCAAATTTGATGTTAATGCCTACAAAACGGTGGTGGAGGTCACTACAATTTTATTTTTTCTTAAATCATGTTTTACGTAAGATTGAGAGAACACCAGAAGAACCTAAGGGGAGAACTCCTAACATTTTTCGCAGATAAATAGTAATTTTTTTTTAAATGTTAATTATATATCTTGCCCCAGCCGCAGCCGCAGGCCCGCAGCCCCATGATTTTATTTTTCGCAACTTTACTACAAATCCAGTGCCGTACAGATTGATTGTTGACAATGTTCCAACAGTTGGTGTGAATTGAAACGCCGTGTCAAGAATGATTGACTGTGAAGCAAAGTGTAAAACCCCACCTGCTGACGACCATCAATGTTCTGGAAACACTGCGCTGAATAAATATTTTGGTTAAATGATTTCCTTTACAGCAATAGATAATGAATAAGGTCTGTTTAGGCCTCATTGACCTTTCTCACCTGTCAGAAAGTTTGTTCATCACATTCAATGAGCTGAATTAATTCTTTACCCGATCTCGTACTGCTATTATAGGCCTAAATTCTTGAACCTCTTAAATGTTCTATGAGAAAAAAGAGGGATATTTGTTAGTAATTGAAATAGAATTATGTTGGGTTCAAAAGAACGGAAGAATATTTAAGAAATAAAAATATTTTTTTAATATAATTAATTAAATATTATGTCTCGATAATTTATAATAATTTGAGTATATAAGATTAATTTATTTAAATAAATTTTAAATTGTTGAACCAAACAAGTCTTATATAAATGATTTCAAAAATTACTAATCAAATTAATGCCTAGAAATCTTTATCCAATGCTGGGACAACTTCTGAATCCGGTCTAATATGAATGACGTATGCAAAGTCAAATATGGACAGCGAAATCATAAGAGAGTTACAATCCAAGAGGCAACTAAAATTCATCATTTCTGGCAAACCTTTTTTCCAAAGAGCAAATCTCATTGCTATCTTTCCTTAATAAATATCTCACGCAAGTAGTGTGGAAAAGAGGGGCCAACCTAGCTTTCCCCCCGACCCAACAGTTTTCCTCAAATGATATGGGTTGACTATGTTGTTGATGTTTTTTAGAAGATTTTTTTGTTTTTTAATTAATGAAAAAATGTTTTAATTTGACATGAAGAAGAAAGTAATTTTAAGTGCTGTTAATATAGATTTGTGAACGGCTGGATTGACGACATGTCGCTTGCAAAACAAAGGATAAACTTTTGGGGCCAATGAGGAAGGGACCCGCGGAAAATCCTTTGATGTTTAAGTTAGTATAGCAATTTTTATAAGAGAATATTCGATAAAGACTTTTAAAGAGAGGTTTGTAGTCCAATGTGATAACATCCGTGTTAATGGTGCGTGCTTTTTTGGTAGGGCATTACTTACTATGCTGATCAAATTAATGGCAGTTTGGAGATTAGTGAGGTTGTATAATTTTCATGTAGGAAAAAGATATTTGATTTGTTTTCCTTGTAGAGGTGATTGTGATGTGATGGAAAATTGTTAGGTTGATTATTTAATGCATCGCCAATGTTTCCGGTCCTTTGGAGCTAACAAATTTTTCAAATTTTTATATTTTGAAGGCTATTCATTGTTAGTCCGAACATTCAAAAATCTACATCAACAAGTATATTGTTTTAGATTATTTGGTATTTTTTTTTTTTTTTTAAAGGAAGAAAAAAGAAAGTTATCAAACAAATTACTAGACGTCAAAACCTTCATATGAGAAAGGGTTTGGTAGGGGAGTGACTCAAATTAATTAATAATAAACACCACTTAAGTAGACAAGGGCAATTAGATATTTGATTTTAGCATCTTATTATCACTCCTTCATCTGTCTTTCAGCTTATATACTTGTGGTCTGACAAACAAGCGACATGAAATTGAAAGATAGCTTATCCTCCTCTCCTCCTTTTGTTGTTTAGGATCGAAGCTAAAATGAAACGAGAATAGGACAAAGACGGGCATGTTGTTTTGACCCGAGTGAGGAGAATATGGTCAAAAACAGGGTGGCACTCTCAATCATTTTGAGGTTTATAGTATGATTTGTAGGGATGGGGATTAATAGTAACATAAAATAAAGTAGGATACAATTTGAAGAGACATTGAACAGGGGTACTTAGCAGTTGGGGGTTATATGTGAGTGGGACTAATGATGATGGATGTGACGGTGGGGGCTACCATGAGTCATTGGGGAAGAGATTCTAGACGTGGGGGCCGAAGAGACACCCACCATACAACACTCCCCGCCGGGGGAGTGGGGGGGGGGGGGGGGCTTGGCCTTTTGAAGCCCCCATTCATCGTCATCATTGCCATTCATCTGATGTTATCATCACCATCGGCGCCACGCCTCGATCATACACAAACTGCCACACGCCAAAATGGACGTAGGCCTTGTGCCCACATGGCCTTAAAGCAGATTCTCTCTTTCACAGGGGTTTCACAGTGCAGTCAAAAGTGAATATGACAGATGGGGATTTTTTTTGTTTTTGTTTTTGTTTTTGTACGTACTATTATTTTTGCCAATCGAGGCCGATCTAGTTCTAGTATGAGGAAATGTGAACATCTATACAGTTTGCCCAAAAGTCAAACATTAATAGTTCGGGATTAAATTGTATGTGTACGTAGGAATTAGATGAACACAACTGGCTCTTCAATTATATGGTTCAAGAGGAAAGAACAAAATCCCCACTTAATTTATTTGAATGCAAAAGACAACGCTTGATGGTGATTGAAATGGCTATTTACATCATTTTCGTGTAAGTTCTGATAAATTAATGGGAAATCTGACAGGCCCGACAAAATTTGCATAGTTGGACAAGGAAATCTCATACAAGTTCAACTAATAAGATGTCTAGCCCTTATTACCAGTGAATTCTACAGGCTCTTCACCTCATGTACGTACGCAGCATCCATATCACCCGTGATTCCATGAAATATTGACATGCTGAGCGGTTGAGCTATTACTTTCAGTACTATTAACTTGAAGCTTCCTTAGGTCAAATCAAGTTTGCAGAAGGGGTAGGAAAACGCGTTTAGGTTTTAATCAAAGAGAAATGTCAAAGATTATTCTCTATCATATCTTTCATCATCTTTCTCGTGAATCCAATAATGAGTTTGCAAAATAATTGAATAAAAATGGGATGGAGAATAATATGTAACATAGCTCTTAGTCCGAGAGGGAAAAAAAAAATGGAGACCGGTTTATCCTCAATATATGTTCATTAGCCATATATGATCATTAACAGGTGTGCTGGCAGTGGTCCCTTGTGCATATGCAGTCGGCACCATGCATTTGCTAGAGATCCAAGAACTGGGATCTTGTGCTTCCGAAAGTTTAAGATAGGGTTGGGCGCACATCTACATCTTGAGCCACGAGATAAATTTGTATGCTTCTTAATTTGTTTTTTCGGATAATGTTCTTCATTTTTTGTTAATATCTTTGTCTTCAAAACAAAAAATAAAATCGTTAACTATAGGTTGCAATATTTGGTGTTTGCTTGTCAGCCGATTCGAGTCATCTCGATACATAAGTATATATAAACAATATAGAGCAACCATAATCTGACTAATTTAATTAAACAAGTTAACCCGTCAACCTTAACTAATTAATTTCATGTTAAATTCATATAATATTTGAAGGTCATGTCACAAATATAATTGATTGAACAAGATGGGTCTTTCTTTTCTATTTTTTTGTATTGGTCTTTTGCTAATTATATTTATGATACTAGCTTAGCTCTTTCTTCATTTTAAAGTTGGAATGTTTTAAAGGTGTCTAGATGTGCCAATTTTCGTGCACATGCTCTAGTTAAATGGGCTGCTTCCTATCTTGTTTTTTTAAGCATTCCCAATGGATCTCCTATTTTCTCTTCCATCCGAATCAAAAGTGAGAAAGATCCTCCTAACAACCCTTTTTTCCCTCATTCTATTAGGAAAAAAAAAATTGAACTAGATGGGCACCTAAAAGTTTGAACCCAAGGAAAACCCAAATGAGATTTTCGGTTTTCCCACTCGGCAATGACGAGCTAGCTAGGCCAAAGGGACGCAATATTCAAATACATGTAATATTCCATAGACCCAAAAAGGATGTGCATGCTAAATCACCCCAAGACCATCAAATTCATCATCATATAATCATGATTAAAGTGAAACAGCGGCTGGCGCTTCACATTCACGCCCACTTGTTCAGCCACAATGGGGTCCCCATCACTGGATTAATAATATGTTCTATGTGTTGATCAGAGACTTTTTTTCTTCTTCATTTTAGTAGGAATTATGGACAGCAGCACTCCTGCTAAAAAGCTCAGGCGCCACTAGTGGAGATCAGCGTGCAGCATGTGGAATCATATTTCTTAATTGCGTTTACCGGGATTAATTTTAATTATTAACTTTGAATTTAGTTGTATTTTTATGAGCGCTTTGAGCTTTCACGTGTTGGATCATGGGCTTTACACTAATCAAATCATCTAATTTTATTTGTTTGGAATAAATAAAACCATCTAATTATGATACGTCCATATGTAATGCTTAAAGTATATAATTATATATATAATAAATTAGATGGTGCTAAATGATCCGATCATGGTCTCTAACAAACAGAATCTATGGCCTGAGTCGTCTGCGGTTTTTCTACCATCATGCATTTATCATGCCTATCAATTCCTTAGTCTCTCGTAGGTTAGGAACTATATATACTTTTAAGAGACGAAACATCTCCATGCAGCACATGATCATGTGATGCTTGGCTTGCATGTTAGTGGCTTTGGTCGGATTTATAAAATTAAGACTATGGGTTGATAATTTTTTACACTATTTATGAATTCGATATGAATTTAATACGAAATTATAGGGTTATAGTTGAAGTATCTGATATGTTTAATTAAATGGATTGAGTTATGGTTAACATATATAGTTTTATACACATGTTTCAACACGACCCGTCTAAACTCAAGGGCTAACATTTTTTATACAACTTGCGAACCCAATATGAACCAAATATGAAATTAATTAACGAACTAAGGTTGATGAATTTGACCCGTTTAATTAAATGAGTTGGGTTAGGTTAGCCTATATAATTTTAAACTTATGCTTTAATATGTCCGAACCCGACACGCATAGTTAAAGATGATGCATATATAGCTTTAGTAATGAACCAAAAATAATTAATTTGCATAAAAAAATTTAAGTGGAAAAAAAGCAGAAAAAAATCTATTGGGAAAATGAAACATTGTGGGGGATACAACCAAAGCCGAAGACCCAACCATTGGTTGGCAGAGTAATGGGTCAAGGCCCTCGCTCGCCCCTTTGGCAATTATGAAAAGGGATAAATGATGCCATCAGGCATCAAGCACAGGCAAGGGAATATATATACATATAAAACAGAGTTTGGATAGTTTTCCATTTTGCTTTGAAAATGGACAGATATTACTTAATGGTGAATATATAATTTAGTATTTTGAAAGGATAATAATCCATGATGACTCATTTTAAATGGTCTGAACTCTGGTATTTTATGTCTCAAATTTTATAAGAATTAAATATTCAACAGGTATTTACTATTGTTTTCCGTCCATTCTTTTTGTTTTTTTTCTACATGTCCGCACAAAAGAGGGGAGGGAGATTCAAACTAATGACCTCCGTTTTATTAAGCATGGTGCTAACCAATTGAGCTATCTCTTAGAAACGTTTTCTGTTCATTTTAATGTAAATGGAGGAAGGCAACAATAAATCAGAAAGGGGCTGATAATTTGAGGTGGCCCATTTTGGAGATGGGCCCAAGATATATGTGAAAGCTTTTAAGGAGGCCTGCAACTCAGCAGGCAAAATTGTTTTTGGGTTGCGGACCGTAGTAGACCCAACAAAAATAAATAAATAAATACACGCACCGACGCACATAATCCTTTTTTTTTTTTGGACGCACATAACCATTGGGCACATGTGTAAATCTTCAAGTTTATATTGAAAAGATAATAGCCCATGTTGAGTGAGTAAATTATAAAAGAGTTTATGAGTGCTAAGTTAAATTTCACATTAGTTCTTTATTATGTGAGAAAATTATTAGGCTCTTGAAAGAAAAAAATATATATATATATAGCAAGGGTTTGTGACAGATTAGAAAATTCTGTGTCTTTTTTCTTTTTCTTTTAAGAAATGGAGAGAGACTAATTTATAATTAAAGGTTGGAAAAACTTCATTTATCATCCCTAATCTTTCATCATTTTTGCAATTATACCTTTAAATTTTAAAAAGTTTCAACTTAGGATTATCATATTTAAGAAGTTTGTCATCTTTAAATCAAACTGTTGATGAAGTGAAATTCTCCTAAGACGTTTATAAAACTAAAAAAGTAGATTGAATTTAGACGAGATATTTTGGGAATTTCACTTCCTATGCTATGATTTAACGTTGAATTTGGACAATATATTGATATTGCAAATTTATGAAAGATGAAAATCGTAAATAGAAACTTTTTAAAGTTTAAAAGTATAATTGCTTCCTTAAAAAAAAAAAAAAGTATAATTGCAAAAATGATGATGGTGGTAAGGTTTTTCCTTAAAAATTTTATTTATCTACTAGCTAGTTTATTTTTGTTAATCAATGACCACCATCGGTCCTGTTTGGGATAAAATTCATCATGAGTCTCACTCAGTCAAATCAATACATGGGGAATGATGGCCATTACTCCAAATGTGAAGCAAAATCTCTAAAAATAAGGATTAAATGTGAAACGTGATAGCAGTCTGAACAAACAATATAGAAGGAAGCATATATAGTATAGTATGAGGTAAAAAGGATGCTAGGTTTCCTCCCATAGAAGTTGTCTTATTTTACAAAATATTCTACGAACATCATATTAATATAAGTGTTCCCATACCTTTGAGACCAGCGAACCCGGTCCAGCTCTTTCAAAAATTGCACCACCAGAAGCCGCTAATTGGCACTTGCTTTTGTCTCCCGCCTCTCTGTTGTCATCTTGGATGGCATTGATGTTTTCTAATTCTTCCAAAACTTGTTCCATTGGACGATTTTTCGGGTCGGATTCCACACATCTTAGTATTAGCTGAGCTGCTTGGCATGCACCTTCTTGTGGGTATATATAGTTCACCTAGCCTTGAGTCCATTATTTTCTTCAGTTTATTTTTGTTAGACAGAGATGGCTTGGCATATAGGACCAGGTTCTTACTATCACCGGTCCTACTGCGGTCGTAGACCTGTAAGCCTGTTATCATTTCCAGCAAGACGACCCCGAAACTGTAGACATCACTTTTTATGTTCATATGACCTGTGGATCAGGGTATTTATAAGAACATATATATCGTTAGATTCGTGAAATGAATTCTCTCAATTTTAGATAGAAGAGAGTGGATCTTGATCCAATCCAATTGATAAAGGGTTACACAAAATAGATTTATGATTCGATTCCTAAAATTAACTATTGAAGAAGGTTAAATCTTTATCATTACGTGTTATTGAAAAATTGTATAGTTAAAATTTGATATTTACCTGTTATTTCATATTCAGGAGCATAGCTGTAAGTAAACATTGCAGGACCACTACTCATGTGCATGCAATATTTTATGTGGCCCAACTTATAATTTGCTAGTCCAATATTTGAAAGCTTTGCATTGTAGTCCTGGAAAAAGAAATTGAGACACATGCAACGCAATATTTTAGTATGTGATGGTGTTACAAACCTAATATGGAGTTCCTTAGCAATTTTAGCGTTTGGAATTTGGATGGTTAATAATTCATGAAAGAGAATTTGTGGACCCATTTACCCAAACACATATCAAGCAATCTGCCTCCTATTTCTGTAAGTGTATCCAATAAGAACTATCTTATATTTACTGTTTGAACTGTCAGTAATTCAAATAGCAAATTGCTAAAGATCAACATCCTATTTAACATGTTAAAGTGGCTTAAGTCACAAAGAAAGTTACCCCATCCAAAAATATCTTAGCTGGCTTGAAATCACGGTAGATCATAGGCTTTTCTAATGTGTGTAAGAAAGAGAGGCCTCGAGGCGCTCCTATTTCTATTTTAAGCCTTGTATTCCATGAAAGTGGTTATGGAAATCCTTATAATTAATTTATCATAGAGTTTAGCAAATGACACGATTTAATCTTATGCATTTTTCCAAAAACAAAGATAAGACACGATTTAATCTTATGCATTTTTCCAAAAACAAAGATAAGAAGAGAAATTTGCATGGAAAACTTTTTAATTTTATTTTATAAAGTTGTATATATATTATATGCTTCTTACTTGTAAAAAGGTGGTTCTCCAAGCGTCTCTTCTGCATGTATTTGTATACAAGCAGGGACGGGTTTGGGGGGACCAGGGATGGCCTAGCCTACCCCCAAATCCTCAAAAAAAAAAAAAAAAAATCATTTAAAGGCATTTGACCATGCCCACAAAATTAAAATGCCCATTTGATCCCTTCCCATCCAATTTTCTATATCGGTCTATGTATACAAGAGGACATTCTTCATCTAATTCCCAACAGTAGCCTAGGAACTTAATCAAGTTGGGATGAAATAACTTCGCTTGATCTGCCTGTACCCACAAATAGATGTACTCAAATTTAGCAATATAAACTAATTCACTTCTATCTTCCCCTCATAAATGTGTTAATTATTACTAATCTCCCTCATATGTTAATCTTTAAGTGTACGTGTGAGCAGTGAGCCACGTATGCAAACATATTAATTCATCGAGAACTGCTCTTTCTTCTTCTCTTCTCCTGTACTTGTTCCGTACTACTTTTGTAATGATAAACTACTATTTGACTGATTTTTTAAACGATTTGTATGAGACAAAAACACGACTACGTAGACTTTCTCCAAATCCACTCCTATCTGAACTTGTATTTATTTTGTTTTGTGACACAAATCCTCAATTAATCTCATAAATGTATTAATTATTATTAATCTTGATTGTTTGTCAATCTTCCTTGCTTATTCATTCAAGTGTGAGCCCACATGTAAATTTGCAAGCGATATTCGAAGCATATATATACCACATATTCTTGCGACTCCTGGGTGTTATCATACTGAGGTATAATCTCTTCACAGCAACAGCTATTCCGACTCCGACCTCGGACGGTGCATATGTGGTCTCGTCCACCCTGAAAACCATTCCAAACCCTCCCTCGCGGAGCACCGTTTCTGCTCTAAAATTTTGTGTTGCACTCTTTAGCTCTGCCAGTTTGAATGGTTTCAAGTTTGGTATTATCACCTTCCCGGCCTTCTGAGTCGACCTTTCCTCAACGTTGTCGTTTTGGGCCGCATTGCTGTTGCTTGTTGGCAATGGCGTCCCTTCAGTTTGTTTGTTGTTGTTTCTTGAAGTTTCTTCTGCTTTGACATGAAGGAAAACTATAGAAGTGTTGTTTCACATGTTACTTTAAAGATATTTATTTTATGAATTCTTAGACAATAATTAACGTTAACCTGCAGAACAGAGACTCATACCATGTAACTTGTACGAGAAAGTTGAGATGAAAAGAGAGAGAGAGAAGATTAGAGAAAGAAAAACACCAAAACCACCTGAGATTGCTGTTATTATCTTTGTCTTAGTTTTTCTTGGCAATCCAAAAGAGAAAACAAAGAATCCAATAGAAAATGGAAGCAACGTACCTGGGCTATGGTGATGATTTACCAGAGCTCCAGAACAGTTCCCCATATATTTATGTGCTAAATTATTGAGAGAGTACTGAAACAACAAGAAATATTGTCAAATGTGGAACAACTTCGGTTTGGTGAGAGAAGTTAAAAGTGCAGCGTCACTAGGACCAATCAATCACTCACTACACTACACTACACTACACGTACGTATATAAGAGTTTTCAAGCACTTACGTATATAAGAGTTTTCAAGCAGATGTGTCATGTGTCCATTGGTTCGCCAATCAAAACCAAGGACCCTTAAATTCGGTTGGTTGATTGATTGTCAATACATTCATTCCCTTCATATATTTATTTATTCATCTCTTACTGTTAATTTGTTAGTTATATGTCATAAAATGGTTTTTATTTTTATTGAAAATGCTATGAAAATAATAATTAAAACAGTGTCGTCTCATGATATTTACAAAAAGTTTACTGATGTGGACTAAAAGATTATATTGGTCGTTGGCAGAGTAATGGGGCAAGGCCTTGGCCCTTTCGCAATTATGAAATACCTTTTTTCATTTTCTTTAAAACGGAAAGATTTTATTTATTTATTTATTTTTAAGTGAAATGGACAGGTTTATGACCCAATAGAGATCGAGGCCATGTTTGTTATCGTATTTGGGTGGGTATTTTTATTTTTTATTTTATATAGAATCTTGTTAGACAAGTCTAAAATACATTTTGTCGGGGGAGACAATATCTCTTAATTAGTGGGCGTCGCTCCCAAGTAAGAGAGAACCACATTAATTTTTGTATTAATATAAATTATGCAAATTTGTTTAGAATTGTAGTACTAACTTTAACAAATTCTTAGTTATTTTGTTTATTCTTAAAATAATAATAAAATAATTATTTTAATATTTATTAATCAACAATCTCGTAAGTTTAAGTTTATATCAATTTACTCAACAAAATTTAAATTTAGCCTATTTAGTTCTTAAAGTGTTGATTGATTGTACGTCAATACATTCATTCCGTTCATATATTTATTAATCTGTTATTGTTAATTTGTTATGTGTCATAAAATTGTTTTTTTTTTTATTATTATTGAAAATGATATGAAAAAAATTAAATCAGTGGTGTTTTATAATATTTAACAAAAAGTTTACTGATTTGAACTAAAAAATTATATTGGCCATTGGCAGAGTAATGGGGCCGGCAAGGCACTTGTAAAAGGATCCTATCCATTTTATTTGAAAATTGAAATAGAGAGTATTATTTTAGTGCATTTAAGAGGATGATATTATTTTTTAACTCTTTGGGGGTAAATTTTTTGGACAAGTTTGTTCTCCTAAAAGAGAACTCACTGTAGCCTCTTCAAACTCATTTTTTTGATAGTTTGAAGAGCCAATTTAACAAAAATGGCTAAAAACCTCACTTTTCAACCTCTTCATTTTAACAAAAAAGTTAACATTGTGAACAGTAGTTAACAATTACTATTTACTCTCTACTCTTTAAACAATTATATTTTCTCTCTCCACCTTTTTCCTTTTTCTTTTTCTCTCTCATTTTTTCGACGATTGCAGTCGCAGCCCTCTGTTTTTTTTTCTTCCTTCTCAACTTTCTTTCTTACCGCCGGAAAACGCCAAAAACGCCGGTGAGCACCACTCACTTTCTTCTCCGCCGGTGAGCACCGGTGGACGGCGTGAAGATGTTCCACCGGTGCTACAGCACCCAATCGATGAAGCCTTGCAAAATAAAGTAAAGAAGGAAAGAGAAAAATAATATTTTAATGAAAAATAAAGTAAATAAGGAAAGAGAAAAATAAGTGTACTTTTGATTATTTTGAAGAGTCAAATTTGAAGAAGATGATGTGAATACTCTTAAATGCACTAAATAGATATTCTCTATTTCAAATAGGATCCGTTTCCAAGGTGTAGCGCCCTTTTGCAATTATGAAACGTGCAACCCAAAGCCGTAAGCCAATTGTGTCTCTACAGGGAAGATATGTATCAACTTTTCCAAGTCTTTTGTTTTTTATAGCATAAATAGCAAGCCTACAATCAAAGCTTCCATCCACAGTATTCTCAAGCTGGCTCCCATTCCAGCTAAGGCCAAATACTTGGGTCTTCCTCTGTTCATTTGTAGAAAGAAGAAAGACTCTTTCATTGAGCTAAAGGAGAGGATTTTTGCTAAAGTCACGGGTTGGAAAGCCAGATTGCTTTCCCGAGCAGCTAGAACTACTTTAATCAAATCGGTGGCCAATGCTATTCCATCTTATATCATGTCTCTCTTCCTCCTCCCTGAGAATTTTTGTTATGAGATCAACTCAATTCTTAGGAAATTCTGGTGGGGATTCCCTCAAGAAAAAAAGCATAATCTTTCCTTCTTATCTTGGGACAGCATTTGCCAGACAAAAGCCTTGGGAGATCTCGGTATTTGCTCTTTGGAATTTATCAACAACTCTCTTCTTGCCCGGCTGGGTTGGAAATTGGTTTCTGATGCTCCTTTGTTATGGGTTAAAGCTTTAAAAGGAAAATACCTGCTGAATGGTGTTCCCTTTTTGGAAGCTAAGGTTAGTGCCCAATCTTCTTGGATTTGGAAAGGTCTGATGAAGAATAGGAAAGTGGTAGAATTGGGAGCTTGCTGGTCCATTTATGAGGGAATGAACATTCAAGTTTGGAACTCTCTTTGGATCCCCTCTATGCCCAATTTTAAACCCAAGCCTAATGTAAATCTGGTGGGTCTTCCTGATTTTTCGGTGGCTGAGCTTCTTTTACCTGGGGACAAGTCATGGAATGTGGATCTCCTTTATGATCTCTTTGAGCCTTCTACTGTCCAATGTATTCTCCAGATTCACATTCCACGCAACAACATTGGTGATAAATGGTCTTGGATTCCTTCTTCTTCAGGCACCTTCTCTGTGAAGTCTGCTAGGGAAGTTTCTTTGCCCCCATCCACCAGAATTTCGCCCCTTTCCTTGGCTGCTTGGCAGGCTCTTTAGAGCATCAAAATTCAAGCTAAGTTGAAACATCTGCTTTGGAAAATTGCATGGGATCTTTTGCCTTCTAGAGCTAACATTGGCAAGTATGTGGTCTCTGAGGTTGTCAATGCTTGGGGCTGCCCTTTTTGTGGAGGTCCTCTTGAGGCCTTGTCCCACATCTTCTTGGAATGTGTATTGGCTAAGGTTTTGTGGAGCTCGTCTCCTTGGCCCTTCAACACAAACCTCTTCTCTTCTGGTTCTATTTCTGAATGGATTATGGTTGTGATCCACCCTTTTGAAAAGCTTGATATTCCTAAGGTAGATTCTAGGAAGTTTCAACTATTTGCTACCCTTGTTATGGACTTTATTTGGCTGGCTCGTAACAAACTAATTCATGAAGCTTCTCTTCCTAATCCTATGAAGACCATCCAGCAGTTCAAAGTATCCTTGGAACATCATCACTCGGCTTGGAGGGCTGCTGCTCTCCCCTCTCTTTGGCTTCCCCCTGACTTCGGGAGTTTTAAAGGGAATTTTGATGTTGTTAGTCGTGATGATTTTGCTGTGGCAGCCGCTGTGATTAGTAATTTCTAACGTGTGAATAGTAATATGTTAGAAAATTCAATTAGTAACGTGTGGGTTTATAACACGTTAGTAAATGCTGATGTGGCAAAAAATGATGAACAATAGACACGTTAGAAAATACCCGATTTTGTGTAGTATCCTCTGGTGAAGTTATTTTAGCTACTACTAAAAGACTTTCATCAACTGATGTGCTTATGCGTGAAGCTGCTGCAGCGCTCCTCGCTTCCCGACTAGCCGTCTCCACAGGTGTTAGGCAGTTCCTTCTTGAAGGGGATGCTCTTTTGGTTATCCTTGCAGTGAATCAGCCCCTCATTTTTTTCTTCTTGGCAGTTTTCTTCTTTTATTTCCAATATTAGATTAGATCTCTCATCTTTTCTTAGCTGGAATGCTAGAAAAGTCTCTAAATGTGCCAATTTTTATGCACACGCTCTAGTAAAATGGGCCGCTACCCACTAAGTGTTTGGCAGCATTCCCACTAGTTCTCCTATTCTCTCTTTCATCAGGATTAAGAATGGAAAGGACCCCTTGTAACCTTTCCCTTATTCACTTAGGAACCCAAAAAAAAAAAAAAACTATAACAATTAATAGGGTAGGGACGTAGGGTTAATTGGAAAAAAAATGGACAGATTTTTTTCTTAAAAAAAAAAAATTAAGTGAAATCGACATGAATTATAGGAAATCCTTCTTCGAGAAGCACATGAAAGTTTTATAAGTTGACTTCAACCCAATTTAGAGAAAATTTATATCAATATATTATTTGAAAGAGTATTAATCCATGATGACCGATTTTAAATGGTGCGATATTTTATGTTTCAAAATTTATAAGAATTAAATATTCAACATATATTTACCATTATTTTCTATCCATTTTAAACGTAAATAGAGGAAGGCGGCAAGAACTAGGCTGATAATTTGGGGTGGCCCATTTTGCCGTGTCCAGATGGGCCCATTATGCAACTTTTAAAGAGGCTACAAAAAGAAAAACTGTTCTTGGGTTTTGGCCCGTAGTTTGTTACCAGACCAGACACTTATGTCATTTGGATGCACATCTTCATCTATATATTATTTATTGAGATGTGTTTGGACTTTCGTATTCTTACATATCTTTATCTCTTATATATATATATATATATCTTCTTTTTTCTTTTTTCTTTTTCCTTTTTAATTCATCTACATAGTCACATATAAATCCCATCTCTTGTTAGGAGATAGACAAAAGATTTGTATGAAAATTAATTTAATCATTTCTCTATATTCTTTGCTCAGACCAAAAAAAAGAGAAAGAAAAAAAAAAAAACACATAATCATTGGGCAAATGTGTAAACCTCTAGTTCTACATTATAAAAATGAATAGTTCATATAAAGTAAATGAATTATAAGCCGTTAATGAGTGCTAAGTCATGCATTAGTTTTTTTAATAGGTTCACGGAATTGGGCTTCATAAGAGAATTTAAGGACCTCCGGCCAATTGCAACTTGACTAGTCATTTTATGATGATAATGTAGTTTGTGTATATATGTGTTGGCTAATGCTTTTCCTTGACCGTTATTAAGCTCTTGTGAAGAAAAATACTCGTGACAAATTTATTTATTTTTTAAATGGACAGTAATTTATAATTAAATATCTTCTTTATCTTGTAGTTTATTTTTCTACACAAAAAAACTGGTTCCTTCGTCATGAGACCAGGCCTCTCTTAAACATCTTAAACACAGGTTGGACATGTTACAAGCCTTACAAATATGAAGCTGCATGCATACCAAGACCAAAAACATAACTACAATTACTTACTAAGATCTAGCCGGAACTAGTGATGATAAGCTCTAGCTCCGGCCCCGGAAAAACCATTCTTCTGGGGAGTTCGAGACCGGCGATGGTTATACTGATGCTGATGCTTGGTCTGCTCCTCTTGGCGTACATTTGAGCCCTGCTTTGCACTGGCTTTTGTCTCCTTTGTTGTCATCTTGATGGCATTGATGTTTTCTAATTCTTCCAAAACTTGTTCCATTGATGGACGATTTTTCGGGTCGGATTCCAGACATCTTAGTATTAGCTGAGCTGCTTGGTATGCACCTTCTTGTGGGTATAGTTCACCTAGTCTTGAGTCTATTATTTTCTTCAGTTTCTTTTTGTTAGACAGAGATGGCTTGGCATATAGGACCAGGTTCTGACTATCACTGGTCCTATTGGGGTCGTGGGCCCGTAAGCCCGTTATCATTTCCAGCAAGACGACCCCGAAACCGTAGACATCACTTTTTACGTACAAATGACCTGTGGATCAGGGTATTTATTGGAACATATATATTGTTAAATTCGTGAAATTTAATTTATATATCGTGAAATGAATTCTCTCAATTTCAAATAGAAGAGAATGGATCTTGATCCGATCCAATTGATTAAGGGTTATATAAAATAAATTTATGATTCGATTCCTAAAATTAACTATTGAAGAAGGTTAAATCTTTATGTGTTATTGAAAAATTGTGTAATTGAAATTTGATATTTACCTGTTTCAACATATTCAGGAGCAGCATAGCCGTAAGTGCCCATTACACGAGTTGTCACGTGCGAGTTTCCATTTATGGGGCCCAACTTCGCTAGTCCAAAATCTGAAAGCTTTGCATTGTAGTCCTGGAAAAAGAAATTGAAGACATAGATAAAACGATAATTAGCATGTGATGGTGTTACAAACCTAACATGGAGTTCCTTATTAGCAATTTTCGTGTTTGGAATTTGGATGGCTAATCATTTGGATAATAAATATGAAAGAGAATTTGGGGGCCCATTTACCCAAACACATATCAAGCAGTCTGCCTCTTGTTTCGGTAGGTGTATCCAATAAGAATTCTCTCATATTTATTGTTTGAACGGCTAATAATTCGAATAACATGTTGCTAAAGATCAACATCCTAATTAATATGTTAAAGTGGCTTAAGTCACAAAGAAATTTACCCCATCCAACAATATATTGGCTGGCTTGAAATCACGGTAGATCACAGACTTTTCTGATGTGTGTAAGAAAGAGAGGCCTCGAGCCGCTCCTATTGCTATTTTAAGCCTTGTATTCCATGGAAGTGGTTCCGGAGATCCTTCTGATTAATTTAGCATAGAGTTTAGCAAATGACACAATTTAATCTTCTGCATTTTTCCAAAAAACAAAGATAAGAAGAGAAATTTGCATGGAAAACTTTTTTATTTTATTTTGTAAAGTTGTATATACATATATGCTTCTTACTTCTAAAAAGGTGGTTCTCCAAGCTTCCCTTCTGCACGTATTCGTATACAAGAAGGAATTCTTTATCTTCCCAACAGTAGCCTAGGAGTTTAACCAAGTTGGGATGAGAGAACTTCCCCAAGAATTTCACTTCTGCCTGTACCCACAGATAGATGTACTCAAATTCAGCAATATCAACAAATTAATTCATGTTCGTCAATCTTCCTTGCTTATTCATTCAAGCGTGTGAGCCCACATGTAAATTTGCAAGTGAGAAGCAAAAAATAATATATTTGCACTAAAGAAAAATCTAAAAAAACCCTGTTAATATTCAATGCGATCATGATGAATATTTGGTCAACTAGAAAAAACATGCCCCAGTGGGCCTTCCAATTATATGTTGGAATGACTTTTTGCGTACCAAGAAATAATAACTTTCCCTAACTTAAAAGGAATAATTTCTCAACTTCAAATATACTATATAGATAGAGGAACTAGTCAATGTTGACGACGTTGAAGCTACGCATGAACAGAAACAAACGTACCAGCCATTCTTCCAACCCTTGTGGGCTATCAGGGTTCGATTTCTTCACAGCAACGGCTACTCCGGCGCCGACCTTCGACGGTGCATATGTTGTCTCGTCCACCCAACCCTTGAAAACCCTTCCAAACCCTCCCTCGCCGAGCACCGTATCGGGCCTGAAATTTCTTGTTGCGCACTTCAGCTCCGCCAGTTTGAATAGCTTCAAGTTTGGTGTTATCACCTTCCCGGCCTGAGGCTGTGGCCTTTCCTCAACGTTGCCGTTTTGGTCAGCATTGCTGTTGCTTCTCAGCGGCCCTTCTGCTTGTTTGCTATTGTTTCTTGATGTATCTGTTTTATTCACATAAAGGGAAACTATAACCAACTGCTATATATATATATATATATATGATTCACATGAAAAGGAAAAAAGAGAGATCGAGAAGATTAGAGAAAGAAAAATACAAAAACAATCTCTGTTTTTACTATTACTGTCTTTGTCGTCTTAGTTGTTCTTGGCAATCCAAAAGAGGAAACAAACAATATATATATCCAATAGAAAGTGGAGAAAAAAGTACCTGGGGTTGTAGTTTTGGTACTGGAGCCTGGGGTATGGTGATGATTAACCTGAGTTCCAAAACAGTTCCCCATAACGATCTCACTGTTTTGCTTGTTCGCGCTTCTACTTTACTTTGGATCAGATATTTATGTGATTTTCCCTGGTCCCCAAGTTCCACGAAAGAGAGAAGAAAGAGCAAGGAAATAACAAGCAAGAGAAAACTAGCATATATATATCAGACTTGGACCTTTCCATTCGATCTGTCTCTCTCTTGTAGCTAGTCTTGTTTCTGTCGCTTATTATTTTTATTTTTATTATCAGCTTGGTTTTTGGTCTTTCTTACCCCTAAGTTGTGCTAAATCATTAAGAGAGAGAAAACGTGAGAAATGTCAAATGTGGAAGAGCTGTGGTTTGTTGAGAGAAATTAAAGTGGGATTGTAATTTAAAGATGGAAGCGAAGAAGTCAAGCTCAGCGTCACTTGGACCAATCGCTTCACGTATAGTTCTCCAGCAGATGGGCCCGTTGGTTGGCCCATGATCCAAACACAACACCTCTGTGTTGGATGGTGAGTCGAGGCTGAAGGTCAAGCCTTTCTGCAATCAATGTTATCGGTAAATTATCGATTACCTTAAAAGTTTAAGATTATGACGAATTGTTTAGTACTTTAACAATCCCCTTGATATGAGTTTAAGGTTATTTACTTTCACTTGTGAGGTTCCAGTTCCACCATGATCTGATAATTAAGCAGTAAGCAATGATGTATGTATGTATAGTGGCGTGCAGACATGAAACACCGTACCTTAGACTTGGAAATAGATAATATTCTTCCAGTCAAATGTTGTTGCCAAGAAGAATGCCTAAATCAATAGAAACATTAGTGTGTACACTGCTTTTCACGTGCGTGGCAAAATAAACAGTCTATATATCTCCCTTTACTAGCACTGCATTTTATTTATACAATATATCAAAACATTTTTTTTTTATTAAATAATTAACGGGTTTGGCTCGGTCCTCATTGAAATTGAAATATGCGTCTTATAACAAAATACAAGAGACACGCGTTTCAATCTCAACAAGTCTAAGTCTAACTGAAATAGACCCAAGTCGTTGCTTTCTTTTTCTTTTCTTTTATTTATTTATTTTTATATATTTTTTATCACGAGGACACTTGTGTTAATTCATGTCAGAATCTAAATATTTTCATTTGACTACGTGTGAACAAACAAGTTATTGGTCCATGAACTATCCATATCTTCTCCATAGACTTCTATGCATTGGGGTTTTGACAATGACTTTTATGAAGGAAAAGAGAATAGCTGTAATCCCGTTCAAGAGCCTTCTTATAGCTACGTATTTTACCATTCGTTTTCTGTCTCTCTTATATATATAATCAATGCCTATATATATATTAATACTATACTTTACTTTATACTCATTTGATCATATTTACTTCAGACTGTTGACGTGGTACGTATGACCTTAATGAAGGTAGAAAGTTTTGTTTTTTTAAATCATCATTCAACTCATGTCATGTAAACTGGTGTTAAAGATGTAAATTTGATAATTTAAATAATACTTTAACATTAGGATTGGTTGAAACTGTCATGACAGTATTATGGGATAAAAATGTAATATATAATATTACTCTTAAGTATTATTTAAATTATCAAATTCACATTTTTTTTTTCATTTCAATTAAATATTTCACATATTAGAAAGATTTGTCATTTGTTGGAGTAGAGTTTAAACTCACACAAAAAAAAAAAAAAAAGATTATTAAAGTATTAATCATATTATTAAATTTATATATATTTTTTATAAGTTTAAACTTTTAGAATAAATATTAATTTATGGGAAGCACATGAAAGTGACTTCCCTGCTAAGAAATAAATAAACTTTGCATATGTAGCCTTCCCATTTCACTGAGGTAAGGAGAAAGAGTTGTTTGGTGACAAGAAATTTTAAATTGTTTTGGAGTGAAAAATGGAGAAAGCTATTTACTAATGTGAATAAAAAAAAATAAAAAAAGAAGAAGAAGAGGGTTGTAAAAGTAAAACGGACCAAGGCCAAGTCAAACCAAATAAGCCGATTTTTTCAAACGAGGAAGCGTATGAAGAGGACCAAGTGCCAGCTTGAGTAACGGCCAAGTATGAAATAAACATGTCAATATCCAGGGAACATATATGTCCCTACTATTTTAGTGTCTTTCTTTCCCAATTGTTTTTTTCCTTAAGTCAAATAAAGTATTAAATGAGGTCTGATACAGGACCAAATATGTGAACAATTTCTTTTTTGCTTAATCTTAATTGTTTTTAGTGATTTTATTATCAACTAATCCAAGTCTTAATAAATAATAATAGATACTCCATGGTTAGGGTCAAGTTAGACTACTATTAAATATTTTAAAGCTTATAAATGGGGGCGGGGGGAAATAAAATTTGAAGTATATTATAATTCGAGCAACTCACCTTCCTCTCGAGCATATGAGTCTTATGAATGATCTTTTACATTTGCAACCAAACAAAAAATTATTAAAAACCAGAATTTATAATACACGATTCAATTTGAGTTTAGTTTTAGTTGAATTGAGATATTTTTTTTCTGTAAATACATGTTCCAATATTAATGTATTCGGTTCTGAACCAAACCTAAAGATAGGTCCCAAACCTTCTCCGAGAACATCATTAATGAGGCCTTCAACCAAAAAATGTGGCCATATAAGAGCAATCATAACAGTATTTAGTAGTTACAACCCATGTACTCCAATCATGGGATCAACATGCCTCTTAAACCAGTAAAATGGTGATGATAGGGGAGAGATGAAAGTACAAATAAAGTACACGAGTTCCTAGCTAGATGGCAGTCAATTATTGGTTCCAAAATTATTGATTTGTAATTAAGGTATCAACCAAGACTCAATGTCCCAATCAGATTTCATTGCACTTTGCCGGCCAATATATTATTAGTTCCCAAATAAACAAACCCATTCCAATCACCAGGGCAGCAGCCAGCAGGCATTGAACCGGACGAGATTAGATTAAAATAATAACAAACAAAAATGTTAATTAATTAACACCCTGCATTCTGAAACAAAAATTATAACAATTCAAACAAATGAGTTTCGTTTTTTTTTTTTTTTTTTTTTTTTGCAAAAATGACAAAATTGCCCTTGATAAAAAAATTTCCTGAATTTTGCCCTTTTTTCTGAAATTTTTGTTCATGGGTAATTTTACCATTTTTCTTTTGACAAAAAAAGTGGGATATTGCACCACAATGGTAATTTAGGAGAACATTGCACAAATTGAAAAGTTCGGAGAGGACTATTGCAAATTGCTCAATAATTAGAAGGAATAAATGTAGTTTCTCGATGAAAAAATATTTGAAGATTTGTTTGTGCAATAATAAAGGGTGAAATTATAATATTGAGAGAAAATTCAAGTTATTTTTTCACTATAAGTAAAAATAAAAAAATAATAAAAAAAAAAGTCTGGTGTAATTTGTTTTTTCACCGGAGTCAATAAAGAAATCAAACTAAAGACCCATTGATAAGGTTCTTGAGACCTAATAATCACATATAACATTTTGGAATAATAAATAAGCCGTAGAAGTCGTTTTGATAAATACAAGTCCACGGTCTTCTTTAATGGAGAAGGTGCGTGTATTTAATTCCTGAAGAATTAGTCGTGGAAGACCTTGGGAGTTTGGTAGGTAATTTTTTACATCGGAGGATTACTTAACCTCAAATCCAACAATATCTCTTGGATTTTATTATTACTATATTTTAAAGTAAAAGCCCACTAAAATGGCATTTGTCGTTTTCATCTGGGTCTGAGGCAAGGCACCGACTACGTACAGCCGTGGTGAAGAAGATGATAACATCAAATATGCCGTCATCCAAGCATCCTATTATTTCTGGACCGACAAGAAAGTACCTTAAATGTTGTCTCCAAGGGAAGGCATGACAGTTTGCAAAGATAGATATATACTAGGATTCGGCTCCTCTCCAGTTGAAGTTCAACTGGAGAGGAGAGGAGCCAGTTGATGGCTGAGATTTGTTTGGACCGACAAAAAAGTACCTTAAATGTTGTCTTCAAAGGGGAAGGCAGGACAGTTTGCAGAGATATTTGCTAGATACTATGGTTATTATTATTCAGAAAATCCAACTGTTTTGTCCACCCACTTTAGGAAGGATTCGGAATATTCCTATCCAAATTCAAGGGTCTAGAAATAATAATCCGAAGCCCACCGCTCGGATTGAAAGTCTCTGTAATTCTCATGAATTACGGGGCTGCAAGCTGCAATTCTAATAATTTACATACCCTTTCTAACTATAAGGCAATCATAAAGTTTAGTTGAAGTGATAGTCTCCCCAAAACTACAAAATTGCAATATACCCACTTTGTACCAAAAAATACCCTTACAAATATTTTAATCAAATGAAAAAAAAAATACAAAAAAATTATAAAAAAAAAAAAAAAAAAAAACGGGTGACCCACCTTCGGCTACTGTCTTGCCTGAAATTATTTGGCAGCAGAATTGGAGGTACAAAAAAACTTTTTTTTTGTTTGTTCTTTTTCTCCAATTTATATCATATTAAAGAACCAAGAACATAAAACTCCACATATTGTCTTGAGACCATTTTTGCTTCTGATGATGATCATGCCGAGGTCCAAATACAAGCAAGAGCTTCCCCACGATTGATTGACTTGATTCAAATTGCAACGGCACAAAGTGATGCACCAACAGAGGACTCTTTCCCTTCCTCTTATTAGTCTCAGCCAATCCTAAGCACCTAACCATTTGTAATGATTTCGATAATTTTTGTTTTTTTTTTTTTTGTTTTATATATATATATATAAAGCTACAACTCGAAAACCTTGCTATATACATGAAGCATATATATAGATATACCAGTTCTGTATATGATTATAGATTACATTGGCAAATGGATTTCAACACATCTTTTCTTGAGTTTGAGAAGGTAGAATACCTGCAAGAACATGTCATGAAGCAAGCATATCAGATTGCAGATTCCATCACCTTCTCTACTTCAATTACAGAAGGAATTCTTAAATTATTTAAACATAAATTACATCAGAGATTCATAGTTATACTACTATGCAAATACAAATATCCATGAAAAATAAAAATAAAAAAAGTAAAGTTATGTTGATTCTTCATTACCAAAGCTGTTAAGGCCTATACAAGGATGAACAAGAAAAATAATAGGATATGGAAAAAATGGTTCCCTTCTTCAATAGATTTTCAAGCACTCTTGCTTTCCTCATTCCTCTAAAGAACAAAAGTAACTCCCAGAAAAAGGAAGAGAGACACCAAATCATACATAAAACGAAAGTAGCACTTTTTAAGCTCCTTAACGCGGCTCTAAAACTTTTGCAAAATTTACATAAGATCCGAAAATGTCTTCTACTATTATAGCAAAATGACAACATATAAATAAATAAGAAATAGATAACTCATGACATGATAATTGGAATTTGAATGAAAAAAATGAAAATCAATATCTTCTTTTGGCCTTTTGGGGAGGTGGGGGTGGAGGGGTAGTTGCAGTATATGCAATCCATGCATGCAGGCTTCCTGCTCATGGCTTTCAAACAGCAAGAATAGACCTTTTTTAGTTCCTCTTATTGGTATGTCTTGAAACTAAATATTGCCAAACGGGTAGGTGCCTTTTTATGATAAGTAACTAAGGGAGTAGGTGACTTACAGTTTGTCAAAGCGTTTCAGCAGCTTCTGCCCAACAACGTTTAAACATAAGTTGAACTTGTTCTATAATCTGATTCCCGAGAAGAGCCATTACTGCCTTGTTGTGAAGGTGATTGAGGTGAGGGATTGCGGACCCGACTATTTTCGGAGGTGTAACTCTGAGAGGCCAAGTACTCGAGCGCTACAACAATATCACTAATAAGAGGACGGAAAGTTGGCTGCTCCTGAAGACACATTGCAGTAATAGCAACTGCATGATGCAAACATCGAACAGGGAAGCGTCCTTGCAAAGAAGGATCCACTAATTGGACAAATTTCCTTCTGTCCTTCAAAAATGGACGAGACTGCAATTGAAAAAACAAATTAAACATTACCCAAAAATATATAACTAAAGGAAAAAAAAAAAGTCGCCAAGAGCGATATCATTGTAATTTATATGTTATGATGTGATACAGGATTCCTAAGGTAGCAAGTGCATGTTTATCACCATAAAGCAACAGCATTGAACTCCTAATCAGACAACGTGTTGGATGATCTAGAGTCTAGCAGTAAAAAAGGGGGTCAAAGGGTGAGACCAAAGATTAGATGATACAACCACAAAAGTGCTTGGAAATATCAGCAATTTATAAAGAGAATCGGAAATAAAAAGGGAAGGGGGAATAAAAGACTGGCATGCTACAAGAGAAAAAAGAGAGAGAGAGCTCAACTCACCCAAGAAACTAGGTTCTGCTCTCCCTGCCTCTTACTGCAGTCTATTGCCCTCCGGCCAGTGATCAACTCCAATAGAACCACACCAAAACTATAGATATCAGATTTAAGAGTCAATTTGCCACTCATGGCATACTCCGGGGCACAGTAACCATATGTTCCCATCACTCTAGTCGAAACATGAGTATTGTCACCAACAGGTCCCAGTTTAGCAAGCCCAAAATCCGAGAGCTTCGGATTGAAGTCATTGTCCAGCAAGATATTTGCAGATTTCAAGTCGCGGTAGATAACAGGGGGATTTGCTTGGCAGTGGAGATACTCAAGACCCCGAGCTGCACCAACAGCAATCTTTATTCGAGAATTCCAACTCAGTGGCTCTTTGTCAGGTTGAAGACCTGAGCACATAAATTGCCTTATCAGTCCACTCAACCATAGTAACTCAGACAAGGTTTTTCTGCAGTGTCTAGAGTAATCTTAAAAATTTCTTCCCCTCTACGGTGATTGGAAGTAACACTCAAATATCAGATCAGACGCTACTAAGAATAAAACTAACTTTTACTAATTTTTTCTTGAAAATGTATCACTCAATTTAGTTAGGGGAATAATTAATGCCACTGCCTGAAATCCGAATACTTCAACCAATGTCACCAAAATTGGACAAGGTTATTCAAAGTTGCACAAGTTGTGAAACCATGCAATTTAAAAGCTGAAACCCCAGTCACATGCATTTTCACAAATAAGATATGAGGCCTTTGTAAGATCTCCATATCAACCTATATAGCAATTATATATCTCCAGCAGTGAACCAATTGCAAGTTGTGTCTAATAGCAACTTTACAATCCATACATTGATATACTAAGAAACAAATCCCATAACCTAGATGATAAATCCGTAAGTTTGTTGGGGCATGAAGCCAGCCGATCACTGACACCAACCTTATTTTCCAGAAAATTTTCACCACAAAAGAGTTCATTGCAAATGAACCACTCTCCAATGTAAGAAAAGTCCAATTGATGAAATGGGGAGAAAATCTAAAGAAAGCTTATGCAAGATTGTCCGGACATTTTCCAGTGAAAAGAAAAACAAAGAATGTCAAGTATTGACTAAAATAGGAATAAAGTATACTGAATTATGTTACACAATTATTAACAAAAATATATTGAAGAAAACGAAAAAAAAAAAAAAAAAAAGGGGTGAAAGAAAATAGCCCTCGCCCTATTATTATTATCTTAGAAGCACTAAATGGAGCTTTTCATCCAATGGAAGTCTTAAAGATCAATAGTTCTATTAAAAAGTGAGTGCAGAACTGAAAGTAGAATAATGTAAACGATGAATATCTAAGATACTTACCAAAGAGATGATCTTCCAAGCTACCCATTGGCATGAACTCATAAACCAAAAGTCTCTGATCTCCATCAGTGCAATACCCAATCAAGGTGACAAGATTAGAATGGTGTAACAAGCTCAACATGAGAACCTCTACAATGAATTCCTGAAACCCCTGGAGGCCGTCATGATTAAGTTGTTTAATCGCAACAACCTGCTCATGAAAACCGGGTGATTATTGATAAGTATAAGCAAGTAATTCCAACTCAAACTCACATTCTAAACCGAAGCAGGACGGCTAATAATAAATTTAGTTTGATGAAAACGGTCGTTTTGATTAAATAAATACCAAATAACTCGAATATACTCAGCCATCCAGAAACCAGCAATACAATACTCTACATATCAATTTCACAAGCGATAAATTGGAAAAGAGATAATCTTTAAGCTACTTATGTCAGATGCTTTTCTTTAAACAAACATCGAATTTGTAAAGTGTCACGCCTTGAACCTAATTATTTCAGGTTCATTTCCTTTCTTTTCATATCTTATTGAAGATATGAAAACCACATTAAAACCCACAATTCCTCCCTTGTCTAAAATCATATATTTCAATGGAAGCAAATGCAAATCCTATAACATCCAAATAATAACACAGAGAAATTGAAAATGTCTTTCAACTTGCCTGGCCCGTCTCGAGGCGGCCCTTGTAAACCTTTCCAAAACCCCCTTCCCCTAAAAGATTCACCTCCTTAAAACCTCTCGTGGCCGCCGCGAGTTCACGAAATGTAAAGCTACGCGCCCCACTGGATTTCGGGTCGTTGCCCTTGTTATCAATCATTGTCCCCTTCCCTTTCCCACTCTCTGCAGTGTAAACAAACACACTACTCAATTCCCAAATTCCTCACAATTTGAAGAAGAAAAACGCAAAATTCCGAATTGGGCGTGTGAAAATTCCTTACCATTATCATGGGTGTCCTTCTTTCCCTTCCCACTACCTGAACATCCATTTCCCAAGACAAAAAAGTAAGCAAATTGTTGGTAGTACAATAAAATATATATGATAAAACCACAGAAGCTTTACATTAGAACGAAACCAATCAGAAAGAGACACGAAAATCTCGCTTTTTTGGAGTACAGACAGACGAATATGTACCTGAGGAATCGGCAGAATGGCGAGAACTAGATCTTTTCCCATTCTCGATATCGATCCTGCGCACAACACTTCGTCGAGGACTAAGGCAAGAAAAGCAACTCATTCTCTGTTTCTCTGTCCTCTCTCTCTCTCTCTCTTCTAACGCACAAAGAAAACAATAAAATAATTGCTATGATAAACACAGAACCACCTGAAATGAATTTCTCACCCAAAATCCGCCCATCATCTCAAACCCCCACAATTTGACATCAAAATTAAATTAAAAACTCCTTAACCCTAATCGGACACAGAAAAACTCCCTCCGAGCCGGAGAGATCACGAAGCCCACTAAAAAAAAGACAAAAACTTTGGAAAAACAAATCCGACCCCGGAATAAAATATTAAGAAAAATAAACAAACAAACGAAAAAACGGATATATTTTAAGAAAATATGGAACTAAAAAGCTCTAGAAGTGCCGGCTTCGCATTGGCGGTGTGTCAAATTAGGGGAAAAGAAAAAAAAAATGGGCAGCAGGGAGAGAAAGCGAAACAAAATTACGCGTAGAAAGCAAACAAAAAAGCACCAAGTGTGTAGAGCTTCTGGAGCTAAATTGGGACACAGAGAGAGCGACAAACATAGCGGCACAGTTAGCGGAGAGAATGATATGATAGCTGGATTTTTGTTTTTCTTTTTTGGGTTTACGAAAACGTGGGCCTGAGTTTCATCACTTTTATGGTTTGGTTTATTTACTAATATTGCTACCATTTTTGTTTGTGCATTCAATGGTTTTATGTCGCTCTCTTTGCGTCCTTCTCACTCTGATTTCTTTCCTTCTTTCTTTCTTTATATTTTTAATCTTCTTTTTGCTCCATTTGAAGGTTTGGGTCCGTTGAGGACGGCAGAGATTACGGTTCTGACCTCCTGAGTGAGCTGTTTATTACGAGGGTTGACACTGACAGCTTCGGATCCCAACCGAACTGAACTGCCTCGGCTTTTATGCAACCGGCGTTGGATTCTGGTGTGGATTTTGGATTTAGATTTGGATGCGTGTTGGTGTTGGTGTTGGTGTTGTGGTGGTATGTCAACGGCTTCGATGCGCGTGACGCGCTGGAGTCCCCCCCTTGTTCTTCCGCGTGGACGTTCAATGGCTGACCCCCTCACCCCGCCTACTAGAAGGAAATTAATTTCAACTACAGCCATGTGAATGATTTTATTTTATTTTATTTTTATTGCGCCGAAAGAGGGAGCAGGCCGAATCAAGCATAAATATTCATTAATTTTATAAGTTTTTCTTCTTTTTTTGGGTGTCTTTTTAAAAAGAAAAATGATTGAGTTTATTTAATTTTTTTAACTATCTTTTAACCATTTTCATAATAAATTGATTAATTTATTATTAAATTTATGTGAATCCAAATGAGTTTACAAGTCTAATTGTTAATTTATTAAAGGGTTAAATACCTTCTTTGAAATTTCACAATTTTATTTTTTCTTTTTTTTAAGGTTTGATTTTTATCGCAGAAAATTTTTATGATTTTATAAATGACCAAATTAGTCTTTCTATTAGTTGACCGTTGGTTGACTTAACAAAAACCTGTATGGACAAATGAAAATTTAACATTTGACATAAGTGGCCATGTCATCAATGATGACATAACCACCTAATTAAATTTTTTATTAAAAAACCAAAAAAAAAAAAAAAAGGGGGTGGCTACTTTGGGCACCAAGGGGGTGGCTAAAACCACCCCAATGGAGCTTTATCTTGCACCACACCTACTTAATCTCAGTATTTGATCCTCGACAGTGTCACCGATCCTCTGTACTATTTATGGTCACCATGGAAACCAAACCCAATCTCTGTTTATGGCTCAATTTTTTGTTTCCCTTATTATGTGCAGTGGCGGCCCATGAATCTCCAAGTAGCGCCAGCATCCTCGAAATTCGCCTTTGACATCTTCGCTCTCCTAGCCATGGACCCGCCTTCGATCACCAACGAAATCCAAACCACTATTGGGGGTGGTTTCGACCACCCTCTTGGCTTCATAGGGGTGGCTCGCCACCCCGAGTATCCATTAGGGATGGTTTACCATCCGGCTAAATGGGGGTGGCCTGACCACCCCCAAGGTGCCAAGGGTGGTGGCCGAGCCACCCCTTAGTGCCCAAAGGAATGTTTGTATTTTTTTTAAAAAAATAAAAATTTAATTGGATGGTCACATCATCAATGATGACAATAATGACTTGGCCATTTATGCTAGGTGTCAAATTTTTATTCGTTCACATAAACTTTCATTAAGTCAACTAACGGTTAACTGACAGAAGGACTAATTTGGTCCATTATCAAAACCATATGGACCTCTTGTAATAAAAATCAAATCCTAGGAGTGAAAAAGAAAAAAAAAAAAGTTGTGAAATCCCATGGAAATATTTAGTATTTAACCTTTTATTAAATTTTAAGATGAAATAAAAAAAAATGAGAATAATTTGGACCTGAAACATTTTTATTTTAAAAATAATATAATTTAATCAAAATTTAATAATAAATTAATCTAGTAAGTGGTTGAGAGTAGTAAGAGATGATTTAAGTATTTATGTCACGAGACAGAAAAATAGTAAGGGCTGAACAATGAAGCGTAGGCGTTAACGCATTGAAGCCCAATTGGATCCAAGTGACATCCAACAGGAGCTAAGTTTAGTTAACGAAGCCCATGGAGATTGTTTGAAACTATAGAGGGCTTTGTGAAGTTGGGAAGCATGAGTTATTGAGTCAGATATTGGGGAAGTATAAACTCAAGAGGCTGCAATTTGATGAATATGTCATCCCCATCTAGAACAAACAATAATAGACAAGACACACCATACTGTAGTGGGCTTGACAATTGGGCTAAAGCTATCATCCTAGTTAATGCCCAGTTGGTGGTGCAAAGTGCAAACCCTCGACTACTGAAGACAGGCCTCGTGGCGCAAAACGAACCCAGTTGATGGTCATTTCAACTTTCGTTTAATGCAAGTGAAAACACAGACCTATATTGTATGTACATAAAATGGTGACAAGAAAACAAATTGACCTTGTATTCGCTTAAAACTATGTCCCGTTGCTGGGTGACTGTATATATCAGTAGAGGAAAATATGGTGAGATGAGACAAAAAAAGAAAGAAAGAGTGAAATATAAAAGAAAACATGAAAAATCAATTACTTCAACAAAATACATTTGATAAAAAAATGTGAAGCATGAGATGCCTAGTGGGGCCAAATTATTCCAAACGTAATTATAATGGCGCAAGAAATGATTGGTGTCAATATTTTTTTTTTAATTTTTTTTTATCTTATAAATTAACTATTAGATTTATTGACTTATGTAGACCCTACGTAAGTTAATGGTGAATTCCACAAATTTAATGCTCGATATATTGAATTTGTAAGAGAATATAAGAAAATTATGAACAAATTATTGAGACCAATCATTTTTACCTTAAAAAAAAACTACTCTTTCTTTTGCAGTACCAAACCCGTAAGCTGTGATCCACAGCTTCTTGGGCTTTTTGTTGGCCTAGATGGATGACCCATTAATAGGAAACAGTAACATAATGCAACAGAGGTATTTTATTATCAAAATATTTATTATGTGACATATACATTATTAAATACGTAAAATTTAATAAACATAATCTTTTTTTTTTCAATTAGGGAAAACAAAAAAAAAAAACTCCTTATCCATTTAACTCAAAAAGGTCAGGGCTGAAAATCACATGTTGGGCCTTATTATAGAGTATAATGATTTTAATTTTTTTTTAAGAAAGCACATGCATAAAAGTTATATTTGGGCCTCGGCCCATATTTTGTTTGGAACCCTAGATGCAACTGTTGATCATGTGCACCAAAACTCTTGGGCCTCATCTTTTGAGCTTATAGAAATTTCCCCTTAAAAAATCTAGGAAATGAGATCAAAAGTTTAAATCAATAATGCTCTTAACATAAGCAGATGTTCCTACTAAAATTATAGCTGCTACTCCCAAACAGTTGCAATTTCTTCTCCCTCTACAGACTCTTTGTTTCCTCTTCTTTTAGTGATCAAATGTAGGTTTTATTGTACAGCAACTGAAAAGTTTCTCTACCAAAGATTGTCTCACATGAAACTAGTTTAACACTAAAATGATCAATTATGCTCAAATAAATGAAAATTTCTTAATTTTTAAACATGTTTTCACTCCAGGGCATGGTTCATTAAATGTCTTAAACTGTTTACTTGTTGTTATGGTTCATTTTACAAATTCTTTATTTTAGGATCAATAAATTTAAGTTCTAATTTCAGGTTTATTTAGTGGAAGGCCCTTAATTTGCAAAATGTAACACAAAGAACAATCAAATATAAAAAATTAAGGAAATACATGAACTCAATGAAATTAAAGTAGTTTTCAAAGTTATGAGTACAAATTACTAGAAGCTTGAAATCAATTATTGAAAGATATTGAAACTTGAAACAAACCAACCAGGAAACAAAGAACATGGGAGCAGCTATATATCCACGCATGTAACTCATAATAGCAATTGAAGAGGACAACCTCGAGTAAGAGCAATAGAAAGGAACACCGTTGAAGTTCTCTGTCATCACGTAATAAACAATTTTAGAAAATATAGAGAATGAACAATTTAATTAATTCATAAATTTACTAAGAGAATCATGACTTCATAATATTTTTATTTTCTTCCAATGTAAAGACTGACGTATTCGAATGAAAATAAAACTAAAAAGGAAAAGAGTAAATACCAGCGCCCAAGCTCGATCTCCAGTAGATTAGGAAATTCTTGATCAGTAGATTAAACCCAAAGTCCTCCTGCGATTTCCTAAGCATTATTTCCAATGTTAGACAATTTATCAGCTCCACTGCTCGCAAACTGGTCAATCTCAATAGTTCTGGTAGGCTAGTAAAGCAAGGACAAAGGTCGATAACCAAATGCTTAAGGCTTGGCATTGCACCCCTCTCCTGTTCCCATGTTTCAATAAATGTCAAATTGCTCAATTTGAGGAATTGGAGTTGAGGAAACGAATTTGCAATGACGTGAATGCTTCTATCAGATGAATTACGATCTGCATCTTCTAGTTTCAGTATCCGAAGACTCGGAAGCTGTCCCAGCACTGTCACGCATCCGACTGTTAAGACTACATGCACTAATGTTAGCTCGGTGATTCTCGATGGAATTGAATTCGGAGAACAGGTGAAACCGAATGTACCAAGATATCTCAAAGGCGTAATTTTCAATATTTCAAGATGAGCTAAATGGTGCATGCTTGGAATGGGAACTACTGTAAAAGCTGGCTCCTCATCCATAATTTGTATTTCCAATTTCCTAACATTAGGAAACTTTTCCAGTATGGCAGGGAACCACCTACGGTTTTGAGAATCATAATAAATTTTTGGGCCAGAAAGGACTTTGAGGCTCCCTAGAGCTTCTTCCGAATCGCAAGGTTCAAATGAAAATACCCCACGCAGATACACATTTCTTAAACGTTTCAGTTTAAATATCCCTTTCGCCAAAAGTAGCGTGCTCTCAATATTGCTCTGTACGTAAAGAGTCTCTAGATTCGTAAGCTCGAAAATGGAATCTGGAAAAACAGTTGCAGAATTAGAAAATCGTATCCTCAAGTACCTCAAATGGATAAATTTTGCTACGCTTTCTTGTACTTCTGTAGTTGCTACTTTCTGAACATCAAGCACACGAAGAAATTTGAAGTTCTTTTGGACCCACTTCAAGCTAACACCGTCATCCCTGTCGTCAGCAAAGAAGAACAAAGAACGGACGCTTGTACGGATAGAGGGGTTTGCAGTAATGTATTGCTTAACATCGTTAACTTGGATGGATAGTCTGCGGCAATTGTTCGAGGACAAATGGTTATATGAATGAAACGCAAGAAACTTAACTTCTGCACTCTCCGACAGGCAGAGTTCTCGCAAAAGATCATGGATACGGCATGTCTTTACTCCTCCATCTGACCTCTTACTAGCCACTTGGATCAAGCTTCGATCAATGAGCTCCTCCAAGTAGTATTCAGCAACATCCTCCAGGTCTCTGCGGTCAATGGGTTGTATGAAACCCTCCGCTACCCATAAGTGTATCAATGGCCTTACTGGAATCTCGAAGTCTTCTGGGTACATACCAAAATACAAGAAGCATCTTTTCAAGCATCGGCGCAGATCCGAGTAGCTTAAGAATAGTATTTTCGGGCACATCACAGTATCCTTTTCATGAGTAAGGAAACTAGTTACATGATCAACAAATTTAGACCATGTGCGGAGTGACTTCTCCTTCCTTGCTAAAAGGCCCGCAAATACCACAATCGAAAGGGGTAAGCCCTTACAACCTTTTGCGAGTTCTCTTCCAGGAGTTTCTAATTCAGGAGGACAAATTCCTTTTCGAAACACCCTTTTTCTAAAGAGTTCCCAGCTATCATTTTCATTAAGAAGTGGGAGGCTGTAGGGAGGAGTATCGCTTGCATGTGAAGCCACTTCTCTATTTCGGCTAGTAATCAATATTCTGCTTCCATTGGAGTTATCAGGAAAAGCAAATCTTACCATATTCCATACATCAGCTGTCCAGACGTCGTCCATGACTATTAGGTATTTGTTTTGTTTCAAATATATGAACAACCCCTTCTTCAACTCATCCACACTCTCGCCTTCAACTGCAATTCCCAACTCCTTTGAAATTTTAAGCAACAACTCCATAGTTCCGAAATTTTGAGATACACACACCCATACATAGTAGTGAAAGTGCCCCTTGACACGAAGTGTATTGTATACCTTTCTGGCAAGAGTGGTTTTGCCTAACCCGCCCATTCCAATGATTGAAATGACGTCTAGCTGAGGATCCCCTTCAGTAAGTTGCTTCACCAATTCCGGTGAGTAATCATTGAAACCCACCAAATCATCTTCTTCGACTTCTCTCCTCAATGTGTGCATTGCCTCCTCCTCAACAACTGCATGTACAGTAGCTTCATCTCCTTCAATATTGCCGTACCTTTCCTTATGCTTGTAAATTTCTTCGATTTTCTCTTTGATGCCTACTATCTTCTTTCCAACATTTCGAAGCATCATTGCGTGAGAAGGGGTATTAAGTATCCTCCCTATCACACTCTTCTTCCTGTGTTCCGCGACCTTGAGGATGTAATCGTCGATCTCATCCTCAGCCTCGTGAGCGACATCCCTGATTTGCCGGACTACCTCCCTCACTATCTCATCGTTCTGTTTGCCCTCGGACTTCTCCAGGAAGATACTTATAAAACGGAGCTCCTTAATAAGTGAATTGACTCTATTCTTCACTCCAGCAAGGACATTTGCTTCGTCATTGAGTAGACCGGTCAAGTAGTCTATGAGGCCAGTGACAACGTTGTCGAGTATAGAGCCCATATTTGCTGATCTTCCCTCCCTTAAAATCTCTTACAAACCCAAAAGTTTGTGTTTTTCCCCAGCCTAGAAGGCGAGTGAAGGATGAAAGGAAAGAGATCCACAATCGGTAAAAGACGATGGGTTTGTGAATCTTTTAGAGGTCAGGGTGGTAGTGATATAAGAAGAGAAGGATATGAGGAAAGAAAAGGATGAGAGGAAATACAGCCCCCGTCCCCAGAGTTGAGAAGCTAGGCAGGGCTGCTCAAGTTGCAATCTTGGAAAGAGATTTACAGAATACCTTTTTTTTTTGGTTGAATGGGGGACTCGGGGTGGTGGGTATAGGAAAAGGGAAGATGTTAGGAAGCAAGAAAGATACATGAAAGTGGCGCAATTTCCACTTTCCTGCATGGGTAAAAACTAGAAGGTAAAACTTCACAAAATCATATGAACTTCCACTTCCATCCGTTTTAAAATATCCTCTTTAAACTTTAAAAAATTTTAATTTAATTTCCTTAACTTTTAATTGCTCTTAATTTGAACTCATCCGTACAAATTAGGGTTTAAAATTTTATAAAAAGATCAAAATACCCATGATTTTTATTTTTTAAAAAAATAAAAAAATCTCTGGAAGTTGAAATTTTATACAAAAGTCACCGTTTCAAATTAACCGTTTAAAATTCCAACTTCCAAAACATTTTTTTATTTTTTAAAAAATGAAAATCAGGGGTATTTTAATCTTTTTATAAAATTTTAAAATCTAATTTATACGGAGGGGTCCAAATTAAGAGCAATTGAAAATTTGAAGGTTAAATTGAAAGTTTTTAAAGTTTAGAGGGTATTTTAAAATGGGTGAAAGTTCATAAGAGTTTTGTAAAATTTTCCCAAACTAAAAAGAAAACACCCAGCAATCACAGGTCACATGGATTATAAGAAAGACGAATGTTTTGGTAAGGCACGCACAAAAGTAGTTGTAAAGGGGGAAAGATTTACGAGGAAATGGATGGTAGAAACGAAATAAACCCGTCAATTCCAGAGGACAGGATTGTTCACTTCAGCGATTTTGGAAGGATATTTTACAGACTACTTTTATTTTTCCTGTCCACGTTTATTTGTTCGTTAAGTTAAAATAAGGGAAATTTCACTTATTCTTTTTAAATTATTACTCATTTTACAATGTTCTTTAGTGTTCAAACTCTTTAATCTAGTGTATTAACTTTGAATTTTTTTTAATGTCTCAACTTCACTAAATCTTTTTGTTAAATTACAACAAAATTCTTAAAAATACCTTAATTTATTCTAAGAAAAAAAATTATAAAAATGAAGCCGTCGGTTTGAATTTAATGATCTTTGTAAAACAAATTTAATATTTTTTTAATAAAAAAAGGGAATATTTTGATAATTTCGTTAAAATTTAACGAAAAAATTTAATAAAATCAAAACATTAAAAAAATCAAAACTCAATACACTAAATTAAACTTTAAAAAATACATTACAAAAATAAAAATAATTCAAAAAATTCCTTAAAATAATTTGGCCTTGTGTCAATTGAGTTTCCCAAAACGTCGGCAGAAAAAAAAAAAAAAAAAAACCGACTTTGGAAAAGCAAATGAAAAAGAATCTGCAAATCACAGAGCACACTTTTGCTTTTTGATGAAGTGACAAGTGACAAATGCATGAAATAATTCACAGATCGGAGGGGGCTTGAAAAATGAGTGGCCAATATCGTACTAGATTTGATTGATTTTAATTGATTTGAGAAAAAAAATATTATATAACAAAATTAAAAATATATATTTTATAGTAATTTTTTATTTAAATAGTAATAAAATAATTTATGTGATAAAAAAATAAAAATATTGAAGTTAATTTTGAGATAAATAATAAAGTTTATTTTTTATTTTTTTTCTCCTTCCCAGCTGTCCTTTGGCAAACGGTGCCAGAAAGGGCAATTGTAGATTGTAGATTAGATTGACTGGAAGCATGGCCCTTAGTTTAGAATTTGAGATGCAAAAGAGTTTCTTGAAAGACCTCATTCGGTGGGATGATGCTTAAGTGTTTTAAGAGAAGCCTGAAAGTGTAGGTCTTGGACACACACTAAATGTACTATATGGTAAATATGGAGACTATTGCGGCATGATTATGGTTTTTGTTATTTAGACTTTAATGTTTGTCCCCAAATATGTTGGTTTATTGCTGTGGGTTTAAGGTCACGTTGATATTTTGCATCATTTTTCTTTTAAGCGAAAATTATTTCAGTTTCATTAAAAAATTATTACAAGCGTAAACGCTTTTACATCATAGAGTAAAAACTTATGAGAAATAATAGTCGAAGCTACGAGGTTACAAGTCATAGATGCTTACATAAAAATCAAAATTTAAAACTTATTTATGACAACAATATCCGCTAACCCATGACTAATTTTCAGTTGTAACATCAAATTTGTTTTAGATTGATTCAACTAAATGCATAGGTAGTTCATCTTTCTCTGGGAGCAGAAAATCCATGCCGAAACTCATTCTCATAAGTCTGAGAGCCAGGAAACGAATCACATTCACAACCCAAAAGTCTGAACAATCTTTATTTAAACAAAATTATAAAAAACAAAAAACAGATAAAATCTAGCCCTTGCCAAAAAAAAAAAAAAAGCCAAAAAAGCACAGATTGCTCCTAGGAATACTAGATGTACTATTCCTCGATCCAAAACAGTTGGAAAACTACATTTTTCTCCTCGTAGATCGCTCACAAGAGCAAATCTAAGAAGAAGAAAAAACTCTTATTCAAAATAAACAAGATAAGAAACACAACCATCAAATGCATCAACGACCAGAGTAAAGAAGATGATGGGCACCTACAAGCGTTGGCACGTGGTGGAGTGGACGGAGGATGAGCAGTACAACACCTTGGAGGGTAGACGGAAGTGGTCGGAGTTGCTTCATGTGGCCGAAAAATACCTAAAAACACAAAGAAAACAAAGAAAAAACATGTAGAAGGGGAGAGGGAGATTAGGAAGGGGAGTTGTTGGGTTTTTTTTTTTTTTTTTGGGTCTTGGGTTGTGCTAAATGTTGATTATGTTGTTTAATTCAGTTTAAAAATCACCTAATAGGTAAAAATATCACAAAAAGTATGTATAGTTTTTTTTTTTTTTTTTAATTACCTTTTTAGTACCTAGGTTTTCATGTTTTTATTTTGGGTTAAATACTCCATTAGTCTTTAGGGTTTTGAAACTTTATTTTATTTTTTTCCTAGGGTTTGGAAAGTGATCAAATTAGTCATTTTGGTTTTAAAAAGTGACCAAATTAGTCATTCCATCAGTTGACCGTTAGTTGACTTAACGGATTAATACGTGGACCAATTAGAAGTTGATAGGTGGCCACCTAATTAATTTTTTTATTTTTTAAAAAATTCCAAAAAAACATATTTTTTCAACCTAAAAAAAAAAAAAAAAAAAAAAAAACCTTGGGCACCAAGGAGCCACCCCCAGTTTTTTTCTCCTTTTTTTTTGAAAAAATATTTTTTTTGAAATTTTGTTTTAAAAAAAATTTAATTAGGTGGCCACGTGTCAACTTCTAATTGATTCACTTATCAATCTATTAAGTCAACTAACAGAATGACTAATTTGGTTACTTTTCAAAACCACAAGGACTAATTTGGTCACTTTCCAAACCATAGGGAGAAAAAAATAAAGTTTCAAAACCCTAGCGACTAATAGAGTATTTAACCCTTTTATTTTTCACTTAAGTTTCAATTCGTATTATAGATGATACCCAATTTATGAGTAAATACCAATTTAGTACATCTGTCACCATTCCGTCAGCCAAACTAACAAACTACCATGGGGAAGGTTACAACAACTCTCTACGGCCGATCTGGAGGTCACCGAACTACTCTCAAGGCCCTTAGGGGGGGTTCTGCCACCCCCAATGTTCACAAAAGGGGTGACCAAGACCATCCCCATACTGTTCGCAAGGGTGGCCAAAACGAACCCATGACAGTCCATTAATTTGGTTGACGGAATGGTTATGAAGGTACTAAACTGATATTTACCTAAAAGTCAAGTACCATCTATAATACAAATTGACACCTAAGTGAACAAAATTTAAAACTTTAAATAAAAAGATAATTAACCCTAGTTTTTTTATTTTCTTCGTAAGAGCACTCACAATAGCTTAACCAATTCTTACTTTTATCTAAAATAGATAAACAAAACATTAAAAAAAATTCTACATTGAATTATGTATCTCAAATGCAAAATACATTTTTGTTGCATTTGTGAACAGTGCACCGCTACATGTAGTGGGCACTGTTCACACATCTATCTCATTAATATACTATTTCTCTATACACATCTTTTTTTTTTTTCTCAAAAGTTGAAAAATAGGATCTTTAAAAATATATATAATCCTTATAAAAATATAAATTTAAATGATATAGATAAAAAAAGAAAAGAAAAAGATAATTAGATGTATGATGTATTTTAAAACTTATTAGATAAACTAGATAAATTGTGTTTTGATTAACAATTTTACATAAAAATATACATAAACCAATATAAATGCTTTAAGAGAGTATTGTTTTGAAAATAATTGTCCAAATGCCTTGGCATTGTTTTATGTTTTCAGAAACCATTTTTGAAAACAAATTATCAAACGTTTTTCTAAAAAACAAAATTATTTTTTATTTTTGTTTTCGAAAACACTTCTAAACAATAAAAACAAAAACACAACAAGGCTCTTACCACCTACTGATCAAGGTTCGGGTTGAAAATCACTGGTGGGCACGTCAGTGTTTGCAAATGGCTGATGAAATGAACTTTTTTTTTTAAAAAAAGAAGACAGTGAGACAGCACAAACAAAAGTTGTATATATGCATAGTTTGTTTGGAACCGTAGGTGAAAATTTCAATCCTGTGCACCATAATCTCTCCGGTTCTTTTTTCTTATAACACGACGACAAAATAATTAAAACAAGGGTTAAATATCTAATACTCCCTTAGAGTTTTAAGATTTTATTTTTTTCCCCTTAAGGTTTGATTTTTATCATAAAAAGTACTTATGGTTTTCATAAATGACTGTTTTGGTACTTCTGTCCACTTGTCGTTAAGTTATTTAACGGAATTCTATGTCACTAATAGGTGGTACACTAAAATTATGACATGTGGCATAAGTGCCACATCATAAATTATGCACCCTGCCACCTAATATCCAGGTAAGTAAATTAAAAACATTAACTTTTATTTTTTTAAAAAATGAATTAATATTAATTAAAAATTTAAACAAGTACATATTTAAAATACTCACACCTATCGAATTAAAACAAGTGTTTTCACTTTTCACATTTTCAATTCCTTCAAGAACAGAATGCCCAAACCTTAGAGGTGTCCTCCAGTGATTCTCCCAACCCAACCCCAATGTTCTCCAGCCGCAGCCATGAACCCAAGTTTTCTCCAACTTTGCCGTGTCAGGGCTTGAAGGAAACATAGTTGCGTGGTAGTATTCAAATCACGAATTTTTGCGTCGAACACAAAACCTAACGAGGTTTTGTGTTGACAAGTATCAAAATGATATATATAATATATATATCTATCTATCTTCTAGGCGAAGTATGTTGTGACAAATACTACCTAAATTAATAGATAATATTTGTTACGTTTTACTCGCAAGTGCACAAGATCAAAACGATAGTATAGCAGATAAATACGAGATCATTCCCACGAGGATTGTTAATTTTGCTTAGAATTAAATAACTAAATTAACATATCAAACTATCACAAAATTGATATTATGAAAAATAAATGAAGATAAATGAAAGTGTAGGGCTTTGATATCCACCACTAATTATGCTCAATTAATAAATCAATATGCCAATGCTCTAATCATATTATGAATACCTAATGGTTGCCAACCTAAGGGCATGGTGTATACTTCTTAAGCAATTGGTTTCCCTAAGCAACGAATTAGGCATGATGTATACTCTAACTCTTTTCTTTCCTAGAGGATTTAGCATGGTGTATACTAAGTTGCTCTCTAGGAAAGCATATGAACCGTGAAAATCGACAACCACATGAGACCTAGGGCATGGTGTATACTCCCGGTTTCCCATGTTGATTAACCCAAGAACCCGGTGTGGATTACTTTTGTTACTTATGTTAAACCCAGGACTCGGTCATCCAAATTGATCTAACTAACAAGTCTATACCACATGCATATAATAGCCAATCACATACATATGAGGAATTCAATAAAACAGGCATTAATAAAGTTAAGCAACACAATATGATTATCACAAAGGTGTCAATATTGAAATATTAAATAAACATAATTAGGGTTTCAATCCAGCCCTACTAAAATAATTAGTTACACATAATTAAAATAAAAACTAAAAAGAAAGGGAAAAGAAAGAACCGAAAACCGCTCCTAGAAAGTAGCCTCCAAATTCTCCTATCTGAAATTGTGTATCTAGTTGTGAGGCTTAGAGGTCTATTTATAGGCTTTAGGAGAGTCCTAGAAACCCTAGTAAACCTAGGAAATTCAGAATTCTATCTCCTAGTCAATTTAGGAGACAATCCTATTACAAATCGGAATAGAATTCGTCCAGAATTGGGCTCCTATCTTGCAGAGTGATTTTAACATTGTGGTGGTCTGAATTAGGAAAATGATATTTCACAATGATTTGTAGCCTGTTGAGTCAGCTTTCCAATGCCGTTGGAATCACCTCAATCCGATATTTGAACTGAAAGTTATGGCCAAAATACCGAGACCTATTCAGAATCCAAATTTGAATACAATCCGATTTTAGCTCCAATTTGATAAATTCCGATTTAATCATTTCCACATCTTCAAGGTCTTCCCAATTTGCCCTTTAAGCTTGGAACATTTTCAAAAACGCTTCCTTTTCTTCCATGACCTACAAAAACACAGAAAACATAAAACGAAAATAAAATGGAACAAAATAACGAAAACTAATAATTAACAAAGTGTAAATTAAGGGCTAAAATATGAATATTTTGGCACTTATCAAAGTATCAAAATGATATATATATATATATATATATATATATATCTTTGTTAGAAATAGAAGGAAAGGTGACAAGTGTCCCTATGAGCTTTCATAGGGTGGGGTGTCCATATTTGATCTGTCGGAGAAGATTTGGGTTCCCTCAGTATCGTAAGGGTGAACTTGGTTCGTTTCTATTACCTCAGGTTTTGTGTCTGACACAAAAATTCGTGATTTGAATACTACCACGCAACTACGTTTCCTTCAAGCCCTGACGCGGCCAAGTTGGAGAAAACTTGGGTTCATGGCTGCGGCTGGAGAACATTGGGGTTGGGTTGGGAGAATCATTGGAGGACACCTAAGGTTTGGCATTCTGTTCTTGAAGGAATTGAAAACGTGAAAAGTGAAAACACTTGTTTTAATTCAATGGGTGTGGGTATTTTAAATCTATACTTGTTTTAATTTTTAATTAATATTAATGCCTTTTAAAAAAAAAAAAAAGTTAATGTTTTTAAATATACTTACCTGGATATTAGGTGGCATGGTGCATAATTTATGATGTGGCACTTATGCCACGTGTCAAAATTTTAGTGTACCACCTGTTATTGACATAGAGTTCCGTTAAATAACTTAACGGCAAGTGGACAGAAGTACCAAAACAGTAATTTATGAAAACCATAAATAACTCCTATGATAAAAATCAAATCCTAAAAAAGAAAAAATAAAGTCTTGAAACTCTAAGGGAGTATTAAGTATTTAACCCTTAAAACAATTTACTCTCTAGACATAAGGAATCTGATTCTCTCTTCTTCTTTTTTTCTTACAAAATGATCCAAACAAAAATAAATTTATTATTTTATCCTCACGTTATAAAGAACCGGATCCTCTTTCGTTCTTTTTGAACTGAATCCTGGTCCAATCCCTTTAAAAAAGTTCCGTTACAAAAATCTAGGATTATGTATAAGAGTCGTAAGACAACCAAAAATGAGATAAAAGGTGTAAATTAATAGTGTTCTAAACATTAGCATAATCTTAACGAATATTATTTTTCACTATTTTTTGTGTCCTGCTTTTATCACTCTGGGCGGTTTTGATCTTTGGAGGTATGCAAAACTGTGGTTAGGATCTTCTACAATTTTTTTTTTTTTAAAAAAAATACTAAATTCTTACATTATACAATTTTGGTCATTTTTAGGCATCGAAACAGTTAAAAAATGTCACCTATTAAAAATGTAATATGTTACAGTTGAAAATTGAGTATATTTTCATGAGATTTTTGTTCTCTATGTTGTTAAAAGATTTTGAACAAAAACCTGTCTTGATTTTTTAAGAAAAAATAACTCTACAAAAGTGAAGATGAAGCATTTTGGAAGGAAATTTTATTTTAGTTAGCTCGATAACATGCCACCTTTTTAATACATAACATTTTTCAAGTATTTCGATACCTAAAAACGACCTAAATTATATAATTTTAAAGAAACCAAATGTAGAAAATTCTGATCATGAGCCGCAAAACTGCTTAAAATAATAATAATTCAGAAGATTGCTTAAAATAATTACACCTTGTGTCAATTGATATTCCCAAAACGTGGGAGTGCATGCAGAAAATAACAAACGACTTTAGAAAATGCAAATGAAAAAAGAATCTGCAAATCACAGAGCACTTGCGTAGTTGCGTAGAACAAAATAAATCACAGAGCATCTTCTTTTTTGGAATGAAGTGACAAATGCATGTGGCATAAAATAATTCATATCGGGCGTGTTTAGTAAAAGGAGTGGACGGAATCGAATTCAAATTTTTTAAAAAAATTAATTTAAAATTTTTATTTTTTAATTACATTAGTAACTTTTTATTATTATTTAAATAAAAAATTACTATAAAATAATTTTTTTTATACAAAATATTTTTATTTTTTACATCACATTAATAAATTTTTTATTATTATTTAAATAAAAAAATACTACAAAATAATTTTTTTTTTCATTTTTTTATATAAAATATTTTTATTTTTTTTATCACATCAATTAAATCTATTACAATTTTAGTCTAATTATTAAGTCCACTCCATTTTTCCTTCGGTCAACACAGACGGATGGAAATTTCACAAAAAAAAAAAAGAATTGCATATTAGATTGACAGCATGAAACGTTCTTCCGCCACTCCTTTCCTTTAACCGCATGTGAAACTCTTCTGCATCCCAAATTCTAACTTAAAGGAGTGGCTGAGCAACGTTTCATCCCGTTACACGTTTCTTTTCTTTTTCTTTTCCTTTTTCTTTTGCTTTTGCTTTTCCTAAAGTCGTTTGTTATTTTCTGCCTACACTCCCACGTTTCTGCCTAACATGCAGACAAGGTGGGCCATGGCTAGCCACCCCAGTTTTTTATTTTTTATTTTTTATTTTTTATTTTTTTTATAAAAAATGTTTTAAATTGTGAATTTTGGCGAAAAGTTATTATATCGGCCCATTAAAAAGCGGTCTAAAGTTTGGTTTTGGACTATAAAAAGAGTCCCAAAATTTTAAGTTTTAATACGTCCTACTTATATAGTTATATATAGGGATGTCAACCTGATCCGGTTTCTCGGTTTTTGATCAAAACCGGGAATCGGAACCGGGGTACCCTGGTTTCTTGTTTTGGGAAACCGGAATCGGAACCGGCACCCCGGTAAAACCGGGATCCCGGTTACCGGCCGGTTCCGGTTATACCGGGTTCGGTAACCGGTTTTTTTAAAAAAATTACTTTTTGGGCTTATTTTAGGTGTTGGGCTTAAAATAAGCCTATTTTTTTTTTTCATAAGTTGGTTATTTTTTTAAAAAATCTAGTATTTTTGTCCAAATTAAAGGGGCTTTGTTGTAATTGTTCCAAATAATTGAAAAATAAACCTAACAAAGCCCAACAATCCTAAAAAAATCGATGTTTTTGCCTATATGGGCCTTAGAAATAAAAATTCAATTTTTTAAAATACCCTAAAAATCATTTTAAATTAGGTGCATAAAGAAAATTTTAAAACAATAAAAAGTAAAAACAAGTATGTAAACAAACCAAAAAACTAAAATGTAAAGCCCTAACTAAAAAATATATATATTTAACCCGGTTCCCGGTAACCCGGTAAAAACCGGGTACCGGAACCGGGGTACCCGGTTTTTTATTTTTCCAAACCGGGACCCCGGTTTTCCGGTTCCCCGGTTTTTTTTGACACCCCTAGTTATATACTTTACATTCAGCAATTAAATTGAAAATTGAATTATGTTAAAAAATAATTAAGGTAAAGTCCACTTAAACCCCTCAAACTATCACCCCAATGATAACTTCTTGCAGTGCATACTCTCTCATCCTTGAAGGGGATACCCTTTGTCCTTGCTATTCAACAACCTTAGTTGTTTGCGGGTTGAAATTTTTTTAATGTTGTTTCGGATATTTTCCTATATTTGCATTCTTTCTATAGCTGGAAAGCTGAGAAAGTTTCTAGAAGTGCTAACTTTAGAGTATATTATTTGGCTAAATGGGCCACTTCCCACCTAATGTTTAGAAGCATTCCCATATGATCATCCATTCTCTCGTCTATTCGGAACAGGAGTGGAAAAGATTCTCCTTTGTAACATTTTCCCCATTTCAATTAGAAAAAGAAAAAGAAAAAGAAAAAGAAAAAAAACCCAAAACTATCAATTGTGATAATCTACCTCCTAAACTACCAAAACAATGACAATGTACCTTCAATGTTAGCAAAATGATGAAATTACCCTTATAGAATTTTTAATAAGACAAAAATACATATAGAAAAAAAAAATTAGTATTTTTTGTTTTTACTTTAGTAAGGGTAGTTTTGTCATTTTGTTAAAATTGGAGATGCATTGTCATTGTTTTGGTACGTAGTTTGGGAAGTTGATTGTTATTGAGGTGGTAGTTTGAGGGGGTTAAGTGGACTTTACTCAAATAATTATTTTTCTTTTTTAATTTATTTATATTTTCTTAACATTGAATGAATACTAATTTTATTTTATATATATTAATTTCATCTTTAATTTTAATATATTTCGCATCAATTATTTGGTCCCCTATGTAAATATAATTTTAATTCATGCTTTGGCCCCTATTCATAAAGATTTGTAGTTTCATCCTGGTAATAGTCTCCTGCGTGGGTTCTTCTAATTCATCTTTATCAGAATCAAAAGATGAGACGTAAGCTGGTTTGGGTTAGCAAATTCTTTCTATTTTACTCAATTGGATTCAAAATTGCGAATATTGATGAAAAAAAAGTGTTAAGATTATGTTTGGGTTGTTTGAAGAATATAAAATTTTGAATAAAGTTAGAAAATTTTTGACTTGAATTGAGTGTTAAACTAGCCATTTCTAACATTTGACAAAAAAATTAACAAAATATGCAAAAAAAACCTCAATTATCAAACTAGCTTAGAACTCCTCTTCAATTCTAAAGAGACAAAAGGCAAATGTTATTTATATTATTAGATTATTTTATTGACGGCTGGCACCAAAAAAAAAATTTCACTCCAACGATTTCTATTTCTTTCTCTCAAGAATTTCATGCCCTCCAAATCGTTATAGAATGCCCAGAAAATTAAACACCCATTTACAATCCAACAGAGAATTGCAACTATAAAAGATGATTTCATCTACCACGGAAGAGACCGCTGGTTTTGGTGCTGAGGTATATATTTAAACACCCATATATATATATATATAAAGGCGGGTGTAATAGGTCATCCAAACTCGGTAATTTAGTGTTGTGTTCGTGTCAGGTTCACCTTATAGGTTGTGATTATTAAATGAGGAGTTTATATATATATATAAAGTCTTATATAAAGTCATATTTAAATCAACTCTTATGGCTCATTGCCAAGGGGTCTTTATATATATATATATATATATATATAAAGTCGGGTGTAATAGGTCATCCAAACTCGGTAATTTTGTATTGTGTTTGTACCGGGTTCGCCCCCTAGGTTGTGATTATTAAATGAGAAGCTTCATGGTAGTTAAAGTAGTTTGGTTTTACAAAAAAAAAAAAAAAAAAAAATTAAAGTGGAGAGATATTTAGAGAGTTTACTATTTGGTAGTCTTAAGAAGTGACTAGCTATATCTAAAAAAATTACATTTTGAAAGTTAAATTTAACTAAGTTTTGCATAACTTGATGATAATACTCTTATTAATAGTGTCAAATTGATTAATTTATAATTTTTAAAAAATAATTCTGACCTGAATCATTTTTATTTTAAAAATAATATAATTTTCACAGATCGCAAAGTGGTCAAAGTCAATAGATCTTGTGGGCTTGTAAATTGATCGTAACACTTGATAATCAAATGGCTAAGGATTGGCATTGCACCTCTCTCTTGTTTCCATTCTTCAATTCTCAATTTACTCAATTTTAGGAATTGGAGTTGAGGAAACGAATCTGCAATAACGTGAATACTAATACAAGATAGATTATAATTTTCTTCCAATTTGAGTATCTGTAGATTGAGAAGCTCTCCCAGCATTTTCATGCCGCCACCAACTTTTAAGACAACACCTGTTAAGGTTAACTTGGTTGGTGATTCTCTATAGAAATGAATTCAGATTTTCAGGCAGCATTCCTAACATTAGGAAACTTGTCTAATATGATAGGGAAACTTGTCCAGTATCTTCTTCTTCTTCTTCTTCTTCTTTTTTCTTCTTTTTAAAAAAATAATAATATAACTTTTAGAATTATTATTTGATTAAAATTCAATAACAAGAAGAACAAGTTCTCAAGTGTCGTGAAGAAAGACATCAAAATCGCAATTCGTTACTTGACGCCAAGAGGCATGCCTAAAAACCACAATGAATGAAGCCGGTTCATGCTCATCACGTATACAATGTATAAGGATATGTGTCATCTCAACTCTTATTACACAGTTTTCTGAAAGGAAAACACAGTCCTATATTGTATTTGTATATGACTATAACTATATTAATTAGTAGGTTCAACTGTGAAACAACATTGTCAATCTTTTGGCCGAAAGTAAAAGATGGCGAGATGAAACAAAAAAGGAAGAGTGAAATATAAAAGAAAACATAAAAAATCAATTACCTAGACAAAATACACATGTTGATTAAAAAAAAAAAATGTAGAGCATGAGAGGTGGTGTGAGACTAAATTGTCTAAAATGGAGAACGATCATCTTTATTTCATTTGAAATGAAGAGGAGCAAATATGAGGGGTAAAATTGAAGTAGACGGGATCATATTCCATCATAAATCATCATGGCGCTGATTCGGTGATCCCTCAATCATCAATAGTTCAATACTATTACTTTTTTTCTGCTGCGGTATCAAACCTGTAATCCACTGCATTCTGGGCCCTTTTGTTGGCCCGTTCCTTTGAGGATGAGATGCAACCTATTAAAGAATACTTCTTATATATTCATTTAATTCATCAAGGTCGGGGGGCTGAAAATCACATGTAAGCCTGATTAGAGTCTTCAAATGGCCCATGAAATGATGTTTTTTAAGAAGCTAGTATGACAACACACACAAAAGAGTTGTATATGGGCAGCCTCGATCGGTGCATAGTTTGTATGGAACCTTAAGCGCAAATGTTAATCAGGTGCACCAAAATCTCTTGTGCCACATCTTTTGAGCTTTTAGAAATGTCCCCTTAAAAAATTTAGGATTTATAAGTATAAAACAAAGATCAAAAGTGTAAATTAATAATGCTCTTAACATAAGTAGATATTCCTACTAAAATTCCAACTACGAGTCAATTTCCCACACAATAGATTCTTTTATTTTGTCTTGTGTTTTCTTTTTCTTTTAGTGATCAAATTTAGGTCTTATTGTAGAACACGTGAAAAGTTTCTCTACCAAAGATTGTCTCACATGAAACAGTTTAACACTCAAACTATCAATTATGCTCAAATTAATGAATGAAAAATGTTAGTTTGTAAACTTTTTTTTTTTTTCCTACATGACATGGTTCATTATATATATATATATATATATATATATATCTTAAACTGTTTACTTGTTGTTATGGTCATTTTAAAAAATTGTTAGTATTCAAACGAGAAAATAAAAATTATTTTTATTGGCACCAATAAATTTAAGTTCTATTTTCAGGCTTTTATTTAGTGGAAGGCCCTTCAATTCGTAAAATGTAAAACACAGAAGAACATTAAAAATAAAAAATAAAAAAATCCCTAAGGAAACAAAAGTAGTTTTCAAAGTTATCACGACAAAATACTAAAACTTGAAACGAATTAATCAAAGACAGTGAAACTCGAAACCAACCGACCAGAAAAGAAAGACCATGGGGCAGCTACCTGATCCACGCATGTAACTCATAATAGCAATTGAAGAGGACAACCTCGTAAGAGCAATAGAAAGGAGAGCACCAATTCAGTTTCCGTTGAAGTAGTTCTCTGAGAACACGTAAAAAAACAATTTTATTTTTTCAGCAACTGTGAAGAGAGACGTATTCGAATGAAAACAGAACCAAAAGGAAAAGAGGGAATACCAGCACGCAGGCAGCCCGGAAGATGTCGCGGGTCAAAGTTGTGAATCGTAAACCCAAGTTCCGTCTGCAATTCCCGAAGCATTGTAGCCAATGTTGGACAGTTGATCACCTCCACAGATCGCAAAGTGGTCGAACTAATCAATAGTTCTAGTGGGCCTAAGGCTAGGCGTTGCACTTCTTTCCTGTCTCCATTCTTCAATTCTAAACAAATCATTCAATTGGAGGATTAGGAGTTGAGGAAACGAATCTGCAATGACGTGGATGCTAGTATCATATGAATGATCTTCATCGTCATCTTTATCTTGATGGAGATCTCCATATAGTTTCAGTATCCGAAGATTGGGGAACTTTGCCGGTTCTTTCATGCAGCAACCGACTCTTTCAACACAGGTTAAGCTTAGCTTGGTGATTCTCAATGGAATTGAAGCTTGGTGATTCTCAATGGAATTGAATTCACAATATCAGGAAGCATTCACGCCTCTCGTTAAATGACTTACAATCAATGTATCGAGGAATGTTACCTTGGATGGATAGTACGCGGGAATTGTTGGTGGATAAATGTTAATGTGAATGAACCTCAAGAAACTTCTCTTCGGGGCTCTGATATGCAGAAATCTCACAAAAGATCATGGATACAACATGTCTTTACTCCTCCATCTGTCCTTTTGCTAGCCACTTGGATCAAGCTTCGATTAATGAGCTCCTCCGAAGTACATTTCAGCAACATCCTCCGGTAATCTACGCTCAACGTGCTGAATGAAACCCTCCGCTACCCACAGGTGCATCAATCGTCTTACTGGGATCTTAAAGTCTTCTGGGTATGCTTTCAAGCGAAGGGGCAGATCTGTGTAGCTTAAGGACAATATTTTCTAGCATATTGTTTTGCATGCAGTTATCCACGCATGTAACTCATAATAGCAGTTGAGATCAACCTCGTAAGAGCAATAGAAAGGAACACCATTCCAGTTTGCGTTGAATTGAAGTTCTCGATCTGTCATCACGTAATAAACAATTTTAGAAAAGATGGAGAATGAGCAATTAAATTAATTGATTAATTTACCAAGAGAATCCTAACTTCATAATATTTTTATTTTCTGCCAATGTAAAGAGTGAAGTATTCGAATGAAAATAAAACTAAAAAGGAAAAGAGTAAATACCAGCACGCTAGCTCTCCAGTAGATTAGAAAATTGAATCCTTGATCAGTAGATTAAACCCAACTTCCGTATGCGATTCCCTAAGCATTGTAGCCAACGTCGGACAATTTATAACCTCCACAGATCGCAAACTGCTCAATCTCAATAATTCTGGTAGGCTAGTAAAGCGACGACAACGCTGGATAACCAAATGCTTAAGGCTTGGCATTGCACCCCCCTCTTGTTCCCATATTTCAATTGACAAACTGTACAATTTGAGGAATTGGAGTTGAGGAAACAAATTTGCAACGACGTGAATGCTTTTATCAGATAAAGCACGATCTGCATCTTCTAGTTTCAATATTCGAAGATTGGGAAGCTGTCCCAGCACTGTCACGCATCCGACTTTTAAGACAACACCCTCTAAAGTTAGCTTGTTGATTGTCGATGGAATTGAATTCGGATAACAGGTGAATCTCGATGGACTGTGACCTAGAGTAAGTATTCCGCAAGTACTAATATTCAATATTTCAAGATGAGCTAAATGGTGGAGGCTTGGAATAGAAACCACTTCTTTTTCATCACCACGATGCTTCTCCATAATTTGTATTTTCAATTTCCTAACATTAGGAAACTTTTCCAGTATGGCAGGGAAACGACGGTTTTGAGGATCATAATAAATTGTTGGGCCAGAAAGGACTTGGAGGTTCCCTAGAGCTTCCTCCGAATCGCAAGGTTCAAATGAAAATACCCCACATAATAACCAACGCAAATACAGATTTCTTAAGCGTTTCAGTTTAAATATCCCTTTCGGCAAACATTGCTCGCCCTTATTGCCCTCTACGTAAAGAGTCTCTAGATTCGTAAGCTCGACAATGGAATCTGGAAAAACAGTTGTAGAATTAGAGAATTCTAAAGTCAAGTACCTCAAATGGATAAATTTTGCTACGCTTTTATGTACTATTGGAGTTGCTACTCTCTGAACATTAAGCACACGAAGAAATTTGAAGTTCTTTTGGACCCACTTCAAGGTAACACTGTTATTCAAGGCGTCAGCAAAGAAGAACAAAGAACGGGCGCTTGTAGGGATAGAGGGGTTTGCAGCAATGTATTGCTTAGCATTGTTAACTTGGATGGATACTCTGCGGTAATTGTTCGGGAACAAATGGTTATATGGATGAACTGCAAGAAACTTCTCTTCTGCACTCTCCCACAAGCAGAGTTCTCGCAGAAGATCATGGATACGACATGTCCTTGCTCCTTCATCTGACCTCCTGCTAGCCACTTGGATCAAGCTTCGATCAATGAGCTCCTCCAAGTAGATTTCAGCAACATCCTCCACATATCTATGGCCAATGTGTCGTATGAAACCCTCTGCTACCCATAAGTGCATCAATTGCCTTAGAGGAATCTCGAAGTCTTCTGGGTACATACCAAAATACAAAAAACATTGTTTCAAGCGTCGGGGCAGATCCGTGTAGCTTAAGGATAGTATTTTCTGGCATATAACAGTATCCTCTTCATGAGTAAGGAAACTAATTACGTGATCAACATATTTCGACCATGTGCGGAATGACTTCTCCTTCTTTGCTAAAAGGCCCGCAAATACCACAATCGAAAGGGGTAAGCCCTTACAACCAATTGCGATTTGTCTCCCTTGAGTTTCTAATTCAGGAGGACAAATTCCTTTATGAAACACCTTTTTCCTAAAGAGTTCCCAGCTGTCATCTTGATTAAGAAGTGGGAGAAGGTAAGGAGGAGTATCGCTTGCATGTAAAGCCACTTCTCTATTTCGGCTAGTGATCAATATTCTGCTTCCATTAAAGCAATTAGGAAAAGCAGATTTTACTTCATCCCATACTTCAGCTCTCCATATATCGTCCATGACTATTAGGTATCTCTTTCCATTCAAATATTCGAACAACTCCTTCTTTAACTCATCAACACTCTTGTCTTCACGTGTGATTCTCAACTCCCTTAAAATTTTAAGCAACAACTCCATAATTCTGAAATTTTGAGATACACACACCCATATATAGTAGTCAAAGTGCCCCACAACACTAAGTGTATTGTATATTTTTCTGGCAAGAGTGGTTTTGCCCAACCCGCCCATTCCAATGATTGAAATGACATCCAGCTCAGGATCCCCTTCAGTAAGTTGCTTCACCAATGTCGTTGAGTCATGAACGAAACCCACCACGTCATCTTCCTCGACTTCTCTCCTGAGTCTCTGCATTGCCTCCTCCTCGAATGCATTTACAGTAGCTTCAACTCTTTCAATGCCGTACGTTTCGTAATTGTTGTAGATTTCTTTGATTCTCTCTTTGATGACTACTATCTTACTTCCAACATCTCGAATCATCATTGCGTAAGAATGGTAATCAACTATCCTCATTGCCGTGGACTTCTTTCTGTGTTCCGCAACCTTGAGGATGTAATCGTCGATCACATCTTCAGCCTCGTAAGCCACATCCCTGATTTGCCGGACTAGCTCCTTCACCATTTCATTGTTCCGTTTCCCTTCGGAGTTCTCTAGGAAGATACTTATTAGCTTGAGCTCCGCATGAAGTGAATTGACACTATCCTCCACTCCAGCAAGGAATTTTGCTTCGTCTTTGAGTAGACCAGTCAAGTACTTTATGAGGCCAGTGACAACGTCGTCGAGTATAGAGCCCATATTTGCTTATCTTCCCTCCCTTAAAATCTCTTACAAACCCACAAGTTTGTGTTTTTTCGGGGCCTAGAAGGCTAGTGAAGGATGCAAGGAAAGAGATCCACAAGCGGTAAAAGAAGAGTGTTTAGGGTGGTAGTGATACAAGGAGGGAAGGGATATGAGGAAAGAAACGGATGAGAGGAAATAGATCCCCAATCCCCAGAGTTGAGAAACTAAGCAGGGATGTTCACGTTGCGATCTTGGAAAGAGATTTACAGAATACCCTTTTTTTGTTGATTGGGGAGTCGGGGACTCGGGCGTCGGGATGGTGGGTAGGAAATGGGAAGATTGTATTGGTAGGAAGCAAGAAAGATACACGAAACTTATAAAAAACATTACAAAAATAATAATAATTCAGAGGATTCCTTAAAATAATTAGACCTTGTGTCAATTGATTCCCAAAACGTGTAACTGAGGCAGAAAATAACAAATGACTTGAGCATTTCTAACGAAGTAGTCAAATTTTTACGCAAAATGACTTTTCAAAACTCACTTTATCTACTTTAACTAATAAATTTTTGCATGCCTCGTATATCTGATTAGTTATATTTTTATCTATATCATTTAAATTTTTTTATTTTTTTATTTTTTTTATAAGGATTGTATTTTTTTTAAATATCATATTTTTCAACTTTTGGGAAAAAAGAGATGTAGAGAAAGAAATTGTAAGAGAAAATTTTGGAAAAAAGAAAGATGCGAAAGAGAAATAACAAGAGAAAATTTTGAAAAAAGAGAAAACAGGTGAAATAATAAAAAAAAATGAAATAACTCTTTGAATAGTGCCATTACATGTAGTCTTTTTTTTTTAACGCATTCAATAAAATATTTATTTTACCTTCTTTTTTTACTTTTCTAATACAGGAGTATTTTATAAATTTAAAGAATTATTTTAAATAAAAGTGCCATTTAATTCATCAATTAAAAATGCTCTTAAAATGGTATCCTCCATGTAACTTTCTTTATTCTTTTAGNGGGGGGGGGGGCCAAAAAAGCAAATAAAAAAAGAATCTGCAAATCACATAGCACTTGAGTAGAAAAAAAAAAATCGCAGAGCATCTTTTTTTTCTTCATGCCACATGGATTTGTCACTTAAGGGAATTCATGCCACATGCATTTGTCAATTCTCACTTCCTCCAAAAAAAATCGCAGGGCATCTTGTTTTTTTTCATGCCACGTGGATTTGTCACTTAAGGGAATTCATGCCACATGCATTTGTCAATTCTCATTTCCTCAAAAAAAAAATATATATATATATATATATATATAAACTTCTTTCTAATATTTTGTGCCACCAATTAGAAGCCGACGTATAAGCCTATCAACCTAGAGTTTATGTACAGACAAAGACGGCCACACTTAATCTTATCAAATATAAAAGAAAAAAAAATTAAAAAACTAATTAAATTTTTATATATAAAAAAAAAAAACAAATTTTAAATACTTGGGGTGGCACCCCATCCAAGCCATGGGGTAGTCGGCGAGCTAACCCCTTAGGAGTGGCCCGCGTGGCCACCCAAGTGGGGGAGGATAGTCAGCCAGCTCTCTTCACTTTTGTTTTTTTTAAAAAAATTAATTATTTCTTTAATTTCTTTTTATCTCATATTTAAAATAATTTGGTGTGATTTTATTTTATTTTTCATTATTACGTTTCATGCTGATGTATCATTGCTGTAAATAGTGGGCACAAAAGTGAAGTTTTGTGCACCATCCACGAAAAAGTTATTCTCTTTATTTTTTTCTACGCTAGTGCTCTGTGATTTGCATATTCTTTTTCATTTGCTTTTTATAAAGTCGTTAGTGATTTTCTGCCTACAGTAACACGTTTTCTGCCTACACGACGGGGTGGGCATGCCCATCTCACTTTTGAATTTTTATTTTTATTAAATATACTTTAAACTGTGAATCTGGGCCAAAAGTTATTATATCGGTAATGGGCCAATTAAAAAGAAGTTCAAGTTTGGTTTTGGACCATAAAAAACAGTCCAAAAATTTTAAGTTTTAATACGTTTACATTTGTGTTGTGTGACTGTGTGTGATGTTTATTTTTGATAAATTTTATTAATACACTTTACATTCAGTAATTAAATTGAAAATCAAATTATATTGAAAAATAATTATTTTTTATATTTATATTTTATTTATATTTTCTTAACATTGAATGAATACTAATTTTGTTTTTTGATATATTAATTTAGTCTTTAATTTTAATATATTTCTTATCAATTATTTGGTCTCTTATTTAAATATATTTTTAATTCATGCTTTGGCATTGATAAAAAGTTTTAGTTCCATACTCCTGATATTGTCTGCTGTGTGGGTTCTTCTAATTCATCTTTATCAGAATCAAAAGATGAGACGAGCGCTCACAGGGCTTGTGTCCTTACTTTGTTTTAAAATCACTTTGCGATTGTGTGGCTCTCGTTGCGACTTGCGAGCATCAGGACTCAATTGTAGTCCAGTCGTCCCCCTCTTCTAAAGGTAGCGGCCACCCTCTTTTAAATAACTTTTTAAGCTTTTAATTTTTGTAGTTTTATATATTTATATAGTTTTCTTATTAAGAGTAACACGTGTCATAATTATATTAGTACTGGCTTAGCACACTAATAAAACTTGTCAAATATTTTGATGAATTTTTTTAAAAAAATTTACTGGGGTATTTTTGTCTTATCGACAAAAAATTATAGTTATTATTGGGGGTAATTAATTTTTGTTCCCATGAACTACAGTGCCTTGATATTTTTTCTCTATAAACTACCAACTATGATACTTACCCCATCAAATTACCATCTTATGACACTTTTTCTCTTCTGTCAGTCATGTGACTTGCATATGCCATTTTAAATTTTTTTCCTTCTATTTATGCCCTCACTTCATATTTTTGGATCTTGGTTTATGAGTGTATAAGCGTCATTTTATTGATTTGAAGTGAGGGCAAAAATGAATGGAAAAAAATTTAAAATGGTTGACCGTTAGATTTAACTCCTTTGACTGATAGAATGAGAGAAAGTGTCATAAGATGGTAGTTTGATGAGATCAAGTGTTATAGTTGGTAGTTCATGAGAAAAAAATGTCAAGACACTATAATTTATGAGAGCAAAATATAATTATATTATTGTCTTTTTGTTGGCTTTTATTTTTTTTATCACATCAATTAAATCTATTATAATTTTAGTCAAATTATTAAGTCCACTCCATTTTTCCTTCGGTCAACACAGACGGATGGAAATTTCACAAAAAAAAATAAGAATTGCATATTAGATTGACAGCATGAAACGTTCTTCCGCCACTCCTTTCCTTTAACCGCATGTGAAACTCTTCTGCATCTCAAATTCTAACTTAAAGGAGTGGCTGAGCAACGTTTCATTCTGTTACACGTTTTTTTTCTTTTTCTTTTTCTTTTGCTTTTGCTTTTTCTAAAGTCGTTTGTTATTTTCTGCCTACACTCCCACGTTTCTGCCTAACATGCGGACAAGGTCATGGCTGGCCACCCCAGTTTTTAATTTTTTTTATAAAAAATGTTTTAAATTGTGAATTTTGTCGAAAAGTTATTATATCGGCCCATTAAAAAGCGGTCTGAAGTTTGGTTTTGGACTATAAAAAGAGTCCCAAAATTTTAAGTTTTAATACGCCTTACTTATATAGTTATATACTTTACATTCAGCAATTAAATTGAAAATTGAATTATGTTAAAAAATAATTAAGATAAAGTCCACTTAACCCTTTCAAACTATCAGCCCAATGATAACTTCTTGCAGTGCATACTCTCTCATCCTTGAAGGGGATACCCTTAATGTTGTCATTGCTATTCAATAACCTCAGTTGTTTGCGGGTTGAAATTTTTTTAATGTTGTTTTGGATATTTTCCTGTATTTACATTCTTTCTATAGCTGGAAAGCTAAGAGAGTTTCTAAGAGTGTTAACTTTAGAATACATTGTTTGACTAAATGGACTGCTTCCCACTTAATGTTTAGAAGCATTCCCATAGAATCATCCATTTTATCGTCCATTTGGAACAGGAGTAAAAAAGATCCTCCTTTGTAACATTTTCCCCCTTTCAATTAGAAAAAGAAAAAGAAAAAGAACCCAAACTATCAATTGTGATAATCTACCCCCTAAACTACCAAAACAATGACAATGTACCTCCAATGTTAGCAAAATGATGAAATTACCCTTATAGAATTTTTAATAAGACAAAAATACATATTGAAAAAAAAAAAAAAAAATTAGTATTTTTTGATTTTATTTTAGTAAGGGTAGTTTTGTCATTTTTTTTTAAAATTGGGGATACATTGTCATTGTTTTGGTAGTTTGGGAAGTTGATTGTTATTGAAGTGGTAGTTTGAGGGGGTTAAGTGGACTTTACTCAAATAATTATTTTTCTTTTTTAATTTATTTATATTTTCTTAACATTGAATGAATACTAATTTTATTTTATATATATTAATTTCATCTTTAATTTTAATATATTTCGCATCAATTATTTGGTCCCCTATGTAAATATAATTTTAATTCATGCTTTGGCCCCTATTCATAAAGATTTATAGTTTCATCCTGGTAATAGTCTCCTGCGTGGGTTCTTCTAATTCATCTTTATCAGAATCAAAAGATGAGACGTAAGCTAGTTTGGGTTAGCAAATTTTTTCTATTTTACTCAATTGGATTCAAAATTGCGAATAAGATGAAAAAAAAGAGTTAAGATTATGTTTGGGTTGTTTGAAGAATATAAAATTTTGAATAAAGTTAGAAAATTTTTGACTTGAATTGAGTGTTAAACTAGCCATTTCTAACATTTGACAAAAAATTTAACAAAATATGCAAAAAAAAACCTCATTTATCAAACTAGCTTAGAACTCCTCTTCAATTCTAAAGAGACAAAAGGCAAATGTTATTTATTTTATTAGATTATTTTATTGACGGCTGGCACCAAAAAAAAATTCCACTCCAACGATTTCTATTTCTTTCTCTCAAGAATTTCATGCCCTCCAAATCGTTCTAGAATACCCAGAAAATTAAACACCCATTTACAATCCAACAGAGAATTGCAACTATAGAAGATGATTTCATCTACCACCGAAGAGACTGCTGGTTTTGGTGCTGTGGTATATATTTAAACACCCATATATATATATAAAGGCGGGTGTAATAGGTCATCCAAACTCGGTAATTTAGTGTTGTGTTCGTGTAGGTTCACCCTATAGGTTGTGATTATTAAACGAGGAGTTTATATATATAAAGTCTTATATAAAGTCATATTTAAATCAACTCTTATGGCTCATTGCCAAGAGGTCTTTATATATATAAAGTCAGGTGTAATAGGTCATCCAAACTCGGTAATTTTGTATTGTGTTTGTGCCGGGTTCGCCCCCTAGGTTGTGATTATTAAATGATGAGCTTCATCGTAGTTAAAGTAGTTTGGTTTTACAATATAAAAAATTAAAAAATTAAAAAAAAATTAAAAAAAAAAATAGTTAAAGTGGAGAGATATTTAGAGAGTTTACTATTTGGTAGTCTTAAGAAGTGACTTGCTATATCTAAAAAAATTACATTTTGAAAGTTAAATTTAACTAAATTTTGCAATTATTGATGAGAATACTCTTATTAATAGTGTCAAATTGATTAATCTATAATTTTTAAAAAATAATTCTGACCTGAATCATTTTTATTTTAAAAATAATATAATTTTTAAAATTATTATTTGATTAAAATTTAATAATAAATTAATCTAAGAAGGGGTTGATAGTAGTAAGAGATGATTTAAGTAAGTATTATGTCACGGAACAGAAAAATAGTAAGGGCTGAACAATGAAGAGTAGGCGTTAACGCATTGGATCCAACAGGAGCTACAGAGGGCTTTGTGAAGTTGGCAAGCATGAGTTATTGAGTCAGATATTGGGGAAGTGTAAACTCAAGAGGCTGCAATTTAAATGCCAATTTGATGAATGAATATGTCATCTAGAACAAACAATAATAGACAAGACACACCATACTGTAGTGGGAATATGATCCTTTCTATTTCAAATGAAATGAATAATATCTATTTAGTGTAAAATGAGGGGTAATATTGTAAATTTAATCATTCAACTTTGATATTAAGACAATACTACCTCTTATTTTACACTAAATGGATATTATTCATTTCATTTGAAATTGAGAGGATCCTGTTCCACTGTAGTGGGCTTGACAATTGGGCTAAAGGTATCATCGTAGTTAATGCCTAGTTGATGGTGGAAACCCTAAAGACAGGCCTTGTGGCGCTCAATGGACCCATTAATTAGCATAATATTTATGAAGAACATCAAACTCGCAATTCATTGGCCTTATATAGACCCTACATAAGTTAATGGTGAACCTTACAAATTTAATGTTTGATCTATTAAATTTTTTAAAAAAAATATAAGAAAAATATGAACAAATTATTGACACAATCAATTTTACCTAAAAAAAAAATACTATTAATCTTTCTTTTGCCGTACCAAACCCATAATCCACAGTTTCTTGGGCTTTTTGTTGGCCTAGATGGATGACCCACTAGTAGGAAACAGTAACATAATGCAACACATAGAAGAGGTATTTTATTATCAAAATATTTATTATGTGACATATTCATTATTAAATACGTAAAATTTAATAAACATAATCTTTTTTTTTTTTTTCAATTAGGAAAAAAAAACTCCTTATCCATTTAATTCATAAAGGTCAGGGCTGAAAATCACATGTTGGGCCTTATTAGAGTATAATGATTTTTTTTTTTTTAAGAAGCACGTAACAAAGCACATGCATAAAAGTTGTATTTGGGCCTCGGCCCATATTTTGTTTGGAACCCTAGATGCCAATGTTGATCAGGTGCACTAAAACTCTTGGGCCTCATCTTTTGAGCTTATAGAAATTCCCCCTTAAAAAAAGCTAGGATTATGCATAATAAAACAACCAGAAATGAGATCAAAAGTTTAAATTAATAATGATCTTAACATAAGCAGATATTCCTACTAAAATTCTAGCTGCTAGTGAATTTCTCCCAAACAGTTACAATTTCTTCTCCCTCTACAGACTCTTTGTTTCCTCTTCTTTTAGTGATCAAAATTTAGGTCTTATTAATTGTAGAGCAAGTGAAAAGGTTCTGTACCAAAGATTGTCTCACATGAAACTAGTTTAACACTAAAATTATCAATTATGCTCAAATGATTGAAAATTGTTAATTTGTAAACATGTTTTCACTCCCAAGGCATGGTTCATTAAATGTCTTAAACTGTTTACTTGTTGTTATGTTCATTTTACAAATTCTTTAATTTAGCACCAATATATTTAAGTTCTAATTTCAGGTTTATTTAGTGGAAGGCCCTCTGCAAATTAAAATGTAACACAAAGAACAATATAAAGTGGTTTTCAAAGTTATGAGTAGAAATGACTAGAAGCTTGAAACCAATTATTGAAAGATATTGAAACTGGAAACAAACCAACCAGGAAATTAACAAAGACCATGGGGGCAGCTATCCACGCATGTAACTCAAAGAAGCAATTGAAGAGGACAGCCTCGAGTAAGAGCAATAGAAAGGAACACCGTTGAAGTTCTCTATCATCATGTTAATAAACAATTTTAGAAAAGATACAGAAGGAGCATTTAAATTAATTGAAAAATTTATAAAGAGAATCGTGACTTGATAATATTTTTATTTCCTGCCAATGTAAAGAGTGACGTAATCGAATGAAAATAAAACTAAAAAGGAAAAGAGTAAATACCAGCATGCAGGCTCTCCAGTACGTGGATCAGGAAATTCAATCCTTGATCTGTAGTTCAAAACCAAATTCCATCTGCGATTCCCTAAGCATTCTAGCCAAAATTCGACAATTTATCACCTCCACAGATCGCAAACTAGTCAATCTCAATAGTTCTGGTAGGCTAGTAAAGTAAGGACACCAGTCGATAACCAAATGCTCAAGGCTTGGCATTGCACCCGCCTCCTGTTCCCACATTTCAATTGGCAAAGACTTCAATTTGAGGAATTGGAGTTGAGGAAACGAATTTGCAGTGACGTGAATGCTTTTATCAGATAAATAATGATCTGCATCTTCTAGTTTCAGTATCCGAAGACTCGGAAGCTGTCCCAGCACCGTCGCACATCCAGATCTTGTTAAGACAACACCCACTAAGGTTAGCTTGGTGATTCTTGATGGAATTGAATTCGGATAACAGATGAATCTGGACTGACCGTGAGCTAGAACAAACATTGGGCGAGTCGTAATTTTCAATATTTCAAGATGAGCAAAATGGTGAAGGCTTGGAATAGAAACTACTGTATCGTCCTGATCACGCTGCTTCTCCGCCACAATTAGTATTTTCAATTTCCTAACATTAGGAATCCTTTCCATTGTGTCACGGAAACAACGGTTTTGAGGATTATAATAAATTGTTGGGCCAGAAAGGATTTGGAGGCTCCCTAGAGCTTCCTCCGAATCGCAATGTTCAAATGAAAATACCCCACGTAGATACAGATTTCTTAAACGTTTCAGTTTAAATATCCCTTTCGGCAAACATTGCCTGCTCCTATTGCCCTCTACGTAAAGAGTCTCTAGATTCGTAAGCTCGACAATGGAATCTGGAAAAACAATTGTAGAATTAGAGAATTTTATTGACAAGTACCTCAAATGTATAAATTTTGCTACGCTTTCTTGTACTTCTGTAGTTGCTACTTTCTGAACATCAAGCACACAAAGAAATTTGAAGTTCTTTTGGACCCACTTCAAGTTAACATCGTTATTCCTGTCGTCAGCAAAGAAGAACAAAGAACGGGCACTTGCAGGGAGAGAGTGGTATGCAGTAATGTACTGCTTAGCATTGTTAACTTGGATGGATAGTCTGCGATAATTGTTCGGGAACGAACGGTTATATGAGTGAACCGCCAAAAACATCTCTTCTGCACTTTCCGATATGCAAAATTCTCGCAAAAGACCATGGATACGGCATGTCCTTGCTCCTTTATCTGTCCTCCTGCTAGCCACTTGGATCAAGCTTCGATCAATGAGCTCCTCCAAGTAGATTTCAGCAACATCCTCCGGGGATCTGTGGTCAGTGTGTTGTATGAAACCCTCCGCTACCCATAAGCAGTGGCGGACGCAGGATTTTTCCTTCGTGGGGGCATTTTTTTTAATGAATAAAACAATAAAATAAATTAAATATAAAAAATGATTTTTTGGTCTTTTTTTTTGCCTTGGTGTATTTTTTTTTAATGAAATTGAACAAAAATATAGCAAACAGAATAAGTGAATAATTCAACAAAATTATGTTTTAAAACATATAAATAAAACTTACAATTTATTTTGTCACGACGCATTGTTGTTTCAAATTTTTTACTTGGAAAATCATGATCAAAGGGTTGACAAGCTCCTTTTTGTAGATATGCTCTTCAGAGCAAGGATCTCTGGGCAGATTTTATAAATATACTTCAACACGAGGTTGTTTAGAATTTGATTGGAGTTCAATAAAATTATTGTTTTTCTCCATAATCTCAGACAACTACAATTATATATTTACACAATTAGTTATTAAAATATGAAGTTGAAGACAATTCATTTAAATAGGTTGAATAGCAATATAAATTATATAAATATTAAGACAATTCGGTTAAAAAAAACAATTTAAATCTAAGTCTAAAAATTAAATTACATATAAACTGTTTACACTTTACATAATTACATACTTCAAATTTTCGTTGAAGTTATTATCAAAAATAGATTAAATCCTAATTCCCTGAATAATAATATAAATATTAAAAAAAATTATTTAAAACAATAATTTAAATATAAATCTAAAAATTAAATTACATATAAACCGTTTACACTTTAGATAATTGATAATCACATACCTCAAATTTTGGTTGAAGTTATTATCAAGAATAGATTGAATCCTAGTTCCTTGAATAACAATATAAATATTAAAACAATCTATTTAAAACAACAATTTAAATATAAATCTAAAAAATTAATTATATATTTAATATTTACATACTGAAGAAAATTGAGGAGGCTAGAGGACAGTGGTTTGCTAGCTTGAAGAACTAAAGAAGCAAAGAAAAATAAAAAAAACAAATGAAGAATGAAAGCTTCCGAAGAAATGGAGTTGCGAACTTGCGGGGAAAAAATGGAGAAAGAAGAAAGAAGAGGATAGGCACTAGGCGTGGAGTGGAGTGAAGAAGGAAAAAAAAAAAAAAAAAGAACAAAAAATTGAGAGAATTGAGGCACGCCATCACCTGCTGTCTTTTTTTATTCTGTGTGCAGGTAGATTTTTTTTTTTAAAAAAAAAAGAAAATACCATGCATCAGGCCAAGGGGATTTTTTGTTCAAGAGTCGAGTGGGGGCATATGCCCCCACTCGACCCCCCCTGGGTCCGCCGTTGCCCATAAGTGCATCAATCGCCTTACAGGAATCTCGAAGTCTTCTGGGTACATACCAAAATACAAAAAGCATTGTTTCAAGCGCCAAGGCAGATCCGTGTAGCTTAAGGATAGTACTTTCTGGCATATAACAGCATCCTCTTCATGAGCAAGGAAACTAGTTACATGATCAACATATTTTGACCAAATGTGGAATGTCTTCTCCTTCTTTGCTAAAAGGCCTGCAAATACCACAATTGAAAGGGGTAATCCCTTACAACCTTCTGCGATTTGTCTCCCTGAAATTTCTAATTCAGGAGGACAAACTCCATTTCGAAACACTTTTTTTCTAAAGGTTCCCAACTGTCATCTTGATTAAAAAGTGGGAGAAAGTAGGGAGGAGTATCGCTTGCATGAAAAGCCACTTCTCTATTTCGGCTAGTGATCAATATTCTACTTCCATTGAAACTATTAGGAAAAGCAGATTTTACCTCATCCCATACTTCAGTTCTCCAGATATCGTCCATGACTATTAGGTATCTCTTTCCATTCAAATATTTGAACAACTCCTTCTTTAGCTCGTTGACACTCTTGCCTTCACGTGTGATTCCCAACTCCTTGAAAATTTTAAGCAATAACTCCATTGTTTTGAAATGTTGAGATACACACACCCATACATAGTAGTCAAAGTGCTCCATGACACGAAGTGTATTGTATATTTTTTTGGCAAGAGTGGTCTTGCCCAACCCGCCCATTCCAATGATTGAAATGAGATCTAGCTTAGAATCCCCTTCAGTAAGTGGCTTCACCAATGTCGTTGAGTCATGAACGAAACCCACCACGTCATCTTCCTCGACTTCTCTCCTAAATGTGTGCATTACCTCCTCCTCTAATGCATTTACAGTAGCTTCAACTCTTTCAATGCCGTACCTTTCGTAATTGTTGTAGATTTCTTTGATTCTCTCTTTGATGACTGCTATCTTACTTACAACATCTCGAATCATCATTGCGTAAGAAGGGTAATGAACTATCCTCCTTGTCACTGTCGTGCACTTCCTCCTGTGTTCCACGACCTTGTGGATGTAATCGTCGATCACATCCTCAGTCTCGTAAGCCACATCCCTGATTTGCCGGACTAGCTCCTTCACCATTTCATTGTTCTGTTTCCCCTCGGAGTTCTTGAGGAAGATCTTTATTAGCCTGAGCTCCCCAATAAGTGAATTGACATTTTGCTCCACTCCAGCAAGTAATCTTGCTTCGTCTCCCAGTAGACCGGACAAGTAGCCTAAGAGGTCAGTGACAACGTTGCCTAGTATAGAGTCCATATTTGCTTATCTTCCCTTAAAATCTCTTATGTTAGATTATATATATAGCCTGTCCCACATTGGTTATGTATATATGTTGCTTGTATTACTAGCCTATATAAATAGGCCTCTTCTGTACATTATATTGTGTGATTCAATATATAACCTTTATTTCAACATCTTACAAACCCAAAAGTTTGTGTTTTTCCCCGGCCTAGAAAGCCAGTGAAGGATAAAAGGAAAGAGATCCACAATCAATAAAAGATGATTGTTTAGGGTGGTAGTGATATAAGGAGGGCTGTTCACGTTGCGATCTTGGAAAGAGATTTACAGAATACCCTTTTTTTTTGTTGATTGGGGACTCGGGATGGTGGTGGGTACTCCATACGAAAAGGGAAGATGGTAGGAAGCAAGAGTTACAGTAGAAAAAAATAAATCGCAGAGTTTTGTTTTGTTTTTTATAACGAATTGACAAGTCACAAATGTATGTGGCATGAAATAATTCATTGTTCCCTCGGTCAACAAAGACGGATGGAAATTTCAGAGAAAAGATGACAATGAATTAGTGACCGAGGGAACAATTAATTATTTCATGCCACATGCATTTGTTTTATTTAAATTCCCTTTCAAAAAAATCAAACCACGTCACATGCACGTACGCTGGTCCTATACATTTTCTTGCTTATAAAACTTTTATCAAATTCCCTTTCAAAAAATCAAATTCAAAATTCAATACACTAATTTTTTTTTAAAAAAAAATTAAACTTAAACAAATTACAAAAATAGTAATAATTCATAGGATTCCTTAAAATAATTAGACCTTGTGTCAATTGATATTACCAAAACGTGTAACTGTAGGCAGAAAATAACAAACGACTTTAGAAAAAGCAAATGAAAAAGAATCTGCAAATCACATAGCACTTTGCTTAGAAAAAAATTAGAAAAAATTACATTTACTCTTTAAAGTTTGGGATAATTTTTAATTCAAATTTTTACAATTGGATCAAATTTATCTCAAACTTTTCATATTGCTCCTAATTTTTTTTTTTATATTTTTTATAAAAAATAAAAAAAATCGGGGTGGCCATAGCCACTCCTTTGGCCATCTGGGAATTTTGGGATAAAATTTGTTGAATTGCAAAAATTTAAAAGTTTGGGTGATATATTGCAAAAATAAAAATATTAGAGATCAAATTAAAAATTATTCTAGACTTTAAGAGGTAAAATGTAATTTTTCAAAATAATTAAATCGCAGAGCATTTTTTTTTTTTTTTGTGGAATTGACTAGTGACAAATGCATGCGGCATGAAATAATTCATTGTTCTCTCGGTCAACAAAGACGGATGGAAATTTCATAGAAAATATAACAATTAATGCAGATTAGATAAATAGGATAAAATGTTGCTCAGCCACTCCCTTTAGTTAGAATTTGTGATGCTGAAGAGTTTCACATACGGGGAAGGAGTTGCTGAGCAACATTTGATCTTTAGATAGATAAGATGAAACGTTGCTTAGCTACTCATTTTAGTTAGAATTTGTGATGCTGAAGAGTTTCACATGCGGGGAAAGGAGTGGTGAAGCAACTTTTGATCCTTAGATAGACAGGAATATAAAAGTGACTGAAAATTCCCTATGTTAAGCGAAATTCCAAATCGAGAAGAAAGGACGACGGCTCACATTCAAAAGAAAAAAAAAATCAATTGGCTGGGACTACGCTTAATGAAACGGAGGTCACTAGTTCGAATCTCCCCCTCCTGTGTGTACATGTCAAAAATAAAATAAAATTAAATTAAATTAAATTAAAGGGGATGTCCACATATTCTCTTAAACTTTTACCCAAAATGATAATATCTTTCTCAAAATTTTAATTGCGACAATGTCTCCTCAAGCTACTAAAAATTATTAATATTTATTCTAATGACTGACAAAAATACTCTTAATCATTTTGTTAAAAAAAAAAAACACTAAAACTAATTTTTTTTTTTTAAAAAAAGGAAATGTAATTTTTTTTTAATTAGGGTATTTTTGTCATATCGACAAAAAATTACAGTTATTTTTGTCTTTTTGTAGGCGTTTGAGGGGGTATTATAAATATTTTTTGGTAGTTTACAGATAACACTGTCCCAATTAAAAGTTTAAGAAAAATATTATTAATTGAATAATAGTTTAAAAAAAGTATATTAATTTCTCCCAAAATTAAATTATGAAAATACATCGCATTCTATATAAATTCTTGTGTCGATTGGTATTTCGGCTTATCAAGCCCACTCACCAACTATGGATGAAAAGTTTTTACAAATGGCAAAACAAATCAGTCACAGGTATGATGGTCCTATACATTTTCTTTCTTATAAAACTTTTATGAAATTCCCTTTCAAAAAATCAAATTCAAAATTCAATACACTAAATTAAAAATAATAATAATAATAATGCTTGAAAAAATTAATAATAATGATTCATAGGATTCCTTAAAATAATTAGACCTTGTGTCAATTGATATTCCCGAAACGTGTAACTGAACCACAGTGTCCACTCCCAAGAGCCGAGAAGCTAGCTAGGCAGGGCTGTTCAAGTTGCGATAATGGACAAGTGACAAATGTATGTGGCACGAATTAATTCATTGTTCCCTCGGGCAACACATTCGGAAATTTCATAGAAAAATCAACGATTGCAGATTAGATTGACAGTGATATATACGTGAACAGTAATACAAAATTTAGAGTAGTGATATTCACTGGGTCAACATAGGTAAACAGTATCCCTGCCAGTCTTTTGATAATATTAAAATATTATTCATTTTGATCGTTCATTTTGATCCAACGTACTAAAGAATGTCACGTGTCCCATTATAAATTAAATAATAAAATATTATTTAATTTTTAAAAGGAAAATACAAATAAAAATAAAAATAAAAATTATAAAATAATATGGGGTGGCCGAAACCAAAGACCGGTTGGGGGTGGCTTCAGCCACCCTTAGGGCCCCAAGGATGGTTCGGCCACCCCCGTTAGCCATGGGAGTGGCTTCTCAGTTAGGGTGGCAAGCCACCCCATATTTTTAAAAAAATTATTTTACTTTTTTATTATTTGAAAAAAGTTAATTAATATTTTATTATTTATTTTTTAGTGGGACATGTGGCATGTTGTGGGCTGTTGAATGAAAATGAACGACCAAGATCATCAATTGGAGAATCTCCAATGGGAGGAGATCCGAATCCGGTGAGCAAACAGTTTTCAAGCCAATAGTTCATAATTTATTATTTCAAAAAAGTTTTATTTTATTTTAAAAAAATTTGTACCACTGTTTGCCAAGCAAGCAAGAGCACTATTCACTCATACGAGGTGTTCTATATATCGCTACTCATATGGTTTTTCTCATTCACACTAGTGTTATGAATAAAGAATTATGTTATGGAGTTCAAAAGATAAGAGTGGATATAAAACTAGTTTTTGTGATTTGTTTAAGTTATAAATTATTGTGGTATAAAAAATAATTTAAAAATCTTTAAAATTAGCCAAAATAACAATATAATTTTCATAGTTACATACCAACAAAACACTTGATGAATTTCCTTAATGTGCTAAGTCAGTACCAATAAAATAATAATACGTGTTACTCTTAATAAATAAATATAAATATATATAAATAACTAAAAAATTAAAACATAACTTCAAAAAAAAAAAAAAAAAAAGAGTAGCTGCCTTAGCAAGTTTTACTATACTTCTTTGTCATCATCACGCTGCTTCTCCTCTTTAATTTGTATTTTCAATTTCCTAACATTAGGAAACTTTTCCAGTATGGCAGGGAAACTACGGTTTTGAGGATCATAGTAAACTATGAAGTATCTCTTTCCATTCAAATATTTGAACAACTCCTTCTTTAACTCATTGACACACTTGCCTTCACGTGTGATTCCCAACTGCTTAAAAATTTTAAGCAATAACTCCATTGTTATGAAATGTTGAGATACACACACCCATACATAATAGTCAAAGTGCCCTACGACACGAAGTGTATTGTATATTTTTCTAGCAAGAGTGGTCTTGCCCAACCCGCCCATTCCAATGATTGAAATGAGATCCAGCTTAGGATCCCCTTCAGTAAGTTGATTCACCAATGTCGTACGTTGAGTCATGGGTGTGTGTAGGGCGTCCTAAGCTGGATCTCATTTCAATCATTGGAATGGGCGGGTTGGGCAAGACCACTCTTGCTAGAAAAATATACAATACACTTCGTGTCGTAGGGCACTTTGACTATTATGTATGGGTGTGTGTATCTCAACATTTCATAACAATGGAGTTATTGCTTAAAATTTTTAAGCAGTTGGGAAACGTGGTGGGTTTCGAAACCCACCACGTCATCTTCCTCAACTTCTCTCCTAAATGTGTGCATTGCCTCCTCCTCGAATGTATTTACAATAGCTTCAACTCTTTCAATGCCGTACCTTTTGTAATTGTCGTAGATTTCTTTGATTCTCTCTTTGATGACTACTATCTTATTTCAAACATCTCGAATCATCATTGCGTAAGAAGGGTAACGAACTATCCTCATTGTTGTGCACTTCTTCCTGTGTTCCGCGACCTTGAGAATGTAACCATCGATCACATCCTCAGCCTCGTAAGCCACATCCCTGATTTGCCGTAGTAGCTCCCTCACTATTTCATTGTTCTGTTTTCCCTTGGAGTTCTCCCCGAAGATATTTATTAGCCTGAGCTCTGCATGAAGTGAATTGACTCTATCCTCCACTCCCGCAAGGAAATTTGCTTTGTCTTTGAGTAGACCAGTCAAGTACTCTATGAGGCCACTGACAATAACGTTTTCGAGTATAGAGCCCATATTTGCTGATCTTCCCTCCCTCAAAATCTCTTACAAACTCACAATTAAGTTCGTGTTTTTCCTCGGCCTTGAAGGCCATTGAAGAATGAAAGGAAAGAGATCCACTATCGGTAAAAGACGATTGTTTAGGGTGGTAGGTATATAAAGAGGGAGGGGTATGAGGAAAGAAGCGGATGAGAGGAAATAGATCCCTAGCCCCTGATCAGTTGAGAAGCTAGGCAGGGCTGTTCACGTTCACGTTGAGATCTTGGAAATAGATTTACAGAATACCCTTTTTTTGGTTGATTGGGGACTCGGGCATCGGGATGGTGGGTAGGAAGCAAGAAAGATACATGAAAGACTGAAAGTGATGCTATTTTCACTTTCCTGCATTGGTAAAAAGAAATCACCCAGCAATCACAGGTCACACGGATTATAAGAAAGACGAATGTCTTGGGAAGCCACGCACAAAAGTAGTAGTAAAGGGCGAAAGATTTACTAGGAAATGGACGGTAGAAACGAAACAAACCCGTCAATTCCGGAGGACACGATTGTTCAGGTCACCGATTTGGGAAAGATATTTTACAGACTACTTGTTTTTTTTCCTGTCCACATCGACCACATATGTCATTTTAGGCAGGAGAAGGTAGCGTCTGCTTTTCATGCCCATTGGCCGGCTGAGTTGTACGCATTAAGGACTTTTGGGGATATGTGTATAAAGAAAGACTAATTGGTAGTGGGTCAATACTCAATAATAGTAAAGATAGTCTAAAGAGATAACATTTAAAAATAAAAGAAATAACTTTCATATATTGTTAAGAGAGATAAGTGCGAGGAATTCAACTTGGAGGGCCGAAGTAAATTGTAATTAATGACAAGATAATATACAAAAAGTACTCAACGATGTTGCACAGGCAATTAGGGAGGAGAAAGAGGCCCACCACTACTTTCGCTATATATAGGGCCCTACACTTAATTTCCTAGTTTCCTTGTTGCAATACTGCTGGAAGGATGCATACATGTGGGCGTTCTTTGGTTGCCCAGTTGAGGAACGCAAAGGAATTTTTTGCTCCACATAAGGCTTTTATCACTCTTTTTTGGGTCCTGCTTTTATCACTCTTACCGGTGTCGATCCTTGGAGGTATGCAAAACTGACGGTCATTGAGGATTTATTATTGGATACAATTCAGACGAGGAGTGATTAATTTGGAACTCATCAGCTGAACCTCCTATATATCCAGTTTATGATATTCTCTCCTATAAAAGTCTTAAATGCCTTGCAATTCCAAACCCATTTAGTTACTAAGGAAGAAATGCCTACGAATCTTACGTTCAAAATATAATTAAATTATGAAGATACACCATGTATTCGAAATAGATATTCTTTTGCCGGTTGGTATTTGCCTTATCAAGCCCACTTACCACGCCCCCGGACAAAAAATTCTACAAAAGGCAAAACAAACCACATCACATATATGCTAGTTTTATATATATTTTTTTCTTATAAAGCTTTTATCAATTTCTCTTTCACTAACTTAAGCATCAACGTACCAGTTTGACCCTCAACCATGAAGATGAATAGCCGCCTCTCCTTATATATACCGGCTCATCACATCGCTCCTACCATTACTCTCTAGGATTTTAGGGACTTCCGTCATATTGACGTGAAGATCCACTCCTCAGAATAAGGGGAATGGTTGCATGGAAACTTGGAATGCGTAGGCAGTTGAGTAAGCTAGCAATGGAGGAATCAATTTTAGGGAGTTTTTCTTGAGTAAGAGTATACTCTAATTAGTCTGATCCTGTCCTCAAGAAGTAGTTTAATAGGTTGAAATCACGTCTAATAAAACGAAAGTTACTTGTTCGAATTTTTCTCCCCTCACTTATGTTGACATATAAAAAAATAAAAATAAAAAGTCTGGTGCTGTCGTGCTGGGCTGTTGGATTTGGTTTCAACTTTGCTGAAATGGGCATCTTTTGAGGCTCCCTGATTTGGACATATGTACTTTGATGGCTTCTTGGACTTCTTAAGCTTCTTAGCAGTCAAAGCCTTAAAGGCCCTTGGGCCCCTTCGGTACGTAGTATTGTCCTCCAAATTAAATCATCAAGCAATTTGGGGAAAATAAAATTTCCAGAGGTAGAGTTACGTTCAGTTCAGAGATGACTGAGAAAACAAAACACTTCAAAAACAGGGAAATAAAAAAAAAAACCAAAAAAACCAAAAAAACCAAAAAAATGATGTACTTTCTGGTAGGCCTGGGCTTCAATGAAGGAAAAAAGACAAAACGATAGGCTAACGACCCATATGCTCTTTATAGTTGAGAGAACCTGGGTATGCCATGTCATCTTCTAGAAATGTACAAGGTCTGGATATATAATATAAAAACACTTTAATTAGTTATTCCATCATAGGCCCAATTATTCATGATGAACGAACACCAGAATATTATATTAACTTGACTCATTCTAGAATGATACTTTTTTTTTTTTTTTTTTTTTTATAGAAGGACATTCTAGAATGATACTATATATTAAAATAAAGCCCATTTAAATAATCTTAACAACGTAGATATGTGAAAGACAAACATGATCAAACATGTACCGAAATTGCATGTAAGAAAAAAGGAACACTTATGTTCTAGCTTGTTGTATATGTCAAACAAATGGGATTTATATATGCTTTTAGAAAATTGAATGGAAAATATATATTTAATTAAAGTAATTGAATAGTTCAGATTTGTTATAATAAATACAAATTTTCTCTTTTATTTATTACTTCATCTATTTATTGGTATTTATTATGATAAATTTAAGCATTTTAATTACTTCAATTATTTATTCTGATAAGTCTAAACCATTCAATTTATAACGACATACATACTGTCATTAATATTTGAATTATAAAGTTGTAATTGCAAGTGATAAATTATTATTAAAAAAAAAAAAAGCTCACATGCAAATCACGCACCCTATGTATATCTGATGTTCATAAATATATGATCAACGTCTACCTTTTTCAAAAGATTTTAGAGAGATTATTTCTTTTTTAATTATTATTGATTAATCTTAATTAATGCAGGTGCATTAAGAACCGGATTTTTCTGCTACAAAACGGGATAAGTCAAGTGTGTCTGACGAAATTACATAAATTACGCAGGAAACGAGGAGAGCTGATCATGAGCAGCGTTGGCCATGGCTTTACAGCTTAGGTCTCCCACATTCTCTCACGATCCCAAAGCTTTGTCCAGTTCTCCTTCCATTGCACACAAAGCTCTCATTCTCTGAAGATACTTTATGGCATTTTTACGAAAGGGATTAATTATATCCTTTAATTCTTCCCAAAGCTAACTCACGTGTACACATATAGCTTTATCCGGTTTCGTAATTCGTATGATTTGCATTTCCATGTGGAAAGAGCTGTGAGATCATTAGAAAGGGTTGATCTGAGGGCTAGCTATAATATATTGCTACATAATTAATTTTATAAAATATTATATTTCTGAGATTTTGTGTAGTATGTAACATTCTATTTTATTTTATATTTCTTTCTTTATCTCGGTCATGAAACTACGTACACTGCCCTTCCAAACTTTTTTTCTTCTCTTTTTAGACACTATGCAATTAAATTTTGTTGAAAGTTCACATTCAACAAAGAAAAACATTCTCTTCAAGAAGTAGTTCTATTGGATGGGACCATGTCTCATGAAGTGGATGTTATTAATTCAGATATGGTACCACCTTTTTCTTGTCTTTTTTCCTCTTGGCAAACCCAATCTTCTAGTCTAATATCTATTTTGACAATGTCTCTTCCAACTTGGCATTGGTAAGACCACTTGATCACAAGGTTGTCACATTTCATTCTTTCAACCTTTGATACTAAACAATATTATTGGATATATACATACAGTGGTCGATTTGATTTGAAGGCACTGATCATTCATTCAACAAAATGAGAGGAAATTTGGCGTATTATATGATATGAGTTAGAAAATGGCCGGTAACGGCTGCTGCTCCAATGGCTTTGCAGGATTTATGACACGTTGGGCATTTGTTTTTCAAAAGTTATTCGTGCAAGACACTACTAGTGACGTCGTAATTCATATATATAACAAGACATTAAATAATAATATATACCATTATCAACTCTATCAATTAGTCGACGCTAACACCTCATATCCAAGCCAGCCGTCTCTTTCATGTCAAGTAATTAATTAATTCTTTAAACATAATTTCAATGTGTTATTTTATTTTTTCAGCAAACCTTATAATGTGATATATTAAAGACTAATGATTACCATAAAATTAAAATATACGCAACTAGTTTTGATTTCCTCATCTGGTTAAGATTCTATCAACAAAATATATATTGAAAAGTACATGCATGGTCCCTTTTTTTTCTATGCATAAGCTCTAGAAAATTTGCCTGAAATTTATCAACATTGTCATCTTTTTTGTTGTTATTATTTTTAATTAAATTTGTTGATACAATTATAACCACACACAACAAGCCTTCAATGCGAATCCCTACAAGCATGCCAAAATTTAGAAAGGCATGCTGATGGTGACGACGGAATCACCTCTAATGAGTGAATGTGAATGAATTAGATAACAATGAGAAGGAAATGAATCGAGGAAATTTGAAATGGAGATGATTATTTTTCCGTTTTTTAGAGTTACAAATCTTATTCCCTAATTAATGGGCAAGTTTGTGAGAGATAATTAGTCTCTTAAAGCTTGTAGTTGGCTTTCCTTATGGGGAGGACACCCAACAACTACCTTAGTTTTTTTGTGATTCTTTGGTTTGGTTGCTTTAATTTTCTGTGCTATTTTGTCCGACGAGTCATTAATTTAGTTTAATGACTAAAATAAATTATGTGTGTAACTGTGTATGGTTTTTTGTTTTTTTAATTTATCATATGGCTTCTCAATTTAATTTTTTTTTTTTAAAAAAGGAAAGTATCATAACAAGTATTAGCTAGATACTGAATCATGTTTAATTTAGAAATGAATCATAAATTCCTCAATCCTAAATTAAGAAAATTCTCTTAAACGTGCGTGGTTGTTAAGAAGTTACTCTGGACTCGTCCAAAAAAGTTAGGAAGCCAATAAAGCATACACCGTCATACAACTCAAGAAACACCCCAAAAATAAAAAGGCCTTCACTACGAACAAGTCTGTGACTGTGACGGAGTCACAAACCCACAACCCTACTCGCTTTAGAAAACCCCTCTCCCTCTCTCTCTCAAACTCTTAACTCTTCATGAAATTAATTTCTATAAAACATTAAAACCCTTTCCTCTCGAACGAACGAACAAACCCCTCCAAACACTCGGAAACAAAGAGAGACCATGAACAAACAACCCTGATGCTCCTTCTCAACAAGTCCCTATTCCCACTCCTTTTCCGGAATTCGTTTTCCCACCATCAAGAAACCATGCGCAGAAGGGTCCGTACCGCCTTCGTGTTCGGCTTTCTCGCTATCGTTCTCTTCGCCTTCGTCTCTCTCCATCTCTCTCGCGATGCGATTTCGGAGAAGGAGACTCGGTACTCGGCGGGCAATCTTCCGGCTCGATCCAAGAACGCGAATCTTGTCAACTTCGCGGTACAAGAGGAATTAGGGAATCATCGCGATCATGAGGCTCAAGAACTCGGCCATCTCCGCACTCGACGAGTGGCATCCATCGGGGACTGGGTCGCGACCGTCTCTATTCTGTTGCCGGCCTGGAAGGTTCTAGTGATCGTCTCGCCCGAGACTACGGTTTCGCCTGGTTCCGGCGAGGAGTACCGGTGTCTTTTCCAGAACAACGCGACGTCGGTGGGGAGTTTTTCCGGGGTTCTCCCATTCACGAACCGGATCATGTTCAAGTGCGACATGCCGAGCAGCGTTCGTCGTCTCCGGCCGTTCTTGCAGCCGATTCTGATAAAACCGTCGGAGAACGAGTCTCCGGCTGCGACGCCAACGCCGCAGCTGATTAGGTGTACTTTCGTGGCGTACGAGTCGTTCTCTACCGAAGACGACGTAGTTTTGTTCGTGAAAGGCGTGAATCACCGCCAGGGATTGAATCGGTCTCCAGACGAATTCATGTGCGTCTTCGGTGACGACACTACTGGCGCCGTTAAAACCCCTGTCTTGAGCTCCGTCCAGGAGGTGTTCAGGTGCCCTCACCCGAAACTAACGGCGGTTAGTTCTGGCGGGCTGGACGAGCAAATCAAAATCTCCCTCGAAATCGTGGCCGAAAACCTGGTGGCCCCTTCGGTTGCGTACTACACGCCCCCGCGCAGCTTAGCAAATCCACATCAGCAGCAGAAGTCGCTATTGTGCGCATGTACCATGGTTTACAACGTGGCAAAGTTCTTAAAAGAGTGGGTCATGTACCACTCGAAGATTGGCGTCCAAAAATTCATATTGTACGACAACGATAGCGACGATGACTTGGGCAGAGTTGTTGAGGAGCTTAATCGAGAGGGCTTCAACGTGACGACGGTGTTCTGGATTTGGCCTAAAACGCAGGAGGCTGGGTTCTCCCACAGTGCGATCTACGCTAAGGACTCGTGCACTTGGATGATGTACGTCGACGTTGACGAGTTTGTTTTCAGTCCATCGTGGCATGGTTCTACGCAACCCTTCAATCGCATGCTCAGATCGCTCCTGCCGAGGACGCCACTGAGGCCGTTGTCATCGGGGCCCACAGCACAGCGTCGGATCGGTCAAGTCATGATTAGGTGCAACGAATTTGGACCGTCGAATCAGACATCCCACCCGATCGAGGGCGTCACGCAGGGGTACACGTGCCGCAGAAAGATTGAGCAGCGGCACAAGTCTATCTTGCTGTTGGACGCAGTCGATTCGTCATTGCTGAACGTGGTACACCATTTTCGGTTGAAAGAAAAATTCAGGTCAAAGGCAATGAGCCTGGAGGACGGAGTGGTCAACCACTACAAGTACCAGGCGTGGTCAGAATTTCGGGCCAAGTTCCGGAGGAGGGTCTCGGCCTATGTTGTGGACTGGACGAAAGCGGTGAACCCCATGTCGAAGGACAGGACCCCGGGCTTAGGGTTCGAACCGGTTGAGCCCAAAGGCTGGGCCCAAAAGTTTTGTGAGGTTAGGGATAACCGGTTGAAGTTGTTGACGCAAAAATGGTTTGAATCTCAGACGCCGAATGAGTACCAAAAAATGGCTTGGCAAAGATGAATTTAAGGTTTTTAAACCCAAACCACAAATTTTGTTGGCTTTTATTTTGTGATGGTTTTTGAGAATGTACATGAAAGAGTTACCGAATAGTTCGTTAGTAGTGGAGATAGATTTTTCCTACTCTTCTTCGATTCTGAGATATTTTATTCATTTTCGGGTGATACCCCCTCCCCAGTCCCTGAATGGGGGGTTGGCCGCCGCTGCCTTGGGCTGGCATGACTTCACCCCATTATAATAAAAAAATCAATATTCTTTTACATATGGTATTGTGATATTTGTGTCAAAATTGTTTACATTAAAGGTCAAAATGATGAACAGTAGTATTTTTGACGTTGCGACTCGTCGCCATGAGCCGTTTGGGTAGTTTGCTATTACAATTATGGTAGAAGCTTCAAGCACTTTGGAAATCTTCAACCATTGAGATCTTTTGTCCTGATCAACAAAGGCGGTGTCAATTTCATCTAGAAGAAAGCATTTGCTTATCATGAAATGGATGCCTAGAGGGGCCTCCATAGAACCCATAGGAAGTAAGTTATTTGGGCTTTTCTGGACAGGCGGCAGTTGGTCATGCTCCGGACTGAAAATAATTGGTGAACCATTGTAGCGTCTGGTGATGGGCCCATGAGATGAATAGTTTTAAGAAGCCGATAAGCCAGCACATACACGAAATTAGGCGCATGTGTTGTTCGGGTGCACCACAAACTCTTTGGTGTCATCTTTTAAGCTATTAAAAATATTTTCTTTACAAATCTAAGATTAGTAATAAAAAAAAAAAATAATAATAATAATAATCAATATTATCATTGTTTGGAGTCATCATTTCCCTAATTTAGATAAAAGAATTTACTTTCATTGACTCTGCCTTTTATATTTTAATGTTTATATTTAGATAAAAGAGTTACCGAATAGTTCATAGTAGCGGAGATAGATTTTTCCTAGCTAGCTACTCTCCATGATTCTGAGATATTTTATTCCTTTTCGGGTGAATACCCACTCCCCAGTCCCTGCATGAGGGGTTGGCCGCTGGCTGCTGCCTTGAGCTGGCATGGCTTCACCTTCACTCCATTATAATAAAAAACCAATATTCTTTTACATATGGTATTGTGATATTGTGTCAAAATTGTTTACGTGGTACAGAATGGAACACAAAAAACTTAGGAAGAAGTTGAAGTGCAATTTTAAAAATTCTAAATTAAAATCACGCAAAAATTCATGCACTTGTTAGAAAATTTTAGTAAGTTTTATTTGTCACTTTCTCCCCTATCAAGTCAAATTGACATCCAATATCATCTAGTTAAATAAGCTTTTTGAATCTGTCAAAAAGATCAGGAGTAGTATTTTTGACGTTGAAGAGTCGTGACTCGGCACATGATATCTAATATTGATAGGACAACTTAAGCATGCGCCATGAGCCATTTGGGTAGTTTGCTATTACTGTTATGGTAGGTTCTTCAAGCAATAGGGAAAATCTTCAACCATTGAGATCTTTTGTCTTACTCAACAAAGATGTCAATTTCATCGAGAAGAAAGCATTTGCTTAGCAGATGGAAGTCTAGGCCTCCATAGAACCCATGGGTGTATTTTTGTAGTACCATTCTATATATATGAATTAAGTTTAGTCTTCAACTATAATATACAAATGGAGGGAAAAAGGCATGGCCACTTTTCATTAGAGTGGTGTTTAAAACTACATTTTTATTCTACAGCTAGCTATCATACTTTGACATTACTAATTAGCTAAATTTATTTATAACAAAAAAGGTCCAAAGACTAATAGAGAATGAAATGTTAGTAGAGTGACATAGTTGTGAGATAAAAATATATGTCAACTCTAAGCGTGATGGCCAACATTGTATCCAAAAAAAAAATAATAATAAAGAAAAAGAAAAATTGTCAGATAATTTGGACCTTCTGGATGTGAAAATAATACCAGACCATGGTGATGGGCCCATGAGATGAGTAGTTTTAAGAAGCCGAAAGCCAGCACATGCATACACGAAAATTGTGTTGTTCGAGTGCACTTTAAAAATACTCCCATCAAAATGTAAGATTAAAAATAAGATAAAACAAATAAAAATTTGTATTTTGTAACACCCTTAATATTAGGGAATAGGGTCACTCAGCTTAGCGCTGATAAGAGAAATATTTATTGAAGAAAAGGCTAAGGTCATAGTAAACTGCTTTTTGCATTCAAGGGTGAATATAGTGTCACATTATTTAAAATTTTAAATTAAGTAACATATTTACCATGTGGTAATATATACACTACTAAATTTGTAGTACTGAATCATCATCACAATAGTAGCATATTTCTTACTACTCTAAACCCATACAACCTAAAATAGGGAAGAAAAAAAATTATTTCTTAAGAATAGGAATAAGTATTACTACAAATACAAGAAGTTGTAATGGAATAACCATTTTTTGTTATTTTGTTTGGTGAGAGCAAAAGAATGGCCAAATTTTATTTCTGGAATTTAATCAAATTTTCTAAAATATCCTAACTTTGAAAACCATTCCCTTAAAAATCCAATATTTTCTTTTGGACATCCAAAAATTAAAAATTAAAAATCATCACCATGGGTGCCCGAAGGGATGGTCGGCCACACATGGTGATGTGTTGTTGTTGTTGTTTTTTTTTTTTTNTTTTTTTTTTTTTTTTTTTTTTTTTTCTTACAAATAAAAAAAATTAGGTATACAAGAAAATAATAAAAATAACAATTTTCTAGAAAATTCTATTCTGTTTGTAGAGGAATAAGTATTCTTCTCATTTTTTAAAGGCATAATTATTTCTCATTTTAGGATAATGATAATTTTTTTTTTCCTAATCAAATAAGGAAAAGCAGATTACAGGATTAATTGATTACAAAAGAGGGAAACACCCCGACAACAAACCTCAAATGGAAAACACAGTACAAATTCAAAAATAAATTCTGGATCAAGTCTAAAAGGACCCAACGACTGACAATGATTTTGTTGATAGTCTCAAAAGAACCATAAACAAACTGGGCATCTTCTAGGGCCACATAAAGCAGTGACAAATTGCAAAAAATCTCCATGAAGAGTCCGTTGTGGTAAAAGCAACAATCACTATCGATATTATCAAGAATGATGCCCAGCCAAATAATAGGATAACTGTTTTAATTTATTGGAATAACTATTTCATTTTTAGTCATGTATACCACAAGCGACCAAAATTTTAAACGATACAAAATAAAGAGAAACGTATCCAAAGAGAGAATAAAAACTAAAAAGCATTGTAAATAATGCACAAGAATCCCACAATTTGCATTATTCCTTATTTTAAGAGATTGCATTAGTTACAAGTCCTAAAATTAATAATAAAACCAAAACATTGTGAACACGCATTGCTAGAAATCATGTTATTTTTCACTGCAAATTCACCTGAATCCCAAAATCAGGCTTTGCTAGAGTATGCTCACAACTACTAGAAATCAACATTTTTTATTTCGACAATATGGTAGAGGGCAATGTCGAATTATCAAAGATCTTACAACAAATTACTAGAAAGTAAACATCAACTTGAAAGTTGATTAAAATCAAACCATTTATTTTGTGAAAATGAAACCAAACCAACAGACCTGGAAACAAAAATCAACTTGAAAGTTGATTAAAATCAAACCATTTATTTTGTGAAAATGAAACCAAACCAACACACCTGAAAACAAAAAACCATCTCCTCCGTACCAAAACAGTGGGACTGGGGGCAGTTATTCCATGCACAGAAATCATAACGAGAGTCTTGCAGTAGCAGTCAAAAGGAAACACCATCTCTGTTTTTTTCCGAAGTTCTCTGTCATCACAATAACCATTGAAAAAATAAGACGAACAATTAATAAGTACTTATAATTGTGACTATTTTTGCACAAATAACAATATATATATATATACACTATACACCTGATCTCAAAGTTAAAGAGAAACAAAAAGTTAGAGATCAAAGTATACCTGGCTGGCTCTCCGGATGAAGTCAGCACTCGTCCTACTGCGATTCTTTTTTAATAAGTAGATTAAACCCAAGATTCTTCTGCATTTTCTGAAGCAATCTCACCAATTCTTTGTTGCACCTCAAGACCTCCACATCTTGCAAGGTTGTCAAACGTAGTTCCTGAGGGAGCACGTTCAACCAAAAGCATTCTTTGATAACCAAATGCTTCAGCCATGGCATTGCGCCTCTTCTCTGTTTCCATTTTTTCATTCCAAGATTTTCCAATTTAAGAACCTGGAGTCGAAGAAACGAACCTGCAAAGACGATGAGCTTACTAGAAAGCAAACAGCTTCGTAGTTTTAGTATCTGAAGATTAGGAAGTCTTCCCAGCACTCTGATGTCTCGACGGACTTTTAAACACACTTGTCTTAAGATTATTTTGGTGATTGTCAATGGAAATGGACTCGAAATTATAGGACATTGTGAACAATTTATAATTTTCAATGTTCGAAGACGACCCAAACTGTGGAGGCATTTGAAAACATCTAGTACTTCGCTGTTGTTCTCGTGGGACGCGAACCATATTCCCAATTTCGTTAGATTAGGGATCTCACCGGAGCAAATGCGCCGAGCAATTTTTAGGTTAGGTGATACAGTGGAGAGGACTCGAAGGTTCCCCACAACGGTAACTTTTGGAATGGTTAGGTAAACTCACCGGCCCAGAGACATACAAATTTCTTAACCGTCTCATCTTCCATAACCCTTTCGGCAAACGATTCAAAAAATTACCTCTCATGTCGAGCGTTTCTAGATTCGTCAGGTTGCAAATGGAAGGTGGAATAACTTTCAGTTCAAGAGATTTTATCCTCAAGTATCTCAAGAATACCAACTTTTCTATCTTTTTGGGAATGGAGTAGAGATTTACTTGTTCAAAATTAAGCACCCGGACTAATTCCAAGTGTTTGAGGACCCATTTCAAGTGATTTGAACCAGAGTTGTATGTATCTTGGCCAAAGAACAACAAAGAACGGCCACATTTTGAAAAAATGCATTTAGGAGTTTCTCCCTGGATTGAAAGTCTACGGGATTTGTTAGGAGAAGAAGGGTTAACATGCTCAAATACCTCGAGAAGCATCTCTTCTTTGCACTGAGATATGCAAATGTCTCGCAGAAGATCAGGGACAAGGCATGTCTTTCTTCCTCCGTCTGTCCTCGTACTACCTACTCGGATCAAGTTTTGATCAATAAAGTTCTCCAAGTAATCATCTTCAGCTTTATCTTCCATCTCTCCATCATTAGTTTGCCGTATGACTCCCTCAGCTATCCAAAGTTGGATCAATTGCCTTACAGGAATCTCATAGTCTTTTGGGTACACACTAAGATCCAAAAAACATAGTTTCAAGTGCCGAGGCAAGTGCTTGTAACTGAAGGCAAGGATGTCTTTGCAATCATTAAGGTACCCATTTACTTTGCCAACAAATGTCGACCATTTTCTCGATGACTTCTGTGTGTTTGCTAAAACGTCCGCTAATACCACAATGGAATGTGGTAAGCCACGACAACATTTTGCCATTTGTCTCCCAAGAGTTTCTAATTCTCTTTTTCCAAACACTTTACGTAACAGTTTCCAACTTTCATCTTGGTTAAGAAATGGGAGAACGTAGGGATCAGAAGTATGGTTTGCATGTGAAGCAACTTTTTTTATGCGGTTGGTGATTAATATTTTGCTTCCGTTTCCATTCTTAGGAAAAGCATGTTGTACCTCATCCCAAACTTCAGTGCTCCAAATATCGTCCATGACTATTAAGTACCTCTTCCCTTTCAAGTGTTTGACCAGCTGCTCTTTTAGGTACTTGTTTTGCAATTCATTGTTACTCATACCTGCTACCATCTTTGTCAAGTCATCTCTATCTGATATTGGCAAATGGGAAGTTAAAATTTGAAGCAGTAGCTCTTTGAGGCTGAAATATTGAGTTACACACACCCATGCACGGCAACTAAAGTGACTTTTGACAGAATCATTATTATAAATTTTCTTGGCAAGAGTGGTCTTCCCTGACCCACCTATGCCGATGATTGAAATGACATTAAAAGCTTTAAATTACCTTTAGTAAGCCACTTCACTAATGTCGCTGAGTCTTCAAAGAAACCCACCACGTCTTTTTCCTCGACGTTATATCTTGAACCGAACCGATATCGAAACAATATATATTTTTATTTCGCCTACCAACCGTTGAAAGTCAATTGTTAGTTGGTGACGGTCCGGTGGGAGCTGGTAATTACTTATCAAAAGTAGCTCAAAGACATTTACCCCTATTAAGAAAGACTTGCCTAGTCAATTAATATCTTTTGGGCGGCTGTTGCTTTATTAATTGTAGAAGTTATCGACATCAGCGCAATTATTGATCCACCAACCGTTGGTTTGATGTGTTTTGTGCGCCTAACAAGTCTTTAAGATGGCAAAATTTCTTTTTTTGAGAAAAAAAAAAAGAAGAAAGACTTTCTAATATATATAACTCAATTAGTTCAATTTTATCGAAGGGGGTACTTAGGATAATTGGTTGAGGACTTCGTTACATATAAAATTGAATTCATTTGTTAAAATTTTCCTCTCCCTTTCCCTCTCTTTCTATGCACATGTTAAAAGAAAAAGAAAAAAAAAAAAGAAAAGAAAAGAAGAGAGAGTACAATTTAAGGTGAGAAATTAATAATTTACCAACATTTATCATATATTAAGAAAGATTTACCAAGTCAATTAATAATTTTAGGCCCGCTGTTGCTTGATTTTAAGGAGCTTTCTCTCTCTCTCTATTCTTTTTCTTTTCTTTTTTTTTGAAGAATATTCTTTTTCTTGTTCTTGGTGGATGAAACAATTATTTTATGGACAAAGTTTTCCTCCAAACTGGGTTGGAGGAATTTCCTTCAACCTAATCTATAAAAGTGACATATGTTCTATGAACATGTTTTTTTAATTATAGGGACAAAGTTGAAAGAAATTATATTAAAAACTCATGTGCATCTCACATGTTATTAAAAAAAAGGACACATGTCACTTTTATAGATTAGGTTGAAGAAAATTCCTTCAACTTAGTTTGGAGAAAAACTTTGTCCTTATTTTATTTTGGTTTTGGTTGTGGTTGAAACGGTTTTCACCATCGTCATGGTAACCTTTGAATATTATTTGACCTATTCTCGATGCATTATATATGATTTCGTTCACCTAATTGTTTTTATATGTTTTGATTCGATTCACTTGCATTTACAATTAATTTATTTCAAAACATGTTGATGGGAATCTTGATTTAAAAAATATTAAGAGAAACTTGTTTGGATAGGCCTATTTTCGTTTTGAGTTTGAATTTTTTAATAAATCAATGTGAGTTTTTTGTTTGGATTGAGAATTTCGAAACCCAAAATTTGAAACATTAGAAACAAACTTAAGTTTGGAAATCTGAAGTAAGATCATTTCAAAAACAAAAAAATCTGAAACTCGAAACGAAAACAAAAACTGGCCTATCCAATTTTGAGATTAAAATATAAAAGTGCGTGTATTCGACCCTTGGTTTCTGGCGGAATATCCGTGGGAATCTATCAAGTAATTGCTGGGGGAGTAATATTGCTATTTGTCAACCCCATCACCCGAAAATTGTACTAAATTATCGGCTTACCAAGTCTCTCTTTAATATTTTTTGGCCGGCCGTTGTTGAACAGATGTCTTTCTTTTAATTTTCTGTGCACCCAGCAAGTCTTCCTTCTTTTTCTGAGCACACCACCATTCCTTCCCTCAAGTCTCTACCATCTCTACCAATAACTAGAAAAAAGAAAAAAAACAAAAAAAAACAAAAAAAAACAAAAAAGAAGAAGAAGAAGAAGAAGAAGAAGAAAGAAAGAAAGAAAGAAAGAAAGCGAAACAGTTCGTGACTTTCAAAAATCGTAACGTAAGCCATGGCGTTTTACCAAACTTAATCAATCATTTTCCTTTCATCCTCTTTTCCCTCTTTCCTCTAGCTCAGGCCCCTCATCATCCTCTAACAAATTAACAATGTAAAAAGAGAAAGAAAGAAAAAGCTTTTCCGAGTTCGAAAAAGATTTGCGGGTGGGAAGACAAGCATAAGTGGCCACCGGTCTCCTTACTCCCGTCGTACAGTACTTGGTCCAGCTACTTGATGACGAAGCAAGACTCGTTGGTGGAGTGAGGGATGAAGTCAATTCACTTAAGAAGGAGCTCAGTTTCATATCTAACTACCTCGATCCATCCGAGGGCAAGCGAAAGGAGCACCCCATATCGAAGGAGGTAATCGGGCAAATCAGGGAGAAGGCTTACGAGGCTGAGGATGTAATCGACACTTTCATCCTCAACACCTCAAAACACAGGAGGAGGAGGAAGATATACCATGGGCCTTACCACACAGAAATGCTTCCCGATGCAGTAAAGTGGATACAAAGCCTCAACAAAGAAATCAATAAAATCTTCGCCAATAGCACAAGTTACGACGGTGAAAGAGCTGAAGCTAGTGCAGATACACAGTCCGAGGACGCATTGCACAGACGTAGAAGAGAAGTCGAAGAAGATGACGTGGTGGGCTTCAATAATAACTCAATGGCATTGGCGAAGCTTTTTATTGCAAATGGTTATGAGCTTGATGTCATTTCAATCGTTGGCATGGGTGGGTTGGGCAAAACAACTCTTGCCAAGAAAATATACTACAGTACTCACGTGAGGAGCTTCTTCGCACGCCATGCATGGGTGAATGTATCTCAACATGAAAAAACTAGAGAGCTGTTGCTTGAAATTTTAAAGGAGATGCCAATATCAGATGAATTGAGGAGAAATCTCGAAGGCATGGGGGAGGGTGAATTAAAAGAGACCTTGTCCAAGTACTTGAATGGGGAGAGGTATCTAGTTGTCATAGACGACATTTGGAAAACTGATTTCTGGGACGAGGTAAGATCTGTATTTCCTAATAACTCTAATGGAAGTAGAATATTGATCACTAGTCGTAATAAAGCTATGGCTTTAAAGGCAGGCCATAGTAGTACTCCTCCCTATCTTCTCCCATTTCTTAATGAAGATGAAAACTGGGAACTCTTTCATAAGAAAGTGTTCTGAGGAGGAGAATGTCGTCCTGATTTAGAGTCTTTTGGGAAGACAACTTGCAAAAGAGTGTCGTGGTTTACCACTTTCAATTGTAGTATTAGGGGGTATTTTAGCAAATGAAAAGCAGGAATTGCTAACGTGGTCGAAATTTATTCGAGTAAATCACTACCTTACTCAATGCAAAGATATACTAGCCTTGAGCTACACCCGCCTGCCCCCGCACTTGAAACCATGTTTTTTATATCTCGGTGCATACCCAGAAGACTTTGAAATTCCTGTAAGGCAACTGATTGACTTGTGGATAGCTGAGGGTTTCATAGAGCACACTCCCGAGAAAGGCCTAGAGGACGTTGCTGAAAAATACTTGGAGGAGCTCATTGATCGAAGCTTGATCCAAGTGGCTAGCAAGAGGACAGATGGAGGAGTAAAGACATGTTGTATCGATACTCTTATGCGAGATCTTTGCATATCTGAGAATGCAGAAGTGAAGTTTATGGAGGTCCGTACAGAAAATAACCATTTATCTACAAACAAATCCCGCAGACTTTCCTTCCAGGGTAGAGTTGATCCATATATTTCTTCAAACCCCTCTCAGTACCTTTCTCGTTCTTTGTTGTTTCTTGGTCAAGATACATATGACTTTGATCCAAGCCACTGGAAATGGGTTGTCGAATATTTCAAGTTGCATCGAGTGCTTAATTTTGGGCGTTTAAATCTCTACTCAATTCCCACAAGGATACAAAATTTGATCCATTTGAAGTACTTGCGTGTAAAATCCATTGCACTAAAAGCTATTCCAGCTTCCATTGGCAACCTTACGAATCTAGAAACACTTGATATGCGAGGTACTTGTCTGGATTGTTTGCCAGAGGAGATATGGAAGTTGCATCATTTAAAGAATCTGTATATGTCTGGACCAGTGAGTTTACCTCAGGATATCAACTCCGATGCTGTGTGGAACCTCCAAGTCCTTTCCACTGCATCTCTAAACCCACAAACTGTTGTCCCTAATGTAAGGAAATTAGGAATATGGTTTGCGTCCGACGAGAACATCAGCGACGTAACAAGTGTTTTGAAAAACCTCCGCCATTTACCTCATCTTCAAACATTGAAAATTATAGGGGAAAATACGTTTTAGCCCCCTCAACTACCACCCTGTTACGTTTTAGCCCCCTAAACTATCAAAAGTTGTAAAATGACCCCCCAACTACCAAACAGTTACGTTTTAGCCCCCTCCGTTAGGTTTTGCCGTCAAAATGGATGGAAGCACCGAAATTACGTCGTTTTGATGTTATCAAGTTACAAAAATACCCTCCCAGCGTTTAAAAATAAATAAATAAAACCTCTTACCAAAACGGCGCCGTTTTGGATGAGATTAGAAAACGACGCCGTATCATCCAAAACGGCGCCGTTTTGGTAAGAGGTTTTTTTTTTTTTTTTTTTTTTTTAAACGCTGGGAGGGTATTTTCGTAACTTGATCGCATCAAAACGACGTAGTTTCGGTGCTTCCATCCATTTTGAAGGCAAAACCTAACGGAGGGGGCTAAAACGTAACTGTTTGGTAGTTGGGGGGCCATTTTACAATTTTTGATAATTTAGGGGGCTAAAACGTAACAGGGTAGTAGTTGAGGGGGCTAAAACGTATTTTCCCCAAAATTATAAATTATTCCGAGAGTGCTCTCCCTACTTCACTTTCATTGACAATCACCACCACCAAGATAACTTTACGACATGTGCGCTTGGATGTAGCTCGCGACATGAGAGATCTGGGAAAACTTTCGAATCTTAAGATACTGAAACTACAAAGTTGCTTGCTTTCCGGTAAGCTCTACGTGTTTAAAGATTCATTTCTTCAACTCAAAGTCCTTCAATTGGAAAATTTGAGAATTAATAAATGGAAACAAGAAGAACGTGCAATGCCAAAGCTCCAGCATTTGATTATCAAACAATGCATTAAGTTGACCATTGTCCCTGCGGAGCTACAGAGTTTGATTGCCTTGCGAGATGTGGAGGTATTATGGAGCACCCCAGAATTGGCAAAGATGTTCGAGGAATTGCAGGTGCAGGTTGGATTCAAGCTATTGATCGATCCTCCTCTAGATGCCGACTTTTGTAAACAAACTGCAGAATGAAAAATCCACTAAACAATTTAGTTGTTGTTTCTTTTTTGTTTTTTTGTTTTTCCAAGAAATGGTGTAGCTCTCCCCATGGTTTTGGGGGGAGGAGGGTGAAGACGTTGTTTGTGGTTCCTGGTTAGTTGGTTTCGATTCAATTTTCTTTTCTTCTATTTAGTTGGTTTCGTTTCATTGTCATCTTGTATTCGAGGTGTTCCAGTGCCATTAAGCGGACTGTAAAAATAAAATGTTGGTTTTTCTGATGGGTGTAAGGATCTTGATTTGTATGTGCCATAGGAGGTTTATCTAATGCTAAGACACGTTATTAATGCAGTTTGTGGGGGAGCCTTGTGCATTGGCCCGCCATAAAGTTAATCTTCTTCTGCTTACACGATAATAATGCAAATAACCAATACAATCATTCCCTTAATTTAGATAAAAGAGTTTGCTGTTATTTACTTGCTTTTTATCCTTCTATGTTTGGGTATGTTCCTCGTCATTCCCTACTCGATCTATATGCTTCTTTAATTCCCATTTTACATGTGTATGTCCATAAAAATACAGAAGAAATGACAAATATTTCATATAATAGTCGAAAATTTATATTTTAACATGGAAAGGGGGGTACAATATGTCATTATCTCTCAACAATATCAAATAAGTATCTAGATTTATCTCAGCATAATTTTCCGTATAATTTTTCATTGAATCTCTAAAAGAGTCTCCACCCTGGAATAATTTGTTTCAAATTAACTTCCATCTCCAACCTAACAATTGGATATATTAATCGATACAAAACTTCTCACATCCTCAAAATGGCCCGACAATTTATTTTCTTTATATTCCCAAGAGCTCCACCCCAAGGTCAATTGAAAGAAATATAACCGATCCATCTTCAGAGTTGCAATGCCAAATCCGGCTGCTGAGGTCCATCAATCTGGACATTAGAACAATGTGAACCTGTTTGTTGAAAGCTCACATTTAGGTCGGGAGGAAAAGAAGACGAATCATGCTTATCGTGCATTGCGGATCGTTGCCAAGATGCTTTCCCACCAAGCACCAGTTCTGGTGTTCCGAGTGACTTGAGACCAAAGCCCAGGGCCAATAAATTTCCAGAATGTGTTCTTGTAGTTTCAGAAAATCTAGCTTTATTTGATTCATGATCATTTCTAGACATTGGGCAGATGGTAGTGTTTCCACTTGAATCTATACCAAGCATTTGCGTAGGCACTGAAGTATCATCAGAAATAGACATTCCATTTAGTGTGGCAAGTCTTACCATCCTGATTTGTGATGAAAAACATGACCCGAACCCACCATTTAAACCATTGATCTCAGAGGAAATTGTGTGTTTTTGCTGAATTCCATTAAGGGGGCACAGGTTCTATACCACCAATGCTACTCTTCAGTGAAATCAACTCACTTCGAGAATCTAAATCTGTACTTGCAAAAAATCCATTTGCAAATACAGAGTTCGAGTCGGATCTGCTGTGATGGAGAAGCTTGCTTGCATTGTCATCAGGTTTTGAGCTCACTGAAGATTTCTCCTCAGTAAATAAAGACTGCATGTGCTTTAATGCCTCGTTTTCTCCTATCCATCCAGGACCAAACTTGAGTCTGACGGGCAAAACTCTTTCAATTTTATTTGAAGCAATCTTCCAAACTAAAGGCCCAAGATCTGCTGCAAATCGTGTGATGCTTCTTGCATAACCATGCTCCAAGTCTAGACCTACCTGATTTATACATTGACAATAGAAAAATTGTTTAGAAATAGACAATAATAGAGAACCAGTCCACAAACAGCAATCACACGGAATAATTCGAGGGGATGAAGAAGAGGGAAAGGTGAGAGTGAATTGAAGAAAACGGAGACGTTTTCGTGAAGAAAATTAGGGATCGATTTTGGCGCAAATGATCAAAAATTTTCACGCCCCGCCAGCGCCAAAAATTCCTTTTCAGCTAGCGCGTAAACAAGTTACACATTTCGGGTGACCCAGCTTTGGGTCATCTTATGACTCATTGCTGGATCCTTATGACCCATGTGGGTCACTTTGACAATTTAAAAATAAAAATAAAAAATCTTCAAAAAAAAAAAAATTTACAAAAAGTTATTTTTACTTTTTTTTTTTGTAAATATTGTTAATTAAAATTAGGGCCGTAAGTGAACAAAGCTCCCGTGAGCTCGCTCGGGCTCGACTCGATAAAGCAAGGCTCATGCGCGACTCGATTATTAAATGAGCCACTCATGGACATGAAAGTATACTGGTCCATTAGCGTCGATTTTCAGGAGTTGACGCTAATATCTTAGTATTAGCGTCAACTCTTAGGTCGATCGACGCTGATAGTGTTGACGTTGATAAGCTTTAATTTTCAAATTAAAGCTTTAATTTAATTTGAAAATTTGTTTTATTTAAAAGAAATAAATAAATATTTATTTTTTAATTTTTGATTTTTATTTAATCATATCATGATCAATTGAACTAATTCACTAGGATCGATCAGATATTCGATCGAATCTTCAATTTCAATTATGTCCAGTTTGATCAATTAATTGATCATATCGTGATCAATTAATTGATCCTATCACGATCGATCATTTGATCATATCATAGTCAATCGAACTAATTCATTAGAAATGATCGGATGTTTGATTTAACATTTGATTCTATCATGATCAATCGAACTAACTCGCTATGATCGATCAAATGATCGATTGATCATTTGATCCTATCACAATCAATCGAACTAATTCCCTAGGATCGATTGATCATTTGATCATATCACGATCAATCGAACTAATTCACTAGGATCGATCGATCCTTTGATCATATCACGATCAATCAAACTAATTCACTATAATCGATCAGATGATCAATTGATCATTTGATTATATCACGATCAATCGAACTAATTTACTAGAATCGATCGGATGATCGATCAATCGGATGATCGATCGATCATTTGATCATATTACGATCAATCAAACTAATTTGCTAGGATCGATCGATTATTTGATCATATCACGATCAATCGAACTAACTCGCTAAGATCGATCGATCCTTTGATCATATCATGATCAATCAAACTAATTCGCTACGATCAATCGGATGATCGATCGATCATTTGATCATATCACGATCAATCGAACTAACTCGCTTAAGATCTATTGGATGATCGATTGAACCTTTGATCTTATCATGATCAATCGAACTAATTCGCTACGATCGATTGGATGATCAAATGATCGATCATTTGATCATATCACAATCAATTGAACTAATTCGCTAGGATCGATCGGATGATTAATCGATCATTTGATCCTATCACGATCAATCGAACTAATTCGCTAGGATCGATCGGATGATCGATCGATCATTTGATCATATCACAATCAATCAAACTAATTCCCTAGGATCAATCAAATGATCGATTCACAGTCAATCGAATGAATTCATTAGGATCGATCAGATGTTTGATTGAACGCTTGATCTTATCACAATCGATCGAATATCCAATAATTTATATAAAAGAAATAATTACATATTATCGGGGCTAATATGACTCAATTTAGTTGACGTTCATAATTAGACTATCAACGTCAACCTGTAGAGATCGACGTTGATAGTTTAAGTATTACTTTTTTTTTTAATTGTTAACAATTTATATTAGTCTATTAAAATTAAGTCCTATAGAAAAAATAAATAAATTTTTTTGGGTTATAATTATAATTTTTTTTCTTCTATTTTTAATATATATACCATTTTTTAATTTTTAGATATATATATTATTTATTTTCAATTGAACTTGATGTTTTGCTTTTAATTTTTATGAATTAAAAGTGGACGCTAGATATATATTATTTATTTTCAATTGAACTTGATTTTTTTTATTATTATTCTTGCCCATTAAAAAATGATATAAGCCTATCAATTTTTTTTTTTAATATTTTTTATAGTTTTTTTTTCTAATATATATATACCATTCTTTAATTTTTAGATATATATTTATTTTTTTGAAAATGCTAGGGGTTCTCCCCGTAGGTTCTTCTGGCGTTCTCCCAGTCTTATGTAAAACATGATTTGAGAAAAAATAAAATTGTAGTTGCCTCCACACCGATTTTTTTAGGTATTAGCACCAAATTTGAGGCATTAGAACCAAATTTGTGAGGCATTAGCACCAAAATTGAGGCATTAGCACCAAATTTAGGATGATCAAATCCATTTTGGGTGATACTATCCCTAAAGGGTTAACCTTTCACCCTTAGATTTTAGTTTTTAATCAAAAAACAAGTTTTAAAGCATTAGAACCTAACTATTAACTCATAAAATTAATCGGTTGGCAAAAAAAGGTACTACAATTTTATTTTTTCTTAAATCATGTTCTACGTAAGACTAGGAGAACGCCAGGAGAACACTACGGGGAGAACCCCTAGCAAACCTCTTATTTTTTTTACGTTTATTTATTTTTTATATTTTTTATATATATACCATTCTTTAATTTTTTATTTTTTTATCTTATCCAAACATTATAGTCAACTAACGTTTCTTTTTCATATATTCAAACACTTTAACTTGACGTGGTTGCCAGTTATTTATGCATTCTGTGAACATGTATGTGTACGTGGTATATTCACTTTGCCGTATCTTATCCAAACATTATATGTAAATATATGTCCTACAGTAACGCAAGGATACCGTTAGAGCGTTTTGATGGGAAATGCTAGAATGTAATAAACTACCCATGTTTGGCCCATAAAAGTCTATGTGGCATCCTTCATTTATTGTATTGTGGGTTGTTTTTTCACTGCAAAGATATTTTAAAGGGTTAAATACCTAATTACTCCCTAGGGTTTCACTTCTTTATTTTTTGGGAAAAATTCAGTTTAGCCCCCTGAAGTTTCAGTGAATTTTCAATTTGAACCCCAAAGTTTCAAAGTTGGCAGTTTACCCCCCCGAAGTTTCAAAAAGTGGCAAAGTGAACCCCCCGTTGACTTTTCCGTCAAATTAGACGGAAAATGATGAAAAGACATAAATGCCCTCAGGCTTTTTTTAAAAAAAATTCCGTTTAATTTGACGGAAAAATTAACAAAAGGTTCAATTTGCCACTTTTTGAAACTTCAGGGGGGTAAACTGCCACTTTTGAAACTTTGGGGTTCAAATTGAAAATCCTCTGAAACTTCAGGGGGCTAAACTGAATTTTTCCCTTATTTTTTCCTCCCTAAGGTTTGATTTTTATCATAGGAGATCCTTGTGGTTTTGATAAAGGACCAAGTTGGTCATTCCATCCATTGACTGTTAGTTGACTAACGAAAATAACATGTAAACTAATTAAATATTGACACATGTCATATAATTTATTTTTTATTTTTATTTTAAACAAAAAATTAAAAAAATATATATTTTTTAAAAAAAAAATCGGGGTGGCCGAAAACACCCCCAATTTGGTTTGAACAGAAGAAATCCACCCAATTTTTTGTTGCTTTTTTTAAATATATATATTTTTTCTAAAAAAAATAAAAAAAAAAACTACTCCAAATTTTTTGTTTTTTTTTTTTTAAAAAAAAGAAAATTTTAATTTTTTTAAAATTAAAAAAATTAATTACATGATACATGGCAAGATTTAATTAGTCCAAGTATCATTTCCGTTAAGTTAACTAACGGCCAACAGATGGAAGGACCAATTTGGTCCTTTATAAAAAACACAGGGACCTTCTGTGATAAAAATCAAATCCTAAGGAGGAAAAAATAAAAAAGTAAAACCCTAAGGAGTAATTAGGTATTTAACCCTATTTTAAAATGTTTTTTTGGGATGCCACATAGACTTTTATGGGTCAAATATGGATAGTTTATTGCATTCTAGCATTTCCCTAAAATTAAACATAAAGATGCAAAATAGCCCAGTAGTTAGGCATCAATGTGCCTAAACCAAAATCTGTTGCTCATTGCAAGCAGATAAAGTGTAACTATTAAAACGTCCAGCAAAGCTGTTTTAAACAACCCATATGCATGTCCTAAAACATCTTCAATTCCCACAACACAGTGCTGCCTGCATAAAATAGCCATCCACCAATAGGTTAATCAAAGAAATATAGAATGATAATGTAGTATAAACATACTAACTAATTAACCACTAACCATATGGTGGAGGTGACCTTTCCAAATCCATTGTCCATTATTGTCTGAACCTATTTAATTAAAACAAAACAAAACAAAATAAATGACTAACTTGTCAATGTTCAAACAAATAACAAACTTAAGGCAGAGATTTCTCTATCAATTGGATAAGCCGAAGATAGGATTGGATATATTAATTGTGAAGAATTAATTAAACTAATAAGTAATCAAATGAATTATAATTTCTTTACCTTGATCACACTTGGAAGGTTTAGGCCTAAAAGACAGCACGAAAAAGGAGCGTATCCCTATACGCACCACAGCTTGATAGATATGAGTGAGGCCTCCATCCTCCCTTGCCTCAAAGGTTATATAGTACATTATTATATTAATGTCGTAATCCTGAACCATTATTTTTAAAATCCTCACAAACTCCAATCGTGGAGCTCCAACCTACACACAAAAAGAAAAGTCAACATGAATAAATAATTATTATTATTATTGTCATGGAAAAATACAGAATTCATCGATCTACATCCGAAATCGATACCTCATTCTTCTCACGAAGATGATCATAGTACGCATCGATTGCAAGCTGCAAATATTCTTCGAAGCGCATTGGAAGATAGCCTTGGCCGAGATATAATGGACTAATTATACCACAAATTTTGCCGAAGTGTATAGGTATGGATTCAACATCAAAGCCCTAAAACAACGAACCAACAAGTATTGTTAAAAAAAGCAATTTGCAGAGGCATATATATATGTGTAGAAGTCGATGAGAATTAGTTTTACTTACATCACTCTCCAAAACTTGTTTATGGTATTTAGCTATTGCCTTCCGATAATCTGGATCCTTATATTTCCCAAGCATTACTTTCTTCTCCACCACGAAACTTCCAGCAACATCCTCCATGGATTTTCCAGCTACACGGTTTGCCTGCATAAAAATAGCAATCCACCAATAGGTCAATATATAACAAGCAATAATCAAAGAAATATAGAATGATAATGTAATATAAACATGCTAACTAATTAACCACTAACCATATTACGGAGGTGACCTTCCCAAATCCATTGTCCATTATTGCCCGAACCTGCTTAAAACAAAACAAAATAAAATAAATGACTAACTTGTCAATGTTCAAACAAATAATAAAATTAAGGCAGAGATTTCTCTATCTATTAAATAAGCCAGATATTGAATTGGATATATATATTAGTTGTGAAGAATGAATTAAACTAATAAGTAACCAAATAAATAGTGATTTCTTTACCATGATCACAATCGGAAGATTTAAGCCTAAAAGACAGCACCGAAATGGAGTACTGTCGTATCACTCGACGCACCGCAGCTTGATAGGTATGAGTGAGGCCTCCATCCTCACTCGCCTCAAAGGTTATATAGAACCCCATTATATTTACATCGTAATCCTGACACATTATTTTTAAAACCCTCACAAACTCCAGTCGTGGAGCTCCAACCTACACACAAAAAGTCATCGTGAATAAATAATAATAATAATTATTATTGTCATTCAAAAATTCAAAATTCATCTACATCCGAATCCAATACCTCATTTTTCTTACGAAGGTGATCGTGATATGCATCGATTGCAAATTGAGAATAGTCTTCAAAGTAGGTTGGAAGATAGCCCTGGCCGAGATATATTGGCCTAATTATACCACAACGTTTGCCAAAGCGTCTAGGTATGGATTCAACATCAAAGCCCTAAAACAATGAACCAACAAGTATATATTGTTAAAAAAAAGCACACTGCAGAGTTAGGTATATATAGGCATAGAAGACAAAAGGGAATTAGTTTTACTTACATCACTCTCCAAAACTTGTTTATCGTATTTGGCTATTGCCTCCCGATAATCTAGATCCTCATCATTCTCATGCATTACTTTCTTCTCCATGGAACTTCCAGCAACCTCCTCCATGGATCTTCCAGGTACAACCGACAACAATGGCAGAAAATACAATTCCGCAAAAACCCTACCCACCGCACTCACTCTATTTTTTCTTTATTTATAGCACACGGCACCGCCTTAGGACAATCTAGAAACCCTAGCCGCACTCTTTTTTTTTTTGATCCGACCTACAGCAGCACCCAGGGGCGGACCCAGGAATTTTTGCCTGGGGGGTCTCGGGTCCATGGCCTTTTGGGCTTTATTTTTTTTTAATATTTTAATATTAATTAAATAATATTTATTTTAATATTATTATTATATTTTTATATTCAAGTTTTTTTATTACGTCTATAAAAACATTAAAAAGACCTTATCTAGTAGTATTATCTGCTCTTATAAATTCTTCAAAATTCTCTTATACTTTTATTGGATTTTCAAAATTACTAACACATTACACATCTTAATATAATTAGAAAATATTTTGATTCTCTAACTTTTTCAATAATATTCTTTTTTATTTTTGTTGCTAACAAATGTATAAACTCATTTTGTATTTTATGTCCAAGATAATGATTATGAATTTCACCATCTTGGCATCTTGAATATGTCAAATATTTCTTCTTTTCTTTTAAGTTTTTTAGATTCACATGCATATTTTTTAGTAGATTTGTGAGAGAAAAATAAAAAAAATTAAAGCACAAATAGATGTTAAATGAAAGTAAATTGAGCAATAATTCAAAGCAAATGTCACAAAAATTGGGAAAGGTACTGAAACCCCTCATAGATACTTCAAAAACCATTTATTTTTATGGTATTATTAAATCTTATTCTTTTCGCTAGGGAAAAAAAATCAAAATACACAAAAATTAATGGAACACTGACCACAGCTGAACAAAAGGAAAAGAAAAACGGCCAGGGTGATCGGGAGAAGAAGAGAAGGTTGAAACCAAAGTCCAAAACAGAGGAACAAAAGGAAAAGAACTAGAGAAGAACAAAAGAAGAAGACAAAAAAAAAAAAAAATGTCAGCAATGAGAGGAGAGAGAGGACGAAAAAAGAAATAAAAAAAATAAGAAAAGATGATAGATGGGAGACAAATGTGTGGTGGTGGGGAGGAGAGAGGAATAAAATAAAAAGAAAAAGAAATGAGAGAGGCCTGGGAGGGGAAAAAAATTTTGGGGGGTTTTTGAGCGTTATTTTTGGAAGGGCTATGCTATGTCTATTTTTTTTTTAAAGGGTTTTTTTTTTGGTTGGGGTTGCCAGGGACCCCCAACCTTCAACGTAGGTCCGCCCCCGTTAAAAGTCCGTCGAGACATGAGAGTGCTGGGAAGGCCCAATTTTTTTGTCCAACTTTTACCTTTTTTATTTTTTTTAAAAAAACAAAGTAAAAAATAAAAAAAAGTGTCTAAAGCAATAATATATATTTTTTGTCATTCTTTTTATTGGTATTTTTTTAAAAATGAAAATTGCATTTTTCTAAATAAAAATGAAAAAAATGACCATTTTTATGAAGAAAAATGCAATTTTCATTTTTAAAAAAATACTAATAAAAAGAATGACAAAAAATATATATTATTGCTTTAGACACTTTTTTTATTTTTTTACTTTGTTTTTTTTTAAAAAAAAATAAAAAATGCAAAAGTTGGACAAAAAAGTTGGGTCCCTATCATCCCTCTTTGAAAAATCATAGGTTTTGAAGTATCGCCACCTTTTCTTCTTTCTTTTGGGCAACCTAATTCAACATCTCCTAATAGGCTCAATCAATGCCATGAAAGATAAGGACCTCCATCCAGGATAATTTTATCAGTTTAATTTTTAATTTTTAATTTTTTAAGTTACAATTGTTAGATATAGATATGGTATTCATTTATGCTTGTTTATTTTCCTAGAAACTCAATGTTTGCGTGATATCTTTGTAAGATCGATAGTATTAATATATATCCATATTTAATGGATATTGAATATCATTCATTGTCTCCATATTTTCTCCAAACGCTCGATTCTTGAAAGAAAAAAATTAAATGCTCGGAAGATGGAAAGAATTTTTCTTATTCTTGAGAAAAAAAAATTTTGGTTAAATCTCAACCTTTGGTTTTTTATAGGGATCCAGATTATCAGAAGGCAATAGCCAAATACCTTAAACAAGTTTTGGAGAGTGATGTAAGTAAAACTAGTTCCCTTTTGTCTTCTACGCCTATATATGCCTAACTCTGCAGCGTGCTTTTTTTTTTAACAATATATACTTGTTGGTTCGTTGTTTTAGGGCTTTGATGTTGAATCCATACCTAGACGCTTTGGCAAACGTTGTGGTTGAGATTTAACCAAAAATTTTTTTTCTCAAGAATAAGAAAAATTCTTTCCATCTTCCGAGCATTTAATTTTTTTCTTTCAAGAATCGAGCGTTTGGAGAAAATATGGAGACAATGAATGATATTCAATATCCATTAAATATGGATATATATTAATACTATCGATCTTACAAAGATATCACGCAAACATTGAGTTTCTAGGAAAATAAACAAGCATAAATGAATGCTATATCTATATCTAACAATTGTAACTTAAAAAATTAAAAATTAAAAATTAAACTGATAAAATTATCCTGGATGGAGGTCCTTATCTTTCATGGCATTGATTGAGCCTATTAGGAGATGTTGAATTAGGTTGCCCAAAAGAAAGAAGAAAAGGTGGCGATACTTCAAAACCTATGATTTTTCAAAGAGGGATGATAGGGACCCAACTTTTTTGTCCAACTTTTGCATTTTTTATTTTTTTTTAAAAAAAAACAAAGTAAAAAAATANAAATAAACAAGCATAAATGAATGCTATATCTATATCTAACAATTGTAACTTAAAAAATTAAAAATTAAAAATTAAACTGATAAAATTATCCTGGATGGAGGTCCTTATCTTTCATGGCATTGATTGAGCCTATTAGGAGATGTTGAATTAGGTTGCCCAAAAGAAAGAAGAAAAGGTGGCGATACTTCAAAACCTATGATTTTTCAAAATACAAATTTTTTTTTTTTTTTTTGGGGGGGGGTCCTTCAAGTTAAAATAGGAAAGTTGGTATTTGAATTTTGAAGGGCATACCACCTTACACAAATCACTCCATGCGTTTTGACTTTTGCGGTCCTTATATTAAATAATTAACACAAAAAAGGGTGAACTAATTTGTATATATGTCGAAATTCTAGGTGGGTGTTTCTAATGAAATAAATTGTTACCTTGAATTTAGGCATGCGTTTGGAAAAAGAGAGAAAATGGAAAGGTCGTAAACTTTTAATGCACGCATTGATTCCTAAAATTTAATTGGGTATGGTGTATTTGGAAAATGTTGTGAGAATTAATTAATAAAGAGTGAATGAATGATTTTGTCTTAAATGAGTTAAATTTGATTGATGCAATTGAATTAAGAGCTTTCCATAAAAATAGAATTTCTATAGGGAAATGCTACGATGCAATCAATCCCCCACATTATGCCCATCAAACTCCTACGTGGCTGAGGCACATAGCCCATTTTCTATTTTTTATTTTTTAAAAAAATTAAAATAAAAATCATATAAGAAAAAATTAATAAAAAGTAATAGAAAACAAAAAGGGGTGGCCTGCCACTCCAGTTTAGCTTAGGGATGCAGCCACCCCTAGGTCCTTGGGGGTGGTTCGGAACCACCCCCAAGAGCCTAAAAAAAACTAATTTTTTTTTTTCGATTTAGCCCTTGGGGGTGGCCGAACCACCCTCAAGGGCCTAGGGGTGGTTTCGGCCATCCCATACCGGCCCTTGGGGGCAAATCGAAAAAAATAATAAATTTTTTTTTTTTCGAGCCACCCCCAAGGGCCTAGGTGTGGCTTCGGCCACCCCCTTTCTGTTTTCTATTACTTTTTATTAATATTTTCTTATATGATTTTGATTTTAAAATTTTTTAAAATAATAAAAAAAAAAAATAGCAAATGGGTTATGTCCCTTTGCCACGTAGGAGTTTGATGGGCATAATGTGGGGGATTGATTGCATTGTAGCATTTTCCATTTCAAAATTTACACGGAAAGACTTTAATAAACGTGGGTAACTATAATTTGTTTGAACTAGGGTTTTTTTAAAAAGAAAAACAGCAATCACACAGAATAAATTCAAGTACATAAGTACTTCTCTTCAGGGCAGGACATATAAGTACTTGCCATTCAATTAGACCAATTTAGTGATACACCAAACCAAGAAACATCACCAACTTCATGCGCATTATTGCTGGTTCTCAACAATGATGTTTTGTTGCAGATAATGTACATGACATTCAAAAAAAGTCATTTGGACAGAATACAATCCATAATCTCCTCCTCACCCCACCCCCCACCCCCCCCCACAAAAAAAGCCCAGAGCAAGAGAGAAACATAAAAGAAGAAGTAAAAAAAAAACTTATATATACCGCAATTAGTTGCTTCAATTCTCCTTGAAGGTTGCCCAAGATAGATAGCCCATGACCAGAATCCATCGAATGCTTATAGGTGTCACGCCTATTCTCATCTATAGCAAATTGGTTCTTCCCATTCTTCAAAACAGAAGCTACAATCCATGGGAAAAATGGCTCAGAAATTGTAGAAAAAGCTAAAAAAATTAAATAACAATATATATATATATATATATATATATAAAGCAATACAGCACTCCCAGTTCAAATGTTACCTGGAAATTCATTCTCCCATTCAGACCACCAACTAGTACAAGTTTCTTTGTTCTGAGACCCATGGGAGACCCTGACCAATGCATCAGCAGGGGGCAAGTTGTCTGATGTAAGTGCTTTTCTTAGATTGTAAGCATAGGGCTGCCCTGCATTACCTCCTGCAAAGGCAAGAGCTGGATCTGAAGAAGGCTCAGGACAAACATTCTCAAAAGGAGATGTACCAAGGGACTTCTTCGGGTTTTTTCCTGGAGGTCTGCCTCTCCGCACAACTTTGGGTTGTGGCTCATTATCATCACCATCTTGCCTCACATTTTGGAAGTCCTTTTTTGCCAACTCTAGCATAGACCGAGCCTAAGAAAAAAGTCAAGTTCCAATAATGCAATAAAGAGAATTCCAAACCAGTGATGAGAATACAAGTTCAGACATGATCAAGCCTGTCTAAAAAAAATAGTTCTTGGTGCATTATACTGCATCGCATTTGTACATATCAGAAAGACGTCCTTCTGCACAAATTAAATAGTAACAAGATTTGGATTCTTCTGAGTTTAGCAGGAACCCAACTTTCTGTGTACAGGCTAAGGTAGAATGGCTTTTTGTTACATTTTAACGTCAAGTGATCCAAGATCAAAGCCATTTTATAATAATTACACTTGAATATACCACAAAAACAATTGAGTGCAATGGCACTAGTCATTTATCAAAGATGCTGGAATTTTTAACTCATGCTGTACAAGTACATTCAAGAAAGACTGTCTCACATTCGCAGGAGCCTTGACCATTTTATATATTGATCAGATTCTCTTTCTACATTTTTTTTTGTTCGTAGACACTATAAAGCCATGCAGCAAGTTCTAATTCAAAACATTCTAGGTTGTCCTCATGTTTCCTAGTTGCAAGTTCTGTTTGCTTTCCTTTCATCACAGAGCAGCCTCAAGTTGAATGAAATTAACTCTTCCTTATTTTACCAGTTGTCAATCATTCAAAAAAGGAATATACAATCATTTTTCAAATGATGTTTCTTGATGACTGACCAAAATTAGCAAATAGTAAGTGTCTTAGTGCAATGAAAACCATTAGGAGAGAGATTACCCCACCTAACGGAAATGGGATCCATCAGCACCTGAAGGCTGAAAGATCACCAATGACAAATCTAGCTTGAGGAAAAACAAGATGAACTATATTTGAAGCATTTAGGTAATATGAATGTCAATATTACCTAGAAAACTGGAAATTTTGGTCAATGTCAAGAATTAATATGATAGTCAAAAGATCATTCAGCCAAAGTTCACATAGGTTTGGGTACATAAATTCCTTTCTTTCTTTTTTTTCCTTCTTCTTTTTTGTTCATGGCAGGGGTAGTAGACCAAATATTTGAACTATGAAGCTGGAGATACCAAATCATATCCCAGAAACACAGTAAGTGATCCATACAAAATACTGAAGAAAACATCACTGTCCCCCTCCAAAAGCAGTAGCAGAGTAAATAATTTTTCTAGTAAAAGCGCACAAATCCGTATTGATAGATTCAATGATTTTGATCTCAAGACCGAACTTATTCAGATTGGTAAAGCAAGGTCTTGGTTTCACAGATTCTCATCTGTCTTTACCCTGGGAGCCTCGCAAGATAAATCCTAATACATGACTATAATCATTACAGCAGCCGAAAGTACTTCCTAGACGGGACGATGAGTGGCACAGGCTTCAGTGAGCAACACCCAGTGGCCACAAGTAAATTCATTACTTGAAAAGCAAACTTAGGAGTGAAGGCATGAAAGTACATGTGCGCCTGAACAAACACAGGCAAGAATACAAGTTAACAAGAAGAAAATCTATGACCCATGTAATGGTAAAAACTGAATTATACTTCATACACAGATGACGATTCGACAACTCTGGTTACAATATAAGTGTCTGTACGTCTCTACATGAATAAGTGTGTGTCTTTAAATCTGCAGAAAATTCATTCTCAAACCAACCTCAAACTGTTCCAAGTTGGCATAGGCTCCCCCTTCTAGTTTCTTCCTCACGGTTCCAAAATCCATTGGGTTCTCAATGATGTCATGGTAATCTGGAAGCTGTTGGGAAATAAATTTAAAACAAATAATCAATAAACGGGTTTTTTTTTTTTTTTTAACATGTCCACACAAGGGAAGGGGGAGGGGAGATTCAAACTTGTGACCTTCGTTTCATTAAGCGTGGTCCACAGCCAATTGAACTACCCCTTGGAGACAATAAACGGGTATTCTAATATCATACAGAAGTCCAAAATCACCATTAAAAAAATGCACCTCTTCCGGATCCACAGGCTCCGAGAATACCCCACGCCACGAGTATCCTTTCTTTCCTAGCTAGCTAGCTACTCTTCTTGATTCTGAGATATTTTATTCCTTTTCGGGTGAATACTCCCTCCCCAGTCCCTGCATGGGGGGTTGGCCGCCGCTGCCTTGAGCTGGTATGGCTTCACCTTCACTCCATTATAATAAAAAATCAATATTCTTTTACATGTGGTATGTGATATTGTGTCAAAATTGTTTACATGGTACATAAGGAACACAAAAAACTCAAGAAGTTAAAAGTGCAGTTTTAAATCCAATACCATCTAATTACCAAGCTTTTTAAATCTGTCAAAATGATCAAGAGTAGAGTATTCTTGACTTTGAAGAGTTGTGACTCGAGCACTAGGGAAATCTTCAACCATTGAGATCTTTTTTTTCTTAATCAACAAAGACGCCAATTTCATCGAGAAGAAAGCATATGGTTATCAGATGGATGCCTATGCCTCCATAGAACCCATAGGTGTATTTTTGTAGTACCATTCAAAATCGAGTACCTATCACATATCCGGCCATCTATTACTTATTTAAATTAAACTTAACCTTGATGGCTAAATTACCTTACTTCCTCTCCTCAAATGGGTGTCTCCATAACCAATTCTATATAATGTGGCTTAAAACGGGCTAATACAAATGGAGATGCAAATGTCACCCTTAAAAGTAAGATATTAAATTGGATTAATAAAACAAAATTGAACCATCTAAATTTTATTTTTTTTATTTAACCATATACATACTATTACGCCATTTAAATGTTAAAATGATGTTGCACCACTATATATATGAAATTTAATCTAAACTATAATATAAAAATGGAGAGAAAAAGGCAAATGAAAGAGGTACCGAATAGTTTGTAACAATTAATGGAAATAGTTCTCACTCTTCTTGAAGAGTGTGGTGCGCAGACTTGATGTGCCTGCCATACAAAAAGAGGACTTGGCATGGACCTAGGACCTCGGACCTCATAAATACTAAGCGCGTGAGTTGAATGCGTCTAAAGAGGATCTTCAACAAAAATAGTTTAAATAGTTATAAAGAAAATACAAATTTATAATTTAACTACGAGAGCTACAACTGTTCGGTTGTGGCAAAAACCTGGTTTTTGCCACCAATAGAAAATTGACACCTATCCCAATCTTACCAGACTTAAGTTTACAAGATAAAACAACTACACAATATTATTTTCAAACCCACCTTTCTTCTTTTATTTCTCCCAAACCCAGCACCATTGGTTCTTCTTCTTCCCCTGGTTTTTTTCTTTTCTTTTTTTCTTCTCCCTCACCCCTCACGCACGCTTCTTTCTTCCCCTGGTTTTTTTTATCTTTTTTTTCTTCTTCTTCTTCTCCCTCACTCCTCACCCACGCTTCTTCCCCTAGTTTTTTTCTTCTTCTCCTCCCTCACCTCTCCGGCAACGCCACTCACCGGCGACGGCTGACCCAGCCGTGACACACCATTTCCGGCCAAGCCATCTCCGGCGAATTCTTCATTTCCGGCCAAACCCAACCGGAAAACATCGAAAAACTCAAAACCCAACCTTAAAAATTGATTCTAATGCCTCAAAAATCGATTATATTGCCATAAAACTCGTTTCTAATGCCTAAAAACTAAAACTTATAGGGGAAAGTTAACCATTTTTGGATTTAATCATCCTAAAAACCAAGAAAAAACCATACCCACCGGAAAAAAAACCAAAGAAAAGCGCCGGCGAGACGCCACCGACAGTCTTGGTGGCCAGCCAGATCAAGGCCGGTCGGCTCTACACTATGGGTCTCAGCTTTCTTCCTTCTTCCTTCTCTTCCTTTCTCTTCTTTCTCTCTTCTTTCTTTGCTGCATCGTGAGACTCTTTTCTCTCTTCTGCGTCGTGGTCTGATGCGGTAGGGTGTAGAATTTTTTTTTGCATTTTTTTTCTCTTTATGTGAGGTGGCAGCATGTGAGTGGTGGGCAGAAAAACCCGCCTTTTTGCCACGTCCGAATTGCAGTTATTCTCTTTAACTACTCATTTTCCATACACACTACAACAATCATTTATTATACTTTTTAAAAATATATATATATTACTTTTTGGAAACGGATCCTCTCCATTTCCCTTGAAATGGAGAGGAGCCTGTTCACGGCTTAGATTTTTAATCTTTCTGTTCAATTTTTTTTTATTAAGAATATAATAATATATGTATTTGAAATCCCATCTAGCTTACATGCTATTTAAAATAACAACATATATGCTGTTAAAAAATTGAGTGGTGATAATTTAGTTAAAATAATTTAAGGGTTCAGATATGTCATAATAAATATCAATTTTTTCTTTCATCTATTACTTCATTTATTTATTGGTATTTATTATGATAAATTTAAATCCTTCAATTACTTCAATTATTTATTATGATAAATCTTCATCATTCAATTTATAACAGCATACATGCTGTTATTTCAATAACAACATGTAAGCCAAATCCTTTGAAATCCACTCTATCCGAAAAACTTAAGTTAATGTGCTTGGTCTACTTAAATATATTAATTATTTTTTATATATATACTTTTTCAATGTGCAACTCAATGTCCACAAATGCACTAACAATAATCTCTCATTCACTTATCCCAATGCTTCCTCTTGACACTCGTCCCATAAGGCTGACCATGATTATAATACTACTTATTGGGGAGATAAATGATTAGAGAGTTTTGTTAATAAGATTACATCCCCATTACAATAGCCTTCACATGCCTCAACTTCTAGCTCATGAAATAGCAGAACTTGAGCACTGGCAAGGTGTTATAGAGCAAGTCGAACAACTCTTTCAATTAGGGGTGTAAAAGAAAAAAAAGCAGGTACCAACTAGTAAACAAAAAACCAATTGTGAAACTGGTTAGAAAAAATCGGTAATTGGGTGCCCGATTTCAGTTTTTGGCACCCGGGTATATATATAAAATAACTTTTTTAGTTTTTATTTTTTTAGGTCATTTTTAAACATTGAATTTTTATGGCATTTGTAAGGGGTTTGCTAGGGGTTCTCTCCGTAGTGTTCTCCTAGCGTTCTCCCAATCTTACGTAGAACATGATTTAAGAAAAAATAAAATTGTAGTACCGTTTTTTTGCCAACAGATTAATTTTTATGAGTTAATAATTGGGTTCTAATGCTTTAAAACTTGTTTTCTGATTCAAAACTAAAATCTAAATGTGAAAAGTTAACCCTTTAAGGATGGTATCACCAAAAATGGATTTGATCATCATAAATTTGGTGTTAATGCCTCAAATTTGGTACTAATACCTAAAAAAACTGGTAATGGAGACCACTACAATTTTATTTTTTTCTTAAATCATGTTTTACGTAAGACTAGGAGAACACTACGGGGAGAACCCATAGTGTAACACCATTATCATTAAGCACGGGCCATCTTCTACGATAGTGTGAGTTCATCTCAATCACTACCGGAGTTGTATCACCATTTCCATTACGTACGGGCCATCTTCTACGATAGTGTGAGGTTATCTCATTACTACCAGAGTTGTATCACCGTTTCCATTTCCATGCTCATGTTCATGTACATAAATGCTCATCTCATAAATACTCGTATCATAAAATCATACTCATAACATAATCAGCATATCATCTTGTAAACTCATAAATGCTCATAAAAGCCTTTCGTCAAAATATCTTATAAAACATCATTAACTCAACAAAGCATCATAAAACTTAAATCATTAAATATCATTAAATCAAATAAACATCATAAATCTTAAATCTTGAAATATCATTAAATCAATAAACATCATAAAACTTAAATCATGAAACATCATTAAATCATCAATGCATCATAAAACATATTGTAAACCTTAAAGCATAGTATCTTTTGCCTAGTAAGTAAAATACTTAATGATAATGGTGTTACAAATGGTATCAGAGCCATTGTCCAGCCTGAGATGGGGGGCGTGCACAAGCTCATGAAGGTCACTGGGACGGATGCCAAGAATGGGTTAATCCCATGAGGCCGCCAACTAGCGGACGCTCAATGACAACAACGCGTTTTAAAGCCGTGATAGTAATGATCCCATCAGAATTTCGCAGTTAAGTGTGCTTTTGCTGGAGTAGTACCAGGATGGGTGACCTCCTGGGAAGTTTGGTTCAGGGGAGCCAAAAGCGGACAATATTGTGTGTCATTGGGGTGGGGTGTTACAATACAGGACCTTATTTCACTGGTTTTAGTTATTTGTTCACATTTTTCAATTGTGCTTTAAACGCAATTATGACGTGGGTTATTAATGCTAAGTTGAGAGGACTGAAGAAAAGACGAATAGGGAGTGACATGGGACAAAGAGAGGGAAGAGTAAGGACATTGGCATGAGCTTTAAATATTGCAAGGATAATTAACCTTATCACTAGAATCAAATCTTTTCGCAGAGATTTCATGGCCATCGTGGAAGGATACCAATTGACAATAATTTGGTCTATTGGTTTATGACTCTCAAAGTGAATCCTAGAGGTACGTACACTCTTATATGACAACCCTAAAGCATATAACATGATCAGCATGTCAGTCCCTAACATGACATTAAATATACACAAATCTTCATTGTCTCACACCATCGTTATGATTAATTCAAGAACAAGAATACCTATTTTGATAAGAATGTCTAAGATCAAGGAAATTTTACCCAATGATCTTTCTTCTTTTCTGTGGTAGGGAATAGAACTCTCATGATCACAAAGGAGTCCTTTCCAGAACCAATCAACCTCCCATAGTCATCGAACGACGCCCACGTCGATGACTTTGGCGCCGTGCCACGAGCCCCATACGGCTCCACCTTTGGCCCCTCGTATACATACGCACCATCGCTATCATACCGCGGCAAGCTTTCCGATCGCTTCCTGTAAGGATCAGACCCCTTCCTGTAAGGATCTTTCTTCTTTTCTGTGGTAAGGAACAGAACTCTCACGATCACAGGGGAGTCCTTTCCAGAACCAATCGACCTCACATAGTCATCAAATGACGTCTACGTCGATGAATTTGGCGCCGTGCCACGAGCCCCATACGGCTCCACCTTTGGCCCCTCGTATGCATACACACCGTCGCTATCATACCGCGACAAGCTCTCTGATCGCTTCCTGTAAGGATCAGACCCCAAATCAGACCGGCTCCAACCGAATCTTTCGGATTCATCGAAATACGGACTAGTGGAGTCAAATTTCACATAACTCTCGTAGGATTTATCGTATACTGGAGGGGTCGTTGCGTGGCTATACGGAGTCGAGTATGGACTCGGAATTGGGGTAGGGTTTGGGAGGATTGATGTTGAAGGAAGGGCATAATTCGAAGCAGTCTGGAGCTGATCGTACGGTGGATAATAGGGCTGTTACTGGTTGGGGGCTGGTAGGGCAAGTGGGACTCGAAAGGAAGGAACGAAGAGGGTAAATTGGGGTTTGTGGTAGGGAACAGAGCTCTCACGATCTTGCTCGAATTCACAGGGGAGTCCTTTCCAGAACTAATCGACCTCCCATAGTCATCGAACGACACCCACGTCAATGACTTTGGCACCGTGCCACGAGCCCCATACGGCTCCATCTTTGGCCCCTCGTATGCATACACACCGTCGCTATCATACCGCGACAAGCTCTCCGATCGCTTCCCGTAAGGATCAAACCCCAAATTGGACCGGCTCCGATCGAATCCTCCGGACTCATCGAAATATAGACCGATGGAGTCGAATTTCACAGAACTCTCGTAGGAGTTATCGTATACAGGAGGGGTCAAAGCGTTTGCGTGGCTGTACGGAGCCGAGTATGGACTCAGAATTAGGGTAGGGTTTGGGAGGATTGATGTTGAAGGAGGGGCATAATTCAGAGCATTCTAGTGCTGATCGTACGGTGGATAATAGGGTTGTTGCTGGTTGGGCGGCTAGTAGGGCACGTAGGACTCGAAAGGAAGGAACGAAGAGGGAAAATTGAGGTTTGTGGTAAGGAACAGAGCTCTCACGATCTTGCTTGAATTCACATAGGGGTCCTTTCCAGAACCAATCAACCTCCCATAGTCATTGAACAACACCCACGTCGATGACTTTGGCACCGTGCTACGAGCCCCATACGGCTCCGTCTTTGGCCCCTCGTATGCATACACATCATCGCAATCATACCTCGGCAAGCTCTCCGATCGCTTCCTGTAAGGATCAAACCCCTTCCCGTAAGGATCTTTCTTCTTTTCTATGGTAGGGAACAGAACTCTCACAATCACAGGGGAGTCCTTTCCAGAACCAATCGACCTCCCATAGTCATCGAACAACGCCCATGTCGATGACTTTGGCGTCGTGCCACGAGCCCCATACGACTCCGCCTTTGGCCCCTCGTATGCATACATACTGTCACTATCATATCGCGGTAAGCTCTTCAATTGCTTCCCGTAAGGATCAGACTCCAAATCGAACTGGCTCCGACCGAATCCTCCTGACTCATCAAAATACGGACCGATGGAGTCGAATTTCACAGAACTCTCGTAGGAGTTATCATATACGGGAGGGGTCGAAGTGTTTGTGTGGCTGTACGGAGCCGAGTATGGACTCGAAATTGAGGTAGGGTTTGGGAGGATTGATGTCGAAGGAGAGGCATAATTCAGAGCAGTTTGGTGCTGATCGTACGATGGATAATAGGGTTGTTCTTGGTTGGGCGGCTGGTAGGGCATGTGGGACTCGAAAGGAAGGAACGAAGAGGGCAAATTGGGGTTTGTGGTAGGGAACAAAGCTCTTACGATCTTGCTCGAATTCACAGGGGAGTCCTTTCCAAAACTAATCAGCCTCCCATAGTCATCGAATGAAGCCCACGTCGATGACTTTGGCGCCATGCCACGAGCCTCATACGACTCCACCTTTGGCCCCTCGTATGCATACACACCATTGCTATCATACCGCGGCAAGCTCTCCGATCGCCCCCAAATCGGACTGGCTCCGACCGAATCCTATGGACTCATCGAAATATGGACCGGTGGAGTCAAATTTCACAGAACTCTCGTAGGAGTTCTCGTATACGGGTGGGGTCGAAGCATTTGCGCGGCTGTACGGAGCCGAGTATGGACTCGGAATTGGAGTAGGGTTTGGGAGGATTGATATTGAAGGAAAGGCATAATTTGGAGCAGTCTAATGCTGATCGTACGATGGATAATAGGGCTGTTCTTGGTTGGGCGGCTGGTAGGGCACGTGGGACTCGAAAGGAAGGAACGAAGAGGGCAAATTGGGGTTTGAGGTAAGGAACAGAGTTCTCACGATCTTCTTCGAATTCATAGGGGAGTCCTTTCCAGAACCAATTGACCTCCTATAATCATCAAACGATGCCTACGTCGATGACTTTGGCGCCGTGCCACGACCCTATACGGTTTGTGGCATGACGCCAAAGTCTTACCAATGAGCATTGCTTCTTTATGCCTTTATTCCCCCTTATAGAATACCTCGGAATTGTCATTCTCTCAAAGTATGCATCCGTTTGTCTTCTTCAACCTCATAAAGTCACTAAGCTAGAAACTTATAAGTTCTTACCTGCTTTGAAATACTTGTCATTTATTAGACTAGTTTGTAAGAATTAGATACAAACTAGTTTGTAATTTATGTCCAGTAGCAAATTTCTCGTTTGACTTTTTTATTTATCTATTTTTTATTATTATTATTTGTGTGTGCCACTGTTTATGTATTATTTATTTTTTTCAATGTGTTACAAAACCTTTTCACATAGGGGTGGTGGTCGAGCCACCCCTAACAATGCATGTGGTGGCTCAGCCTGGGTCTATCTGGGGCTTGGGGGTCAGAGCCACCAGCCCAATTATATATTTTTTTTCAACTTTTTGAATTTTAAAATTTAGGGATTTTTTTTCTTCAAATATATTCAATTTAATTCACATTCCCAAACATCTTTTCTCATTTTGTTTCATATTTTCTAAACCATCCAAACATAATTAAAAACAAAAACCAAATTTCTCGGTATTTTGTAATTTTGAATATAGTAAAAAATAATGAAAAACAATTCCAAAAATCGCAACCCAAATGAACTCCAACTTTTTTTTTTAAAAAAAAAAAAGAATAAAAGAAAAGAATAAAAACGAAGATATTGAGTTATCAAAGATATTACAACAAATTACTAGAAAGTAGCAACCTGAAAATTAAATTAATTTATTTTTGATAAATACAAGTTAGATTGTATTAAATCAGCTATTTTATTTATAATGAAATGAAACTAAAATAATAGGAAATTGAAAAAAAAAATAAAATGAAATAAAACCATGGGGCAGCTACTCCATGCATGAACCTAATTAACTGTAACTGCAACGGAGCTAGCCTTGCAACAATATATAGTCCAGAGGAACAATGTGAAGCCCCATATCTATCCCAAACTGTTGTGTTAAAACATTCTTTAAAATAACACAACAAAAACAAAGTAACTAATAACAACAATTCTCATCAATATTGTCCCTTACTCACATAACATCAAACAAATGGAAATGTTTTAACGACACTCCAAGTATAAGATAAAAGACCAGATATCAACTGCAAACCAACTCCAACATCTTACAGCGAATAAAATACTCAAATAAAGAAAAAGACAATAGTAACGTAATTAAAAAAAAAAATTAAATAAATATCAAGAGAGAATCAAGAAAGGTGTCTATGGTAAGATCGAGATAATCTCGAAAGAGGCATCGTTTCTATTGGAGGCATATTTATAAGAAAAATAAGATCTCAATACGCATAATGTTTGCAAAAATTATAGCTCGACATTCACAACTTTAGCATGCATTATAAACATAATTGTCATACGTTCATTTAAAAAGTAAAATATATTGGAACATTAAAGTTACCCAAATGGGTTTTTTTTTTAAAATTTTATTATTATTATTATTATTATTATTATTATTATTATTATTAACACAATTCAAGGCTAATTAATTCCACTTACCTCCCGAGTGTGTACCACAACAAAGCAATATGATCTTCTCCGTGAACCTCCGAATCCACTCGATCCTGTCCAAATATATAATCATCGTTAATATCTAAATGATAATGCAATACCTTTTATATTTCCATAATTCCCTACAAAATCCGATTCCTCACCTAATCCCAATATGCCTTAGGTCAGTTTCGTTTGATGCATTAAATTTTCAATCAAGGGTCTCCATTTTGGTTATAAACTATTAATTTGTGAATATTACAAATAGTTTCACAAAACCCTACACCTTAAACTGAAATCCTAAATGCCCATGATTTTCAAATTAATTATATCCAACCTGAGTTAAACATTCAAGCAAGTAATTTGATCCTCTGTTCATACAATGTAACACTCAATTTATCAATATTAAAGCCAAGAACCAAAATCTCTAATTTTCATACATAAACAATCCTAATTCTCAAAATTTCTCAAATTGATCATCACCCACTATAATTGATCTACCTAATACATGAGTATAACATCTATTAACATCCCAACTCTCGATTTCAAATCAAATTGATAAGAACTATTTAATAGTCATGATTTAATGTTGATATATCTAACATTGTACATAATGCTACTCAGTAAATATGTTGACAATCTCTTAAGAAAATTTAAACCATGTGGCATCATGTACATTGGCACCAACCTGATCATATATAGTTCCTATCCATTTCATTTTGAAATGGAGAATAGCCCCAAATACAACCCTAGTTATAAACGCCCGCCCTTTCTGTTTTCTATTTTTGTCATCACATAATTAACAATTGCAAAAAAGATAAAGCAAGAGAAATTAATTGAAAACTTTATAAAAAGAATTGTGACATTTTTTCGGCCAAAAAGGAAAAGGAGTTCAAGGGTTTTTTTTTTTTTTTTTGGTGATAAATAAGGATCTAAGTTTATAATTTTGATAATTAAGAGTATGAGTTTTAACTTAAAGAAAAAGAAGTCATTCTATCATATTTTCCATTCACTTTTAACTACACGCCACAAATATAAAATTTGACGTAATTGGATCAAAACCGAAAGGAAAAAGTAGAGAAAAGTATACTAGTTTTGAGGCTCTCCGGATGAAGTCTCCGGGGGTACTGCAGTTGTTCGATAAAAGTCGGCATCCATAGGAGGATCGACCTCTAGCTTAAACCCAAGACTTTTCAATTCCTCCAGTGTCTTTAGACTTTTTACCAATTATAAGTTGCTCCTTACCACCTCCGCAACCACACCTAGGCCATCTGGCAAGATACTCGAAAATATTGTCGAAGGGAGCTTTGTCAATGCAAAGAGTTCTTTGATAACCAAACGGTTGAGGAATCGCATTGCGCCTTTCTCCTGTTCCCATTCTTTAATTGACAAATTTTCTAATTTAAGGCATTCAAGTCGAGGAAATGAACCAGCAACTACTTTGAGGACATCACTAGAAAGCGAGCAATGTTGTATTTTCAGTATCAAAAGATCGGGAAGTTTTCCCAACTCCCTCATGCTACCACCATCTTGTAAGCACACTTGTCTTAAGGTTATCTTAGTGATTGTCGATTGAAATACATTTGGAAGAGGCCGCTCTTCATAATTTATAATTTTCAATATTTGAAGATTTTGTAACTTTTGAAGACCTTCCAAAACACATTTTACTTCTCTGTCGCTCTTGTAAGATGCAAACCATATTCCTAATTTTCTTACTTTAGGGAGCTTGGCGTCGACAATGGGACGAACAGCTCGTAGGTCAAGTGATACGGTGGAAAGGACTTGGAGGTTCCACAGACCTGGAAAGTTTAGGTCCCAATCGTTAGGTAATTTCACTGACACTAGTACATACATATTCCTTAGACTTCGAAGCTTCGATATCCCTTTTGGCAAACTTTTCAGTTTAGTACCTTTCATGTCTAGTGTTTCTAGATATATAAGGTTGCATATGGAAGCTGGAATATAAAATCATCATTGTAGATTTTCTTAGCAAGAGTGGTCTTCCCCAGCCTACCCATGCCAATGATTGAAACTGTTGGGTCATGGATCAACCTTTGATAGGCCTAACACTTCACTGGCCCAAATCGAAGCCCAGGAACATCTTAGGCCTTGAGCCTCCGAGACCAAGGACTCGAATTCGGTTGGTGCATTTGAGGTACTTGGCTATAGAATCTGCTGCACTAAGAGCTATTCCAGCTTCCATTGACAACCTCTTAAATCTAGAAACACTTGATATGAGAGGTACTTTTCTGGACTGTTTGCCAAAAGGGATATGGAAGCTGCGATGTTTAAAAAATCTGTATATGTCTGGGCCAGTAAGGTTTCCTGACGATTTGGACACAGACGTTACAGCTCTGGAGAACCTTCACATCCTTTCCACTGTATCTCTTAACCAACAGACCATTTCTCCCATTGTCGAGGCCAAACTCCCTAATGTAAGGAAACTAGGACTATGGTTAGACGAGAGCAACAGCGGAGCAGCAGATGTTTTGGAATGCCTCCACCGTTTATGTCATCTTCAAAGAGTGAAAGTTATAAATTGGTCTCATTGTCCTGTTCGGAATTTATTTCCATCGACAATTAACAAGATAACCTTACGAGAAGTCTCCTTAGAGGACGGAGGCGGCATGAGTGAGCTGGGTAAACTCCCCAATCTTCAAATACTGAAATTACAAAGTTGCATGCTTTCTAGTGAGCTCCACGTCTTTCCGGGTACGTTTCCTCAACTCGAAGTCCTTAACTTAGAAAATTTGATGATTAAAGAATGGAAACAGGGGAGACATGCAATGCCATTCCTTAAGCATTTGTTTATCGAAACATGCCTTCAATTGACCGTACTCCCTCTAGAAGTACAAAGATCTACTGCCTTGCAATATGTGGAGGTAGTATGCAGCAACCCCGAATTGGCAAAGATGATTGAAGAATTGCGGATACAGGTTGGATTCAGGCTACTGGTCGATCCTCCTTTGGATGCCGACTTTTATAAAAAAGCTGCGGCACTAAATATCTACTAAATAAGAGGAGGTGAAGCATTGTTTTTGCTTCCTGGTCATTGGTTTCGTTTCACTGGTATCTTTGTTGTTGCTTCTAATAATTTGTACATTCGAGGTGTGCCACCGAGAAGACTGTTAAAATGTTAGTAAGGATCTTTATTTGTATGTAGCATATCAGGTTTTCTAATGCCAAGACTTATGATTAATACAGTTTGTGGGAGCCTTGTGCATTAGCTCGCCACAAAAGTTTGTCTTCTACTGTATAATCAATCACGCAAATAATATCATCATTTCCCTAATTCAGATAAACGAATTTACTGCTATTTACTCTGCTTTTTATTCTTCTATGTTTGGGTATGTTCCTTGTCATTCCCTACTCTACATGCTTCTTTTATTCCCATTTTACATGTGTGTCCATAAAAACATTGAAGAAATGACAAATGTATCATAAAATAGTTGCAAATTTCTATTTTTTCTTGGAGGGGTACAACATTATCTCTCAACAATATCAAATAAAGTATCTAGACTTATCTTGGTATAATTTTCCATATAATTTTTCATTGAATCTCTATAAGAGTCTCCTCGGAATAATTTGTTTCAAATTAACTTCCATCTTCAACCTAACAATTTGATATGTTAATCTATACAAAACTTCTCACATCCTCAAAATGGCCCGACAATTTATTTTCTTTATATTCCCAAGAACTCCACCCCAAGGTCAATTGAAAGAAATATAGCCAACCCATCTTCAGAGCTGCAATGCCAAATCTGGCTGCTGAGGTCCGTCAATCTGGAAATTAGAACTATGTGAACCTGTTTGCTGAAAGCTCACATTTAGGTCAGGAGGAAAAGAAGATGAATCATGCTTATCGTGCATTGCGGATCGCTGCCAAGATGCTTTCCCACCAAGCACCAGTTCTGGTGTTCCGAGTGACTTGAGACCAGAGCCCAGGGCCAATAAATTTATAGAATGTGCTCTTGCAGTTTCAGAAAATCTGGCTTCATTTGATTCATGATCGTTTCTAAACATTGGGCAGATGGTAGTGTTTCCACTTGAACCTATACCAAGCATTTGCGCTGGCACTGAAGTATCATCAGAAATAGGCATTTCAGTTAGTGTGGCAAGTCTTACCATCCTGATTTGAGATGAAAAATCTGACCCAAACCCACCATTTAAACCATTGATATCAGAGGAAATTGTGTGTTTCTGCTGAATTCCATGAGGCACAGGTTCTATACCACCAATACTACTCTTCAGTGAAATCAACTCACTTCGAGAATCTAAATCTGTACTTCCAGAGTCTTCTCGACCTTGCCACAAAAATCCATTTGCAAATACAGAGTTCGAGTCGGATCTGCTGTGATGGAGAAGCTTGCTTGCATTGTCATCTGGTATTGAGCTCACTGAAGATTTCTCCTCAGTAAATAAAGACTGCATGTGCTTTAATGCCTCGTTTTCTCCTATCCATCCAGGACCAAACTTGAGTCCGACGGGCAAAACTCTTTCAATTTTATTTGAAGCAATCTTCCAAACTACAGGTCCAAGATCAGCTGCAAATCGTGTGATGCTTCTTGCATAACCATGCTCCAAGTCTAGACCTACCTGATTTATACATTTACAATAGAAAATTTGGTTAGAAATAGACAATAATAGAGAACCAGTCCACAAACAGCAATCACACAGAATAAATTCAAGTACATAAGTACTTCTCTTCAGGGCAGGATAAATAAGTATTTGCCATTCAATTAGACCAATTTAGTGATACACCAAACCAAGAAACATCACCAACTTCATGCGCATTATTGCTGGTTCTCAACAATGATGTTTTGTTGCAGATAATGTACATGACATTCAANCCCCCCACCACAAACAAAAAAAAAAAAAGCCCAGAGCAAGAGAGAAACATAAAAGAAGAAAAATAAAACTTATATATACCGCAATTAGTTGCTTCAATTCTCCATGAAGGTTGCCCAAGATAGATAGCCCATGACCAGAATCCATCGAATGCTTATAGGTGTCACGCCTATTCTCATCTATAGCAAATTGATTCTTCCCATTCTTCAAAACACTCTTCAAAACAGAAGCTACAATCCAAGGGAAAAATGGCTCAGAAATTGTAGAAAAAGCTAAAAATATTAAATAACATTAATATATACATATACAGCACACCCAGTTCAAATATTACCTGGAAATTCATTCTCCCATTCAGACCACCAACTAGTACAAGTTTCATTGTTCTGAAACCCATGGGAGACCCTGACCAATGCATCAGCAGGCGGCAACTTGTCTGTAGTAAGTGCTTTTCTTAGATTGTAAGCATAGGGCTGCCCTGCATTACCTCCTGCAGAGGCAAGAGCTGGATCTGAAGAAGACTCAGGACAAACATTCTCAAAAGGAGATGTACCAAGGGACTTCTTCAGGTTTTTTCCTGGAGGTCTGCCTCTCCGCACAACTTTGGGTTGTGGCTCATTATCATCACCATCTTGCCTCACATTTTGGAAGTCCTTTTTTGCCAACTCTAGCATAGACCGTGCCTAAGAAAAAAGTCAAGTTCCAATAATGCAATAAAGAGAATTCCAAACCAGTGATGAGAATACATGTTAAGACATGATCAAACCTGTCTAAAAAAAATTGTACTTGGTGCATTATACTGCATCGCGTTTGTACATATCAGAAAGACGTCCTCCTGCACAAATTAAATAGAAACAAGATTTAGATTCTTCTGAGTTTAGCAGAAACCCAACTTTCTGTGTACAGGCTAAGGTAGAATGGCTTTTTGTTACATTTTAACGTCAAGTGATCCAAGATCAAAGCCATTTTATAATAATTCCACTAGAATACACCACAAAAACAATTGAATGCAATGGCACAAGTCATTTATCATAGATGCTGGAATTTTTAACTCATGCTGTACAAGTACATTCAAGTAAGACTACCTCACATTCTCAGGAGCCTTGACCATTTTATATATTGATCAGATTCTCTTTCTACATTTTTTTTTTTTTGTTTGTAGACACTATAAAGCCATCCAGCAAGTTCTAATGCAAAACATTCTAGGTTGTCCTCATGTTTCCTAGTTGCAAGTTCTGTTTGCTTTCCTTTCATCACAGAGCAGCCTCAAGCTGAATGAAATTAACTCTTCCTCATTTTACCAGTTGTCAATCATTCAAAAAAGGAATATACACTCATTTTTCAAATGATGTTTCTTGATGACTGACCAAAATTAGCAAATAGTAAGTGTCTCAGTGCAATGAAAACCATTAGAAGAGAGATTACCCCACCTAACGGAAATGGGATCCATCAGCACCTGAAGGCTGGAAGATCACCAATGACAAATCTAGCTTGAGGAAAAACAAGATGAACTATATTTGAAGCATTCAGGTAATATCAATGTCAATATTACCTAGAAAACTGGAAATTTTGGCAAGAATTAATATGATAGTCAAAAGATCATTCAGCCAAAGTTCACATAGGTTTTGGTACATAAATTCCTTTTGTTTTTGGTGTGTTTATGGCAGGGTTAGTGGACCAAATATTTGAACTATGAAGCTGGAGATCCCAAATCATATCCCAGAAACACAGTAAGTGATCCATACAAAATACTGAAGAAAACATCAGAGTCCCCCTCCAAAAGCAGTAGCAGAGTAACTTGCTTAAATAATTTTTCTAGTAAAAGTGCACAAATCCATATTGATAGATTCAATGATTTTGATCTCAAGATCGAACTTATTCAGATTGGTAAAGCAAGGTCTTGGTTTCAAAGATTCTCATCTGTCTTTACCCTGGGAGCCTCACAAGATAAATTTCAATACATGACTTTAATCATTACAGCAGCCGAAAGTACTTCCTAGACAGGACGATAAGTGGCACAGGCTTCAGCTTCAGTGAGCAACACCCAGTGGCCACAAGTAAATTCATTACTTGGAAAGCAAACTTAGGAGTGAAGGCATGAAAGTACATGTGCGCCTGAACAAACACAGGCAAGAATACAAGATAACAAGAAGAAAATCTACGACCCATGTAATGTAAAAACTGAATTATACTTCAGACACAGATGGCGATTAGACAACTCTGGTTACAGTATAAGTGTATGTGCGTCTCTACATGAATAAGTCTGTGTCTATAAATCTGCAGAAAATCCATTCCCAAACCAACCTCAAACTGTTCCAAGTTGGCATAGGCTCCCCCATCTAGTTTCTTCCTCACGGTTCCAAAATCCATTGGGTTCTCAATGATGTCATGGTAATCTGGAAGCTGTTGGGAAATAAATTTAAAACAAATCAATAAACGGATATTCTAATATCACACAGAAGTCCAAAATCACCATTAAAAAAATGCACCTCTTCCGGATCCACAGGCTCCGAGAATACTCCACGAGTGTCCTTTCTGCAAGCGAGTTGGAAGAAAACTGATCAAAACCAGTAAAAAAATTAAAAATAAAACCTTAGAAGTTAAAAAACACACACACTTTTGAAGCCTGTCAAGGATGAACACCAGCAACTTTTTGTCTGGCAAAGGTGTCGTGGGACCGGACTCCACCTGCGACCCTGTCCATATAAAATGACATTATTAAATTTATTCACTATGAAAAAACAAAAATCAATCACTGTGAAAATTCCCCACAATGCCTTTTCAGCAAAGATTTGAGATTGATTGACAGTTCGATACCATGTATGGTGTCTGTCGCTTTCCAAACCCTTTCACCCTGCAAAATTATCCAATATCAATGATGGAAAATACCCAATAAAAATTAAAGAAAAAGAAGAATTGCATAGATGCTTTCAGTCATAGACTCATAACTAGAAAGCGAAAAAAAAAAAATACAAGGAAATTTACATTAAAGGCAACGAGAGTACAGGTGGGGAAAAAATCCGGAAATAATTAAAGGAAGAGACAAATTAAAGCTTTTCCAGACATGAAGGGTGTGTGCAGTGTGCGTGTGTCTCTGTGTGTATTAATACAGACAATAAGAACACAAAACAAATAAATAATTGCATATTTAAATTTGGAAATAATAATAAAGAAAAAAAAAATGAAAAGCCCACCCAGATTTCAATAAAATTAAAGAATATCACTAACTTAGACCGAGTCAAACTCGTCCATCCACTCGTTGATCCAACGAGCCCACCAACACCAAAAGCAACGAAATTGCGCGCGCAATCCAAACTACTCGATAACTTTTCAAAACGCAATGGCAATTGGCAATAGAAGCGCACAGTATATATGTTTCTTAAAAACATTTTCAGAAAATGACTTTCGCAAAGAGAGAGAGAGAGAACTTTATTCGTTGTATAAATTGGTGATCATCACCGTTAATGCGTCAGTTCCGAGATGGGCGGCACTGATCTTGCGCTTCTTGACGGCCGCCTCGGGATCCTCGATATCCGCAACTGAATCAGAACCGTACGGACTCGAGCCAAACGACAAGGAATTCGGAGACACTGTCGTGTAATGTGGCTGGGGGTTAAGACCGAGTAGGGGCTTGTGCTTCTTTTCTTTCCGTTCGTCGTCGTCTTCTCCGCCGGAAATCCGCTCCGACGTATCCGGGTCAGGGTTCCGGCGAGTGGCGCGACGGCTAGGGTTAGCGCTCGAATTGAAAGAATTAGAGTTTTGTTGTTGTTGTTGTTTAAGAGAGCGTCTTTGGAGATCTAAGAGAGAGGGGCGACCCTTCTTCTTCTTCTGCTGCTGCATCGTCATCGTTGTCTCTGATATCTCGGCCATCATATTTTCTTTTTCTCTCTTTTGCCTTTTCTCTCTCCCCAAACAGGTCCTCAATTATTTTATTATTTTATTTTTTCAGCCTCTTTTGGGATTGGTTGGGGGGGCCGCGGGTTCCTTGTGTGAGTTACTCGAACCGTGTAATGACGTGGAATTTAGGTCACGTGAAACGAAGGCTACGGCTCGTGACAGTCTTTTAGTGCGTTTGTGCCTTGCTATTTAAGACAAAATTAACAACAACAACAAAAAGGTTTTTATTCTTAATACTTTTGTGATGGGTATGTTTTTATTCCTAATCCTAATATTTATGCCCACGTAAGGTCCTAAATAACATTATTATATAAAGTCCATCAACCCTATCAGGCCCTATTAAACAAAATAAATTATAGATTTGTACTATTATATCAACAACAAAAAATGGGACAAATAGTATGATATTAATAACTATAACTAATAAAAAATTTAGGTTTTTCTGATTTTTTTGGAACATTATATTTGTAGAATAAAAGTTGCATCATGTCTTCTATATTTCTATGCTACATGATGCAAGTCGGATGTATTACATCAAAAATTGAGGATGCATGGCACTTTGACCTTGATTTATATCATATTTGTGGGCATACACAACACAAGCTCAAGTGCCATGCATCCTCAAATATGATATAAATCAAGGTCATACTTGCAATATTATACCACTCTTTGCACGATATCTTAAAAATCTAGTCGAGATAAAGTCCCACATATCCTGATTATTAAAAAATAAAATAAAATTATTGCCTTTTGTTTTGAAAAATGCTTTTCTTTTATTTTTTATTTTTTATTTTTGTTTCTTTTCTTTCACATGAATATTATTAGCATCTTTTTCACATTTTCTCTTGGAGATTCTTGAAAAAGAAAAATGATTATTTTGTTAAAGCACAAATGGACCCAATTGATTCTAAAATGATTTGTGTGATTGGGCCTGTCTTGAACAGTATCATCTCATGTGAGTGGGCCCGAACCCATAAAAGCAAACTTTAATTGATGCTACCTTTTTCCGAACTTGTCTAACGAAACTGGTTTGCGTGATTCGGCCCATCACCGATCAGAATTCTAAACAGGCTTAATCCAGGAGGCAAAAAAGCCTGAAAGCATACGTGAATAAGGAGAAAGAGGTGGACCACATTCGTTAGCTTTGCTAAACATTCTTTGTAGTTTTTTCGGTTGGGTCAAAGAAAGTGTTAAATTTCTGCTTATATTAAAAAGATTAAGTTAAATATTTAATTAAAATAGAAGGTGAATGATAAAGATAATATTTAAAATTAAGACAATATATTGTTAAATTCTTACAAACTTCTCTCAACATTAAAAAGAACACCGAAGGGGTAGGGAAAGAGATTTCTAAACATTAACGTTGCCCCGTAAGTGCAAGCGTCAAAATTGGTTGCATATTATTTGTTAAGTTGAAATTATTGGTAGGCATTAAGATATGCGGGTGGCAAACTCTTTGGAGAATTTAAATTACAATCTCAAACAAGAAGCAATTATCCTAGAGTTAGGCTCCTATGGGGTTTGGATTGGGTTTAATTAGATCCTTTAATATTCTGACATATGTCCCATAATAGTAGGATATAATGTATGTGTGTCTCAATTCCAAAGAGTAGTCCAAATCTAGCTCAAGCCAATAATTGAGATAAATTTTCAACTAAATCTTGATCCAAGCCAAACCTTATCTTATCTTATAACACAAGCGAGGAAAAATTAAGTTTGCACATAACTATTAATAAGACTGAGATTTTATGGCATAGATTTGGCGCCATACTAAATTATTAATCAGGGTTGAACCAATAAAGAGAAGCACATAAATTGAGATAAGGATTATCAGCAAGTCAGTAATTTGAGCCACATGTATGAGAGAGCTCATATGAAACTACTTGTCAAAGTAGGTAGTTGAGCGATCCAATTAGACAGGCGGATCACATATTAACTATCTCACAATGTGCTACCCATCGATTTGAACAGCTAATTATAAAAAATCTCAATCTCATTAATGGAATTAACATGAAAACTTTTATGATAAAGTGTAGATCATGGATAATTTTCCTATGCTTAAATCGATTTACCACGTTGAATGAGCACTTAAAAAGGAAAAAAAAGAAAAAAAAAATACAATTAAATAAAATTTGTGTAAACCAACAATTTCCTACCGTCAACCTGACTTTGATTGGTGGGAATCATCTTTCAATTGTAAGTGGAGCCGATGTCAAAGTAGGTTATAGATTATTTATAAAAGTATGAATTGACGTCAAGAACACTTATAAATTTATAACTTTCTTTGACCTCACCTTACTCGTATTTAAAAGTAATTGTTATTATAGAACGATGTTGTTTCAATTAAAGTCCAAAATGACATCATTTTGAATAAAATATAAATTGAGAAATGATAACAATTATTTTATCAATTATCTCCGTATACTGAACGAGCTTATTTGGCTAGTGCATTTTTGTCGTTGAAATCTTATCTTATCTCTTATTATGGAATGAGAAAGATGGCACAAGGAGCTCTTAGAACATTTTAAAATCACAAAGATTTATTGCACTTTAGTGAAACTTTAAGGGCTAATTATGAATTTAGTCCTTTTTATTTCACTTAAGATGAAAAAAAAAAAAAAAAAAAAAAAAAAAATTTCAAACTAAAAAATAAATCCCGTATGAACTGAACTCCCACCGACACATTCTAATTACCAAAAAAAAAGGCGCTGTGGAAGTGTGGATGGGATACTTTTGCACGCATTACATGGAAGGTGAGACTTAGAACTTCGAAGTGACGGCGCCTATAGTTTCTAAAAACAGTACCGTGAAGCCCACCGTAGCTACCCAGCCGGTCGCCGGTGTCCTTAACTGCTATTATCAATCTTAAACTCCCTGGTTTGGACCCCGCTGGGCCAAGGATTTTTGTATACAGGGCCTAGAAGATACGGACATATCCCGGATCTGATTGGGCTATCAGCCTATCACTTTCGTTTTATAATATTTGAGGAGCATACTTTTATTTCATTGGTTTGGTCAGGAAACCCACCAACTCCAAGGGATTATTTATCATTTTATCTTTGTTATTAATCGGATAAGTGCCAAATATACAGAAATATCTAGAAGAAAATCAAGTAGATCATTTCACAATTGTCTTTTGTATAGATTTTATCTAAAAGGGTTAATTGGATAAGTACCAGGTATACAATCCCATTCCTCTATTAATGTTGGTGGTGCGCTATCAGTCTCTTTTGGAACTTTTGTGCCTTGCAGAAGGGTTCATTATTTTTAATAAATAATAATAAAATTTATTTTTCAAGTGTTATGACGATTGACGAAACTAGCTACATGGAATCAACGTTAATACCATGTGCGTAGTTTTAGACAATTTTTAAAACATGTTTTTTTTTTTTTTTTTTTTTTTGAAAAAAAAACATATTCGCATAAGAGGAGATGATGATTCAAACTAATGACTTTCGTTTTATTAAGCATGATCCTAACTGATTAAGTTACATATTGAGAACAAAAATAATAATAATAATAATTTGAAAATGCAACTTCTTTTAAAAAAATGTATATCAACTTAAACTTTTATAATACTTTGTGATTTAACATGGTATTAGAGTTAAAGGCTTTTAGGTCTTAAGATCGAATTTTGACTTCATTAATTCAACCCATTTAAATTAAATATTTCAATTTCATCATTTTTTTTTAATATAAAATTTTGTTTAAAAATGTCCTTTGGGTTGCGAAATCGCACACGGCTCTTAAAAACCACCGGAAAGGAAATTGAAATGGCGGCAATAATTTAACGAGTTTATCTTTTATTTTAATGGAGGTGACGGTGCTAACAGCAAGGGTGGCCATGGCTACCTTTTTCTACAAACCGCAATTCCTCATAGTCGTAGATGCTGAACCGAATTCAGCAGCATATAAAGCAAGAACAGCTCTGGAGACTGGAGGAGTATTAAGCCAAAACGGTAGACGTACGTCTGAAGTGCATGTCTAAATTCTTGGTTTTGCCATAATTAACGATTCTGTCATTATTTCAGAACAATGTGTATAGCGGTGTTTGCTTGGCAAGCCCACCCGCTCTTCTCTTTCATTCTTCTGCAAAACAGAGATGAATATCACAACAGGCAAGCTGATGATTTTGATTGCTCTTTCGTTTTTCTTTCTTTGTTTCTTTATATCTGGTTCTTAATTAATTCATTCATGTAATGGGTGTTTCGCGTAGGCCTACAAAGCCAGTGGGATGGTGGGATGGTTGTGAGATAGTGGGAGGGAGAGATGAGGTTGCAGGAGGCACGTGGTTGGCTTGTTCAAGAGGAGGGAGGGTGGCTTTTCTAACCAACGTCTTGGAGCTTGATACTCTTGCAGATGCAAAGAGCCGTGGAGATCTGCCTGTGCTTTTCTTAGAGGTATAATGGTCTACTACACGAGGGAGGGATTCCTTATTTTACATCTGGCTGAATAAATTTGCCTTTTATTTTAGCTAAAAATGCTTTAGTTTTTTGGAGAATGTGGAGTGATGTATGGCATTACTCATTTTCTTATTGCCTCTATTTTATAGTTGGTTCACCTTTTAACTCTTTGCATGGAATAATGACAGAGCAAAAAGACACCCAAGGAGTTTGCAGAGGAACTGATTACAGATGCCCATCAATATAATGGTTTTAACCTTATTGTGGCTGATGTGTCTTCCAAATCCATGGTTTATGTCTCCAACAGGCCGAAAGAAGAACCCATTATCATTCAACAGGTTTCTCCAGGCATTCATGTGCTTTCGAACGCAAAGCTTGACTCCCCTTGGCATAAGGTTAGAATCAGTTCTCAGCCAAACCATATACCACAGCTTGCACACGATTGCTATTTCTTATAATATAATTTGAAATCGATATATTTTTTGTATTTCATTACTAATCTACAACATATCAGTTAAAAAAAAAAACAGAGCATTTCTTAAATCTGCTCAATATATTCCAGCAGATTCATCCAGCAGGGTTCATCCTCCAAGTGCTAGAATGCATGCATATGTGTCCACCTAAACAAGCAATCAATTCTTTCCTTTTGTATTCCTGCAGGCCCAGCGCTTAAGACTGAGTTTTAAGGAACAGCTTGGTAAATATGGTAAGGGTGAATTACCTGTGAAAGAGATGGCTGAGAAGTTGATGAGGGACACAGTTAAAGCAGATGAAAGCAAATTACCTCGTATTTGTTCTCTCGACTGGGAATTCAATTTAAGCTCTATATTCGTTGAAGTTGATACCCCACTGGTAAACTTATTAGCTATATTCCATTTGTAGCCATGGAAATTTAAGAGTTTTATAATTTTGTTTATCCACTTATTTTCTGGTGTACAGGGACCTTATGGCACTAGGAGCACTGCTGCATTAACCATAAGAGTAAGTGGGGAAGTAAGCTTTCATGAGATATATCTTGAGAAGGAGACGTGGAAGGAAAAAACTGTGAATTACCGTATTCAGAGGCTAAAGTCATAGATAGAGAGATAAGGCAATTGAAAGCCAGTGCTGGAATAAGAGACTGCTCATCTATTTGTTTTCATGTATCCATGTAAGCAGTTTGTTGATGTATTTTATAAATACAAAAAAGGCCTTACCAGGCACATTAAATCATAACATAGACCCCAAAAACAACAATGAAATCAAAAGGCAATCAATCACGCTTCCAATGTACTTCTGAGGCCTAAATAGAGGAAGTGTGCATATGAAAACACCGACTCACTCTAATAAGAAAGTAAAATGCTAAACTCAAGCAGCCAAGATGATCTATGGTAACTGGGTTGAGGGTAGGAGATCTTTTGCACCAAGGAACCAGAGGCTTAGGTTAAGTTTGGTACGTGGAATAGCTATTTCATTAGGGAAAGAAATAATTATTATTAAAAATGGAAGAATGTAAAAGGAGAGAGTGAGCTATTTCTCAATTTAAGAAATAAACAATAAGAATGGCTATTTCAAGTGTTGGATCCTTATCATATATACTCACTCTAATGAATTGCATAAATGCAGTAGTCACAGATAAAAATGAATTGATTTAAGACAATAAGCCATTTAATGCAACCTAATTATCTTAACGAGCAACCTCTTCTTATGGCACAGCCTATTCAAGAAGTGTCTATGCATTTGATAGTTCCTGCCATTACTAACAAACTAAGAACACCCAGATTTGATTGGAGTGACAAACCATTCAAATTCAAGATCGATATAAACACAAGTAACAAATTGTAATTCTTTAAAGAAAAGAATAATTAAGGAATCAGCAAAATGTAAATATATATAGAAATATTGATATTTCATGCACTTCTAGTCAGCAATCCTGCAATGCAATAGAACACACTTTCAAACATAGCTTGATAAACTCAATTCATATACTATGCAAAATCACCACGAAACCGTTTTACTTCTCTCCATTTACGCAGTGCCACTTTATATAATACACTATGTGATGTAGCTGCAGTTGTGTTCTTCACGTGTGGATGTCTTTATTCTTCAAGGGTTGTTTTCAATCAATTTAAACCGTTTAAATCTTGGATCCAAACTTTGTGATGATCTTCTAAAGAAAGAGAAATTATCCTTGATATCTATTTTTCTTTGACAAGATAACATTACAACCCCCTGTCCCCCCGGCCCTTTCAAAAAAGAAATCAATAGAAAAAGGAGCATCTATATTTACAATAAAAGTCGTGGTAATTCTACATACAGAACCTTTTTTTCTCTTTCAAACTGCAATAACTGCGAAGTTGTTTCTTTATCCAACTTGAATCCTGCTATCTCTGCCTCCTTACAGACCTCCTTACACTTGGCCAGCCTCCCAGAAACCATGTAGATTCTAATCAAGTCACGGTATATGTCATAAGTTGGAGAGAAGCCTGCTTCTTTAAGCTTTGAAAAATATCTTACAGCCCTTGAGAGATCATTCAGAGCAACAAAAAGCTTTATTACCACGCGATAAGCTGGAAGATCAAAGAGACAATTAGAACTCTCCATTTCCCAGACCACAGCCATTGCCTCCCTGTATTTCTTCTCAGAATAGCGGCTATGAATCAGAGTAGTGTATGTTACCACACTTGGCTCATGCCCAGATTGTTTGAACCAATTAAACAGACTCTCCACAATGTCAAATTTTCCAAGCCTAATGCAGATTTTCATGATAGCAGTACAGTCCTGCTGGCTTAAATTCAAATCTTCTCTTTCTCCAAGATCATCTAGTAAGGCTACAACAAGCATATGTTTATCTGGAATCTTCCCAAGCTCCAATATTAACTTTGCATAAATGCTGGGATCCAACATTCTTTTACCATCCTTGGCGACGTGTAGAAGCTTCCAGGCAAGATGCAAGCTTCCTCCTCTTATGAACCCCCTCACCATTGCTTCAATCACACCGCGGCTTGCCAAACCAGTAAACTTTCCCAAGTCTAATGGCACTTTCAGCTCATGATTCCTTGCTAGGACTTCGACTGTTGAAGCCAATATCCGATCATCAGGAAAAAGTTGAGGCTGTTTCTGAGCCCAACAGAATATCTGTAGAGCTCGATCAGGAAGACCCATGTGACCCAATTCCCGAATTGTCAACGACAGAGAACCCTTCCTCAGAAACCTAGCCCACTTGTTGAGAATTACTGACACATCTTCCTCTGAACTCAGGCTTCTGATCTCTTTGGCTATAGCAATAAGGACTCTGGGGTTCTTGTAAACTTGTTTTGATAGGGAAGCACGATAAGAAACTGCCGTTGGAGAAGCTGATTTAACATGTTTCTTTGGTGTAGGAAGCCCCAAAGGTCGGAGCTTGTAGGGAAGAGGTAGTGGTAGCGGCCTTTCCCTGCTCAACTTTCCAGGTTTCTGAGGGACTCTCCCTTGGAAAAGGGACGAGATCGCTTCAATCTCATCTGAATCCCAAAAAACACCAGAATCTTCTCCTCTTCCTTCTTCAGTATCGTCTTGTTCTTGTTCTTCCTTGTCTTCTTGTTCTTCTTCTTCTTCTTCTTCTTCAGCAAAATAAGGTTTTTTATTATCTATCAAATCGGTTAGTGATGGGTCTTTGGAGCTCATGCCTGTCTTCTTTAAGAATAAATTGACACCAAAGTCCGGAGGACTCTTTGTACGCCGTGGATAACGAATGTACTTGGGTTGCCTTCTCCTAGTACTTGAATGCACCACCAAAGTTAACCTTTCATTTCTTGTAAAATTTCTCACCATTGGGATGGGACACAAGGTAATGGTCGAGACTCTGGAATCCATTGCTCAAACTGGGCGTCGGTGAGTTCGACAATGTGCTAATGTTACTGAGACGCATTTCAGAGGCAAAACAGAAATTCCATCAAACACCTGGTCTGCCGTTTGGTTACGGAGAAAATGAAAGAAATACAGAGAAACTAAAACGTAGATTTCCCATATTCTGGGACGGTTCAACTACCGTTTTGGCAGTTTGTTGAGGTATAAGCTTTTCACTTTCCTAAAAACACTCCACAAGCATGAAAACCCGCATTTTCGCTGAGTACTTGAGAAGCAGATCGGCAAAGAGAGAAGGAGCGCGGTTTGGTTATGAGCCGAAGGGTGAGTTTTGTATTTATAATCTCAAATGATAAAAGAAGCTCTTGGCGTACATTATTGACCACTGGAGAGAGATAGCCACCTTTTTATATATCTAATTCTTTCGCATACGTTCTTCAAAAAAAAATTTCTTTCGCATACGGATAGATATTTTAGAGGATTGTCAGCAATTTAGATAAGAAATATGATATATATATTTTTAAAGGAAAATGTTAAGGGTTTTCCTCATAGGTTCTTTTGGCGTTCTCCCAGTCTTAAGTAAAATATGATTTAAAAAAAAAAAAAATTGTAGTGACCTCCACTACCGGTTTTTTTAGGTATTAGCATCAAAATTGGGGTATTAGCACCAAATTTGTAAGGCATTAGCACCAAAATTGAGGTATTAGCATCAAATTTGAGATGATCAAATTCATTTTGGGTGATATCATCCCTAAAGGATTAATCTTCCACCCTTAGGTTTTAGTTTTGAATCCAAAAACAAGTTTTAAAGCATTAGAACCTAATTATTAACTCATAAAAATTAATATGTTAGCAAAAAAACGGTACTACAATTTTATTTTTTCTCAAATCATGTTCTACGTAAGATTGGGAGAACACCAAGAGAACACTACAGGAAGAACCCCTAGCAAACCCCATTTTTAAACATATATAGTTTTTTATAGACCTTGCTTATCCAAGTTTCGAATAATGTACGCCAAACTTCTATATAGAAGGATCCTCTCCATTTCAAACTTAAAAATGGAGAGGGATTCCATTCCAAAGCCTTATAAATTGCTAGCAATACAATATGGATTAATTTGTTATTTTATATTATGTAAAAATGTAAAATTTATATGTTATTTTTATTTAAATGAATAAATTTTTTAATCTTAAAAGTAATTAATAAATAATAAAATTAAATACTAGATCGATAAAAGTGATAAGTATGATATGAATTAGAAGGGATACGATCTTACCAACATAAAAACACATTATGCATTGGACAGCTAAACACACATATATATACATATATATTATGTGTATGTAGTATTTTAATATATCTTTTGTTTTGCTTTTTATTTTTTTTTATCGATAACTCAATTTTAGGTAATGATTTGCTTTAATATAAAGTTAATTTTTTGTTTTGAGAATATTATATTACTCAAAAACTTTCAACTGAGCAATATTTTTATCGGAACTATACTTGATTATATTTATTCCATAACTATTGTACTCACCATAATTCAATACGATTGAGGATCAAAAAATATTTAATCTATAAAATGTTAAAAGCTATATATTGTTGTAATTTTAAAATATTTAACATTGAAATCTATAAAGCCCGTGCCATTTATAAACAAAATGAGATTGTCAAATTGGTGATCCTCGGGCTGCTATCATGCTCGACACTATCAGCAATTTTCCTCAAATTAGTCCAAGATCTTTTTCTTCGTTTATTTGACGTGCTTGCAGCTTTTTTCACATCTGTTGGGGCAAAATTGCTTTCAATTCCAGCTAGTTTCTTGGATATTGACTTGGCATCCAGCAAAATAGCTAGTGCCACTCCTCACCAATGGAGTTGCAGGACTATCTGTCTTAGGAATCTCCCCAGCATAAGCTGGTGAAGCTATCTCATCTGTTTTACTAATATCATCTTTGCTTCTGGAGCTCTTCTCCAAGCTAGCACATTTCTGAAGCTTTGGTTTTGCAGTTTCAATTCCAAGCTATTCTTTTCAATTCGGACAGTACAGTTAAAGCTGGGCTGAATAATTGTTTCACATCTGTAAGAGATTCAACTCTTTAAGTCAAACAAGCTACACAAATGAAACAAACAAATAATCCAAACAAATGTTGATGATATGTTTTGCCACTAGAACCAACTCATAATAAATATCTGTCGTTGGTGCAATCTGAAAGTGGTAATAAGAATCCTTTTACCAAGTAAAATGTGTGGCCCTTGCTTTGATCTAAATAGGAAATTGACATAAAATTATCATAAAGTCCATAAGGCAGGAATTGCAACTCAAATTCTTACAGTTATTAAGGATATCTAGCAAGTAGCATGACAACTGACACATGATAACAACTGTTCCAATAACTCTGTTTAATGAATCATGTTTGATAATCAATTTGAGACAATATTTTACTTATATTTCATTATCCGCCAGCTCATATGGTATTATGATCGGATTGAAGTCTCTAATGTATTAAAACGCAAACTGATTAATGCCACACTGAATACCCGACAAAGGAAAATCAATAAAGATTTCTCTAGTCAAATCATATGTGCCAACAAAACCATGAAGTGTGGTAACACACCAAGCATTCTAATAATTCTGCAGTAATCAGCAGGTATAAGGAGCAATAGGCAAGCCTACATGAATCCACATTTGCTTCCCTATTTGATTCCCACCCAGCAAGATATGTCAATTTTCTCATGGTATTCCTCTGTCCTATCTTCCAGAAGATTATACGTATAACACCAACTTGAAGTCTTGAACCAACTAAACATGTCCCTTCCCCTATATAAATTCCCTTTACAATTCAGCTTCTCTAGGCATTTTAAACACATGATAACTACTCTGACTTCTCTTTTTAGGGGAGATTCATAATTCAAACAAGCAACAAAATCGAAAACACTATCAACAAAGCATAAATATTGAAACAGAAAACAATTCAGCAAGACTTTTATCTTTAGGCGAATCTAGAATACAATAAATATATATACAGTTGTATGAAACCTAACCATCAAACAACCTCTGAAACTAGGGCAGACAGCTAGAAGCAATTACAAATCAACAAAAATAATCACATCAAATTCGATATACAGTCAGGCCTTTCGCATGAAAACAGAGAAGGGTCAGGCAGTACCCCCATGGCCTCCGTTACAGTAGCCAAACGGTGCCCAAAAGTGGCAGCCAAAGAAGGAATAGCAGCCTCCCCACTGGCCCAAGCCGCTAGCTTCTGCAAGTGCTCAACTTTTAGCATGGTGGACTTGGAATTGTTGGAGCCACCTTACGTTTGTTTTTTCCCGATGGATTCTTCTCTCAGCAAGATGAAATTCTGAAACCAGGTATTGGTGCTTTCTTAATCCCTCCTCGCTAGATCATTTCTGGCGGAGATTTCAAAAGTCTCATATTAGCTACATTTTAGCTAGTATGAGCCTTTTTCGAGCTCAAACAGACTCTTCAAAATAAAAAAGTTTTGCTAAAAATTGCTATAGTAAACTTTCATATACAACTGTAGCACCTTATAGGATTTTTTTTTTTTTTTCTCCTCTAATTCTCTCCCTCTCCCTCAACGAAGTATCGTCTCATCCACCTCAAACTCAAAACCTCCTAGAACCCCCAACACCCACACAGTGGTGGAGCCAGAGTTTTTGTTAAGGGGGGTGATGATTAAAAAATAAAATAAAAAATAATTAAAAAAAAAGTAACAAAATAAATAAGCAACTAATTAGCATATTCTTTGAATTATGCTAGATTAAAATGACACCATATTTTTTTAAATTTTGTTTTTGAAAAATTATGGTTAACTGGTTGATAAGTTCCTTTTTGTATATAGACTCAAGGGCAGAACTACATAATAACTTGGTCACCAACCCAAGTTACCATGTTTTCTATTTTTTTTTTAAATGCCCATATAATTACCCCCAAATTTTTAATTTTTTTTTTTTTTAGTTTTACCCCCAAAATTCAAGTGCTAGTTCCAACCTTTGATATGCTCTTCAAATTTCATGTCAATATCATTTTTGTTCTTAAACAAGGATCTACTCACAAATTTACTAAATTTATCTCGACATGATACTTAAAATTTTTCAAGAAAGGGAGACGGACATGAAATGGGCTTGGGTCACTAAGAGATTGGGTGGAGTTGGACTTCCAATCCGAGTCCACCTATCGATTCGAATTGGGCCTGCGCTGACTTCCAACCCGTGTCCACCAGAGGGTCGTTGACCGACCAACCGAGAGGGAAGAAGAAACACAAAGGAAAACACAAAGGGGCGAAGATCGAAAGGACACGCTTAAGATCTACGCAGCCAATACCGTGAAAGCACACGGATCGATGACATGGCATAAAATTTAAAATCCCGCCTAAACCCCCAAATTTCATTTCGTTCGCAATTGAATTTCAATTTAACCCCTAACTTAATATCTCCGCCTTTCGGCATCTCAAGCCCCCTCACAATCAATCCCACTTATCTCTCTCTCTCTCCGCGTTGAAACTCTAGCCCCAACCCTAACCCTAACCCTAGTTCGAGTTCACCAGACCTGTGAGTTCGTCGATTCCGATCGATTTTCGACGATTTTTCGCGTATTTCGAACGATTTTCACTGATCCGATCGTGTATTTTGCAGGTTCGCCATGAAAGGAGCGAAATCCAAGTCTGAGTCGAAGAGAGCTGATGCCAAGTAAGTTTTGTTGTTCTCCTAAAAAATCTGTTCCTTGGTTTAGCTATTCGAGTAAAAACCCCGTTGATCATGGCCTCTCAGATCTTAGATCTAAAAATAATGAAAAAACTCTCTTTCTGTCTTTGTCTTTGTTTGTATATCTTTGTATTGATATTTTTTTGTGTGGTTTTGTATATGGTGGTAGGCTTTCTGTGAATAAGAAAGGCAGTGCTTCCACGAAAGCTGGAAAGGCACCGACTAAGAAGGGAAAGGCCACGAAGGACCCTAACAAGCCTAAAAGGCCCGCCAGTGCTTTCTTCGTTTTCATGTAGCTGTTCTTGTTACCCTTCAATCTCGTTTCTCAATTTGCTTTGTTTGTTTTAATGGAAAATAAATGCTTCCCGTGAAAAAAAAAGTGACGAAAGTCTACGTAACACACCCACACACACTCGAATATGATTTTTATTTTTACCAACAAGGTAAAGTACATGTTAAACAAAGGCTTGTTACCTCAAGTTGTAATCTATATATCTCTTATATATTTATTTATTTTAATTTCTTAAATTTGATGATTACAGGGAAGAGTTCAGGAAGCAGTTCAATAAGGATCACCCTGACAATAAATCAGTCTCTGCTGTAAGTCCTATTCCTTTTTGGTTATAGGTTGTTAAGTAAATTGTATAGTTCTCATGGGTTTGAAATACGTTATTGTTGATGTTAAAATTATCAGGTTGGTAAAGCTGCTGGAGCTAAATGGAAGTCAATGTCTGATGCTGTAAGTATTTCCCGATTTGGAAGTTATTGATTATTGTGAACCCATAGGTGGTTTTGACCAAAAGAACACCTTTACTTTCAGGAAAAGGCACCATTCGTAGCTAAGGCAGAGAAAAGGAAGGTTGACTATGAGAAGAACATGAAAGCCTATAACAAGAAGCAGGTAATTCCTTTGCAGTTATTTATATTTGTTTATTCTGTTGTGGATCTATGTATCATTTGTACCCTATGAATGATTTGTTTGCTTTGATTTTTTGGTTGAGTCAGGCTGAAGGTGCAAATGCAGCGGAGGATGAAGTGGAGTCGGAGAAGTCGATGTCTGAGGTGAATGATGAGGATGAAGGAGATGAAGATGGCAGTGATGAGGTTTGTTTGAATTCTTTGGTCTGATTCTGTATAAGATGTTTTGAATCTTTATTAATTGATTGTTTTTATTTCTCTTGTTTGCAGGAGGATGATGATGAGTAGCCAATGGCACAAAGTATAGGATAGTCATTTAGGCTGTCAAAAAATTTCTGATCATCCCATGCTACTTGTTTGATGATCTTATGTCTAAACTTTTGTTCCCTTTTCCAAGAAAATATATCCCTGTTCCCCTGCCTATTTATTTTGCCCTTCCAGAAAATGGGTAGTTATAGATTGGAAGTTGCCCTCTCGTTGTACTTTTATTTGAACCTAATGATTTAGCAAATGTGTTTTATCTATTGTAGAGTGTCAGCAGCCTATCCCCTTATCTAGCTTTTGATTATAATGTGCATTTATTTACGTGTCTTCTATAAGTTTTTGTTTGTTCTCCCTCCCTCCCTCTTGATGTCTGAGCCTTTTCCCCTTTGGTATTTGTTACCGTGTTTATTAATGTATTAGAGTTTGGACATATTTCTTCATTTTTTGTTGGAAAAAAGTATTATCCATTTGAAAGCTGCGTGATTTGTTAGTACTGTCATGGATTTGATAGTCTCTATACTTGTTTTGCTGAACATGCAAAATGGTATCATGGGAGAACATGCATGTGGATAACATCTTGCTATTTTAGATGTTGCTTCGATGCTTTTCCCCCCTAATGGTTTCCATGAACCAATTTTACAAGTTGTAATCTTTTTAACTTTTTTGGTTATATATTTTGACATTCTGGACAGAATAAATGTGTCTGACTTTGATTAGTTGATGGGAATCATAGGCTGATTGTAATATAATCGGAAATGTGGCCTACTAGTGTGTTAACATCTTGTATATTCTTTTATCTTTCTAGCCCTTGCATTTAGTTGTGATACTTCAATTTTTACCCATCTTGTTCTGTTTTCAATTTCCTGGCAGTGGTTTTGATTCATGTTAGATGGCTTTCATGTATTTTTTATTCTATTTCTAGTATGTTATTTATCTTATGCAAATGGCATTTTGATCCATTTGAATGTCTACCAATGAGAGCTCTAACTGTACTGGAGTATTGTAATTGCAGTCTTTTTCCCAATGTTTTGCTGTCTTTCTATTGCCTTGTAGTTTCATTTCTGGATTTGATACATGTTTGCAAGAGAATCTACTATTGGCTTCCATACCAACTTTCTTGGTGTTAACTAAATCTGGTCTGGACTTATACTGAGCTTGCTATGTTTTGTTTTGAATTGGTGGTTATACTGCTTATGTCTAGTGATTTTTTATTTTATTTATTTATTTTTAAAAAATTGTCTGCTGTCTATTAGTTGGTTATACTTGCTTTATTCTGTGTAGTACAATTGTATGTTTTATTGTTCGAGGAATTTTTCTTCCGGTTCCATGGTTCATGCTTTAGGCCTTGTACTTGATGTTTCACTTGGCTTATGCATTTGGCATCAGTGAAATGAGGGAGCTTCCCATTTTTATTTATTATGGAAGATAGGTGCACTATAAGGTGCTGCCCAATGCTTTTAAGCTGAATATCTTGAAGTATAGAATTTAATTTACTGTTCTTCAAGTCTTTTACTGACTTGCATTTTTACTTTACTGTAGCTACTCATCCATGATTTTTATTTATATTCATTTGTGTTGGTGCATCCTCATCTTGTGCCTCTAGGATTTTCCTAGTTTCGTGGAACTGCTGTGAGAGAAATCTTTTTGCTGGGTTGATAATGTGAAATTTGGTTTCTGGTCCCACCAACTGTTGGTGCCGCTTTCTTGGCCTAATCTTATCGACTTCAGATCTGTTTTTTACCTTGGCAGCAAATCCTTTGTTATGTTGATTTCTCTTTTGACTGATTGCTGATAGTGAGCCTTTACCAGAAAGCTTGGTAGAGAACATGAAATATTGTCATTATAGCAAAAAATGGCGTCTACAGTATTGGAGCTCGGATTCTTATTACGTTGGCCAAAATTTTAAAAATGGCACTAGATGGTTCTAAACGGCAAAACAAAGATAATAAAGTAAGATGTAGAGGCTACTGTGGGTGGTAAATAATGCGATATTAGTTCAGAATAAAGGGTAAAATTCAGTTTACTCGTGTTCAAATCGGCTCTACATGTGTTGAGGGCCAGCGTTTTGCAGAGTAGGAGATTAGGAGATCAAGTGGATCTCCTTGGAGCTGCATTGCTTGATTGGCTCGTTTAGCGTGCTTTCTAGTAATATCGTGCTTGCGATTCAACTGGAGTGCCCGTCGAGTGGCGTCTATTTGTCTTCCTACATTAATAAGTCTTCCTCGCTTGGAAATAACTAGTCCTTTGAAGGGGTAGGTGGTGCCCTTGCCCACCTTAAGAGCACCCGTAATTGAACATTGCTCTTGCTTGCGACTCTTGCGGTTTTTTTATCTTGATGCGCTTTGCCGCTTTGGAGGCGAAAGGAGATGGTGTGGAGGATTGCGCTCGGGTGCAATGGCTGAGGATAAGCCAGTAAGCTATCTACGTTGTCAAATTAGTCTCTGTGTCTCTGACATGTTATTCTGGACACGGGTGGAACCAGGATTTCTGGTGTGGGGGGATTGAACTCTTTTTATTATTTATTTATTTTTGAATAAGTTAGGAGCATTGGATAAATAAATACAAAAACACAAATAAATATAATTTATAGATGTGTGTTTGTGCTTGTTTAGTTGTTTATATTAAATAAAGACATAAAATTTTTAAATTTAATCTCATAGTATCACAAATACATAATAATATAAACAATTAGCAAAATAAATTAAATACGATTTATAAAGTTCAAGAAAAATGATACCAAAAATAAATATTGTAAACCCAAACAACTGCAGAATAATCACTCAAAAAATAAATAAAAACAAATATTTTCATCGTATTTCACACTTTTGCACAAAAACACACAAATAAATATTAGGAAAAACGAGATATGGGGATGACGGCTAAGAGAAAAAGAATATAAATGGAATAGCGCATAATATGTTAATTTTGGGGGGACAAATTCATAAAATATGTATACTTTATAAAGAATTGTAAAAAATTTGGGAGGAAATTCGTCCCCCTTCCCTTACACTTGGGTCCGCCCCTCCGCCCCTGATTGTGGATCCATATTTTGAGGATAGTTTTGGCATCATTAACAAGAGTGAGATCTAAAAACTTCGTTGCTCAACCACATTTGGTTTTCATTATGGGGAAGATAGTATGGCTGAATGGAGAGCTTTTTGTAACATAAAGGTCTTTTAGATTCTCTCTTTTTTTGTTTTTTGTTTTTTGTTTTTGTAAGGATTCGTTAGAATTGTATAGAATTCCAACAAAAATGTATAATTATTTTTTCCCTCCATTGTTATTAGAAACTAATTTGAGAGATGTTTCAGCTGCTAAAGGATTATTACGAGAATAAATTACTACTGCACCGAAAAGTATATAAATGAAGTCTGATACAAAGCACATGAGGCAAATCGAACGATCACCGAATGTTTCTATCATGATATAGATCAGCGCTCTCTAAACAACCACGAAAACGCAGCAGCAAGAACAAGAATAAGAACAGAAACACAGCAACAATTAGCGAAGGGTATTGATTAGTTGTCAGCTCCTTGACTTGGGTTGTCTTCCAAGCTTTCAGCACAAGCCACACTATCTCCTGGAAGCAAGTAGATGGGTGAGTGACTAAACAAGCGCCAAATACGCAGTGCACAAAAACTTTTTTGTAAAGAGTAACTATTAAAAAGATACGGAGACTAACATCACAAAAGCAGTGCAATCGCTAGTAAAGGAGGCAATGGATTGCAACATGCTTCACACTGGAGCTCTCTCTTAGTGATTTTTTGTTTCTTGTCCTTGTCGGCTTGAACATTGTTTGCAAATCCCTTGGGCATGTTCGTTAAAATTATTTTCTGAATGTTGCTCAAATTTAGTAACTTGTCCGGATTTCTAAATCTCGGAGTCCAAATGATATGCCAGGCCCAGTTTCCTAATTGATTATCCCATTCAAAACATTCTTCACTGGACTTGTCTTGTCCACAATAATCCCCATAGCGTCTGGAGCTGAGTAAGAGAATGGTCGTGCTTTTTCACAGACAGAGATGCCGAAGGTGTTTCAGGTTCCAAATCTTTTTGGGGTAGAGAGCTGATATTGGCGTGCTTCACATCCAAGGTCACGAGGTAGGACAGCTCACTAACAGAGGGGGATTGTATCCACGAAGCTCCATCTTAAACCCAAGTAAATGAAGAGATTGGTTCTCAAGAGATAGCTCAATCGGCTAAGAACCACGCCTTAAGAAGCGGATATTAGTAGTTCGAATTCCTCCCCCTTGCAATTTAGGTTTGTAAACATGTTCTAGATCAAGCATCTCGAGCATTCCAAAGGCTCGATGACGAATGACTTGATGGAGAAAGTTGCCAATTGCCTTTGCAGGCGTATCGCTTTTTTGAATGTTGAAGGAAAAGTAAGAGCGCAGATGTATAATGATTTTTTACAGGGATAGTCTTTGATGTCACCATGCTCAGCAACCCGGCGAACAGCAAGCTTAGAAGATGCATCTGTTTCACGATCCGACGTGTTTCCATGGATGTGGAAAAGGCCAATATCTTTTACTTTTGACAAGATGATATCATGAAGCTCGCCACGTATACAGCATCTTTTGGCTCTCCCATCTTTTCTCCGTTTCGTTACTTCAATCATCTGTCTGTTTAAAAGTTCTTTCTGATATATTTCCACCATATCCTCTGGAGTCATTGCGGGTGATTGCTTTACAAACCTTCTGCAAGCCATACACGTTGTAACCTTGTCACTGAAATTTCGTATCCTTTTGGGAAAAGCCCCAAATAAAGCAGGCAAGGCCTCAAGTGGAATCGTAGATCATTGTAACACAAGGCAAATATTTTTGAGAACTGGACTTCATTTCCCTCAAGCTCCCAACTTGGGTGCTCTAGATTTCAACCATTCTTCATAGCTCGCACTTTTGGTCGACAGAAGACCTACAAGCGACGCAATTACCAGGGGTAAGCCCTTGCATCTATTTATAATTTTTCTTTTGAGCTTGAATATTTTCGAATCAAAGGACTGAACATTATCTGGTAAGTGGTGAGCGCAGCTTTTCGAGGAACAAATTCCATGTGTCCTCATATTCAAGCGGCTTGAGCTGATAAGGCAATCACCTTGGATCTGCAAACCTAGATATGAATTGGTCGCAGGATTAATTTTAGGTTACACCAACCCTTTTCTTCTCTTCTCTTTCAGCCAGCCGCCTCTCCCTTTCTCCCTCTCGCTCGCTTCCTCACTGCCCAGAAAATTCCTCCGGCGACAGCCCAGAAGCCCACTCTCCCTCTCTCCCTCTCCCGCTCTCCCTCCATCGCACCTGTCTCTCTCACTCCGGCGAAAGATTCTCCGGCGACTCGAGAAGAAAATCGTTGGTTGGGCGTCGGCAAAGGATCTTAAAAATCTCCACCTCCGGGAAGGCTCTCTCTCTCCTCCACCGGCGGTACATGGTCCCTCTCTTCTCCACCGGTTGGTTCTTAGGTTAATTTTGTTAATTTTTCTGTTATTTGGCTTGGAAATTTGGTTAAGAATCTGAAAAGTTGTTTTTTTTTTTTTTTCATAGATTGGCTGTCTGTTTGGCTTGGAAACTTAAAAATTCCTGTTGTTATTTTGCTTTGATTTTAATGTTTGTGTCGTACTGGCAAGTTTGAAGGTTGTATCTCTCTCTCTGCTGCTGCTGCTGCTGCTTAGCTCTTTAATTAAATTCTTTAACATGATATATATATATATATATGCACACAACCTGCTTGATTAAATGCCCCAGAGAATTGTTGCTTTTAACTTGTAATCGTTCTCACTCTAGCTCAAGATTCATATACTACATAGATTTTGTTACAATAGATTTTGGGGTTTTTGTTACAATAGTGAGCCGTGTATGTGTGGTCAGAATCACGTACAGAGAGTTTGGTTCCTAGATGTTACTTCTAGCCAAATAAAGCACTAGGTTGTACATGTTCTGGATTTTTTTTTTGGTTCCTGGACTTCACCTTACCTGTTTGGGAAGAGACCTAAACATAAGGTGCATCTTTTAGTTCACCTTGCAGTTTCTGGTTTGTTTCCAGTGAAAATCACTGGAGTGTCTTTGGAAAAGGAAAAGCTTGAGGGAAAAGACCTTCTGGCAATGTTATTTTATAAAGGTTTCACCTAATTGTAGTTACCTTGCAATAAATTTGTCAGTTCTCACATTAACTTAAGACCTAAATCTGCCTCAATGCTGACTTGCCAAGAAAAGGGAAACTTAAATCCAACTTAAACTTCAAAATATGTCTTTAATGTTACAATATGATCAATATCCAATAGAATCATCTTCTGCATCATGCATGCATCCAAATAACGTCACTTTCTTGCCATAACTACCACAAAGCAAGCCGTTCTCCAAGTTTGAACGGGTATTTTTCAGGACCTTTTTATATAAAATTCTAAAGACAATGTTTCTAGTAAAAGGTGAACCGATAAGGGATCATTCACTAGTGGCCCGCTAAAACCATAATTGGCCTCAAATTAACTAGCAAAACCATGTTTAACAGAAGCAACAATTAATAGTCTTAGTCCTTTCTTTTGAACTAGTAACAATTAAGCCACAAACTAAGCAATGAGAGCTCCTGCATTGAGTCAAGCCAAGCATGAAAATATTCTTTCAGAATCCAATCATCATACATCCCCAATCAAGTAAAGACTCTTAAGTTTCCTGCTGACCACTGAGATATGCATTCCTATTATGAACTAATGATTTCCATGTGTTTCCTAAGAATTTTCTTTTGCGGAAAAAAAAAAAGATGCTAAACGTTTTCAGGACCTCAGATTTTGACCTTTTTATTTGAATTTCTAACCCCTCCACCATGATGTTGAAGCTTAGGTCTTTAATTTCCAATATCCACGGTGCTTAGCAGTAACCAATCTCCACATCTTTAATAAGCTTTATGATTGTGGCCTCTACTACACTCACTGAACTAGCCTCTATTCATCCCCATTTATATCCCTTAGCAATTCAGCCTACTCTAGGCTTTTTAAACACAGATGTAACTACAAATAGGTGAGAGCTAACATGTGGAATATTTAATTTAAATTGGGTTGATTTGACGAAGTCAAGGTTCAATCCCATGACTTTTGGCTCTGATGCTATGTTAAATTACCGATTATCCCAAAAGCTTAAGTTAATAAGAAGAGATAAATTTAATCACTTAATCATTACTTTAACATCTTTAGTAGATCAAATACAACTACTTTGAGAAACTCAACAATTTCTTGCAAAAATTTACAATGGTTTGAAACAGTTTATTTGAGTATGTGATATCTAGTTACTTTACCATTTGTATTTGGTTTTCTTGTAACAGATTGAAGGAACTCATTTTTTTATATTAGTGATAAAATCTTCTATTTTATGCAGAAATGAAGGAAGAAGAAGTGAATCGATGCCAGATTCAGGAGTGGTACCCAAAATTTAAATCTGTCTCCATTAGAACCCAAATTCATGAACTTCCTGAATCATTTATTCAATACCTTCTTGACGATTCTGCTCCCTTCCTTTTACCCGTTTCTATCTATAATGATGATGCCCTACCCAATAGAATTCATAACCCTGAAGAGGAAGAAGACTATCAGGTATCAGAAGGATCTGGAAATGAGTCAGAACAACCTTCGCCACCCTCATCTTTCCCAAAACTTGAATTGAAAATTAAGGAATCAATTGAATCCCTTGGTGGAGCAATCTTCCCTAAGTTGAATTGGAGTGCACCGAAAGACTCTGCTTGGATTAGCACAACTGGGAGCCTCCGATGCACTACATTTAGCGAGATTGCACTCTTGCTACGGTCATCTGAATCGTTGATCCATGATTTATGTCATGCATATGATTCATGCAGTGACAAGTCCTCATCAAGACCACAACATTTCTTCCTTGCGCTTCGCAAGTGGAACCCATCTCTTAGGCCAGAGATGGAATTTCGTTGTTTTGTATGGAGTCAAAACCTAGTTGGAATTTCCCAACGTGAGGTGACTACTTTTTATCCTATTCTTCTTGAGAAAAAAATTGATCTTGAGCGGTTGATTCAGCAATTTTACGAGAATGATGTGAGGCTGAAATTTGAACTGGAAAATTACACATTTGATGTTTATGTTACAAAGGAAGAGCGGATTAAGGTGTTAGATTTCAACCCTTGGGGTGCATTTACATTGTCGCTGTTGTTTGATTGGGAGGAGTTAGAGCAGAACACTAGGGAAGAAGGCAATAATGTGGACTTCAAAATTGTGGAGAGCCAGTGTGCTGTTAGGCCTGGTTTGAAGACAGCAGTGCCGTATGATTACTTGGACACTAGCACTGGAAGTGGCTGGGACCAATTTCTGAGGAATGCTGATGAGGAGTTGAAGCGGCAGACCAGGTCTTCTGTAGCAGGTGCTTGAGGTTTTGATTGTCTTGATTCACATGTGATTTCATAAATACTCACTTTCATGGGCAGACTATACTTGTAATCAGGATTCTTTGTTTTGTGAGTAGTAGCTCAAAATACAGGATTCTGCATCTGCAATCATAATAACATGATGATGAATCTGATTTTGGTGCAACTTCCATTCTTGTTTTTTCTATTATGGATTGATGGTTGTTGCTGAAACGTGTTTTAGAATCTATTTAGCTGATCTGCTTACATTTGAATGAAATGACGACTTGAGTTACATGACGTTGGCTGGGGATTTGGGTATGAAACACGACATTTTAATCCTATTTTATAAACTTGCAATGACAATCAACAATTAATTTTTTTTTAATAAATACTATTTAAAGATTGGTTAAGATTATTAAGTTGAGATAAAACTTTGTTTTCTTAACATTATTATGTTAACAAGAGCTGATTTAAGAGTCAACCGTGACAAAATACAACTGGGTTTATTCAATCTTGGAAGAATAAATAATTAAATAATAAAAAAAGGAAAGATCCTGACTCCAAACTAAGAAATCTGAAAGAGCATTTACAAAGCTGAGCTACAGTTTCTTGAAGGAAGACCGATAGCAGAAAAAATGGCGGACAGTGTTGTTTCTTTGCTCTTGGAGACTTATTCAGTTTCTGATTCTCCTTTCATCTAAACCATTAACAAGAGTGAGATCTAAAAACTTCTTTGCTCAACCACATTCAGTTTTCATCAAGGGGAAGACGGTATGGCCGAATGGGGAGCGTTTTGTAACATAAAAGGTCTTCTAGTTAAATTCTGCGGATGGGTTTTTTTTTTGCAAGGATTCATTATAGAAATCCAACAAAAATGTCTAATTTTTTTTTTCCCTCCATTCTGAGAAACTAATCTGAGAGAAGTTTCATCTGCTAAAGAATTATTATGAGAATATATTACTGCTGCACCGAAAAGTATATAAATGAAGTCTGATACAAGCACATGAGACAAATCAAACGATCACGAAATGTTTCTAAATGACATAGAGCAGTGCTCTGTTAACAACCACGAAAACACAGCAGCAGTAGCAACAAGAACAAGAATACGAACAGAAACACAGCAAACATCAATAGCAACGACACAAAACAACAATTAGCAAAGGGTGTTTGATCGGGTGGCAGCTCCTTGACTAAGGTTGTCTTCCAATCTTTTAGCACAAGCCACACTATCTCCTAAAAACAAGTAGATGGGAGGCCAAACAAGAGCCAAATCTGCAGCGCATGTAAAAACTTTTCAGTGACTAACTATTTAAAAGATACGGATATTAATATGATGAAAGCAGAGCAATCGCTAGTAAAGGAAGCAATGGATTGCAACCTGCTTCACACCGGAGACTTTCTAATGGCGATTATTTTTTTCTTGTGCTCGTTGGCTTGAGCATTGTCTGCAAATATCTCTGGCATGTCCGTTAAAATTATTTCCTGAATGTTGCTCAGATTTAGCAACTTGTCTGGAAGCTCCTTTAGCTTGTGACAAGATCGGATTTCTAAATCTCGGAGGTTCTGCATTGCTCCTTCCTCCACCGTCCATTTTTCCAATTTCTCTAGCATCCAGAGCTTCAGTATGCGAAGTGCAATGAAGCCTTCACTAGGGCACTCCATTTCCTTGCCAGTGTAGGAATTGGCCAATAGTCTCAGGATAGAAAGACATGGTAGCTGCGCTAGGATTGGCATGGGATCTTTTTCCAGCTTTGAGACCGACAAAGTAAGAACTGTTAGTCTCGGAGGGAATTCATATCTCTCAGGCAGCTTCTGTAAGTTTCCAAGCAAATACAGGTCGGTGAGATTCTCAAGGCTTGACAGAGGCTTTAATTCGAGCTTTGAAGGTTGACCATTTCCGTCCTTGGATCTTAATCTCAGAGATTGAAGACTTGCCAATCTTGCAATCCACTCATTTAATTCTTGAGCAGAGTCCAAATAATATGTGAGACCCAGTTTTCTAAGATTGATTATCCCATTCAAACCATTCTTCACTGGACTTCTCTTGTCCACAAATAATCCCCATAACGTTTGGAGCTGAGTAAGAGAATGGTGATGCTTTTGCACAGACATATCAAGGCGTATTTCATTCAGACACAGATGTCGGAGGTGTTTCATCTTCCAAATAGATTTGGGTAGAGCGCTCATATAGGTGTGCTTCACATCCAAGGTCTCGAGGTAGGGCAGTTTACCAACAGAGCGGGGAAGAGTATCCAAGAAGGTCCATCTTAGACCCAAGTACCTTAAGTGATATAGTTTCCCAAGATTCTCGGGCAATTTGGGTTTGTACACGCCCTCTAGATCAAGCACCCTCAGCAATCCAAAGCCCCTTTGACGAATGACTTCATGGAGGAAGTTCCCAATTTCCTTTGCAGGCGTATCTCTTCTTTGAATGTTGAAGGACAAGTAAGAGCGCAGATGTTGAATGTTTAATGATTCTGTACATGGATACTCTTTGATGTGAACATGCTCAGCAAACCGGCGAACAGCGAGCTTAGAAGATGCATCTGTTTCATGATCCGACCTGTTTCCATGAATGTGGAAAAGGCCAATATCTTTTACTTTTGACAAGATGATATCATGAAGCTCACCACGCATACAGCATCTTTTGGCCCTCCCGTCTTTTCTCCGTTTCGTTATTTGAATCATCTGTCGGTTTAAAAGTTCTTCCATATATCTTTCCACCATATCCTCTGGAGTCATTGCAGGTGACTGCTTTACAAACCCTTCTGCAAGCCATAGACGTTGTAACCTTCTCACTGGGATTTCGTATCCTTTTGGGAAAAGCCCAAAATAAAGCAGGCAAGGCCTCAAGTGAAAGGGTAGATCGTTGTAACTTAAGGCCAAGACTTGTGAGAACTGGACTTCATTTCCCGCAAGATGCCAACTTGGGTGCTCAAGAACTTTCAACCATTCTTCATAGCTCGCACTTTTGGTCGACAGAAAACCTCCAAGCACCGCGATTGCCAGAGGTAAGCCCTTGCATCTTCTTATGATTTTTTTTTTGAGCTTGAATTTTTCCAAATCAGAGAACTGAACATTATCTGGTAAGCGTACCTTTTTTAGGAACAAATTCCATGCGTCTTCACCTTTAAGCGGCTTGAGCTGATATGGCTGTGAATCTGCAATCCTAGCGACGTCGTCGTTGCTAGTAGTCAACAGCACCCTGCTACAATTAGTTTCTTTTGGCAAGGCGTCACGCAGGTCCTTCAATACATCGAGTCTCCGCACATCGTCTAACACCACCAGGTACCGTTTATTCTGCAAATTCTCACGGAGCTTCTTTACCAATTCTTCTGGGTTAGAATCCTTATCAACCGTTGAATTGTCAGTCTGCTCCAGAATGCTCCGCAAGACATCTGTAAGGTTCTCAGAGGCAGAAACCCACGCGCGGCAGTCAAAATAACCTTTGATCTCACTACTGTTGTATATTTCCGTTGCAAGGGTAGTCTTGCCAGAGCCAACTGCGCCTACAATTGAGATGACGTCCAGGCGTTGATAGGAGGTGTAAGTTAGATTGGTGACTAGCTTTCTTTTATGCTCTTTGAAGCCAATGACATCTGATTCGTCTTCCACAGTTGAATATTCCTCAACCCTGAGGGAGTCACCATGTTTTGATTCCCGAATTCTCTGCGCCCTGCTATAGCCAAGCTCTTCAATATTCTCGTTCTTGATCTTCCCCATCTTTTCCTTCATCTTATCGATTTCGAGCTTGACCTCCTTGATCTTTTTCTTGATCTCTCTCTCATTGCGTGGGCCTCCATCAGCCTTCAACTTCTTGGTGATGAAGAAAAGGTGGCTCCTAGTGAAGCCTATTCTCCTTGTATGCATTCTCCAGAGGACGAATGTTTCAATGGCATCCTCCACCTTGTAAACAACATTAAGAAATTCTTCCATCCACTTCTTAACTTCATCATCGCCTTCTTTTTTATCTTCTGCATCTATTAAGAAGTTTTGCAATTTTCTGAGACTTATTCTGACCAGCTCTACCTCATCAGTCGCCTTGTTGAAGATGATTGATTCTTGTATGAGCAGGTCTGTGAGTTTCCGTATCACCACAGAGACAACTGCCTCAACATCCATTGATTCTTGTCTCCTGCCTCTCCTCTTTTCTTCTCCTATTGATCTCCTTTGCCCCAGTTATCACATAGAGTATCAGAGCAGGTTCCTAAAAAATAAAAAATAAAAAATATGTAAGTAAATGTGAGCACTGACTGACTAAGCACATGCTATTATCCAACGTAGGTGGAAGAAAAAATAATGGCAACTGTACACCGTACACATCTACCAGTACCATATAGGATTCTTCAATGTTTTTAGTGAGGCCAAATTAAATTTCTGGCAAGTAGTAAGCAACAAATTACAACTAGCAAGTCTTTCTATTTTTACTTTTTTCTTATTTCCCATTAATTCTCGTTTCAAAGTTCACACTCTTGAGTCTATTATTTCTCACTCCATGCCACCAGAATTCTATTACCAATAAATTCTGTTTAGAGATCAAAGAAGCTGAAACGAGGATGCTACTTTCAAGTAAGTGACCTGCAACTAATGTTGTATATACAGTCTTCTTTGCCCAAGTGTAGTAGTTGTGTTCTTCTTGCTTTCGGTTTTGAGCGGTTGGGTAACTAATTGAAATTTGGTCTTTTTTGTGCTATCTTCATAGTTTTGCTATGATTTCCAGATCTATTTCACATTGTACCAACATCAATAAATATTTGTTTTTTATGTTTTGACGGGTTGACATAAAGGAATAGGAGAAAGATTTGAACTAATAATTTTTGTTTTATTATACATAATTTACAGTCAATTAAACTACCTATTGAAAACATCAATAAACATTTGTTAATTATTGTTAAAGTCTACAACTAATATCCATCTCATGAAAATTAAACAATTCTAACTTGACTACATGTGTGAATACAACAATTGGCGTTTCTCTTTGGAACTTTAATGCACGTTTCCAATAAGATCAATTATTTTATCATATCTTCTTGGACTTCCCAATCAACTCTCTATAATTAATCTGATAAAAGTTATAAATGCCGCTGAATTTCTACACCTCGATTAATGTGTGCGTGCTATAATTAAAACTGAAAAATCGTAAGAGTAGGTGTAGAAGCTAACTAAAACGTTTTTATTTATTTATTTATTTTATTCAGATTAGGGAAAAGGAAAGGGAAGGAAGCTAGCTAAGTAAACCGTTTAAAATCAAAGATGTTGAATATTGAAAAACATTAATTGTTTCCAGGTGGTAATTTAATCGGCTGTAAATCACGCCTTATGAAGCAAAGGATACAAGTTCGAATCCCTCCATCCCCTACCCTTATGTGGACATGTCAAAAAAAAAAAAAAAAAAAAAAAACATTAATTGAGGTGCAGAAGCCAAGTAACGTCTAGGGCTATGATTTTTCAGTTTTAATTAATTATCTGTACAAAGTAAAAACTTTAATTGATTTGTAGAACGGTGGAGGAATAGGCCATTCTTTTTAATTCAAACGAAATAGATATTATGATTTTATTATAAGATTTTAAATTAGTGTATTTAATAATATACATAATGTTAATTTTTCTTTCGGGGTTGGCTTAATTTCTTTGTTTCTTACTTATATGTTATTTATTTATATTGATTGCCGGAAAGTCCACCCATTTGTTTGTTAAACTATCTAGAAAGGTCTACCAGAGTGGATAGGATAAATGGGGAAGGTAAAATACTTATGAAAATGCATAACTTTTCACATTTAATTTAATTAATTAAAAAGTCAATATACGCAAAGTAATAACAATTTTCACCAACAGACTCACGTGTTTATTATAAATCATATATATATATATATATAAAAGCCGAACCACTTTCAAAAGTATCTTAATATTGTGACATATGACGTGAATATATTTTTTTAAAGGGTAAATCAATTTTTTAAGACATAATTTTTTAACCGGTTTTTTAAGAGTAAACCGATTTTTTCTTAAAAATCGGTCATTAATTACTGTAATTAATTGCGTTAATCTATATATTTATATGATGTCATTAATTATGTTAATTATATTTAACTTAATTAGTTATATTTCAATATAATTCATATGTCATTAGCTGCGTTAATTATATTATAATCTATGCATTTTTCTTGCTCTTTTTTTTATATTATTTATTTTAAATCATATATACTTATAAGAATAAAGATTTAATTTTTATTTAAATAAGTGAGATATATTTTTATATGTCTTTTTAACTTATAATGAAAAATTATGTGTTTAAAATTTAAAATTAAATTATAATGAAGAATCCCACGTATTGTGCAGGTTATAAGCTCTTATAATTAATTATCGAATAGAGAGTAACGCCATGAAACACGACTTTTTAATCCTATTTTATTAACTTGCAATGCCAATCGACAATTAAATTTTTTTAGATAAAAATTACGTTTTTAAGTTATAACCAAGCTTTTTATTTTTATTTTTATAAATACTATTTAAAGATTGGTTAAGATTATTAAGTTGAGATAAAAATTTGTTTTCTTAACATTATTATGTTAACAAGAGCTGATTTAAGAGTCAACCGTGACAAAATGCAACTGGGTTGGTTTATTAAATTCAAGAAGAATAAATAAATAAATAAAGGAAAGATCCTGACTACAAACTTGGAAATCTGAAAGAGCATTTACAAAGCTGAGCTACAGTTTCTTGAAGTTGCAAGTATACTCAATATTGCTTCGAAGGAAGATCGATACCAGAAAAAATGGCGGACAGTGTCGTTTCTTTGCTCTTAGAGACTCTCAATCAGCTGCTGGACCAAGATGCTGACCTGCTTCTTGAGGTGGAGGACGAGATAAGGTCGTTTCATGCGGAGCTTGGATTGGCAAGTGGCTTCATTAGGAACTCCGAGGGTCAAGGGAATGCCCAAGCGGTGAGAGATTTGGCGAAGAAAATCAGCGACGTTGCTTATGAGGCAGAGGGCGACATCGACATGTTGGCTTTCAATATCGCCAAGCAAAGGATGAGGGGCAAGTTTGGGAAATTAATTCATGGCTTTCGTTACAGAAGCATGCTCAACGATGTTTCGAAAAAGATCAACGGCATCACGAAGCGAGTCAGAGACATTTATGGCAACAAAGTCTCAAACAGCAAACCAAACGGCACCGATCGCAGCCAGTCATTTTTTACAGGTGACCGGAAATTCAAGGAAGTTGATCTGCCATGCTTTCCCAAAGTGCTGGAGACTCTGTTGGATCAGCTGAAGAGGGAGGACGGGGCGCGTGGGATTATTTCAATTGTTGGAGAGGTCGGCATCGGCAAGACTGTTCTTGCCAAGAAGATCTACAACAACATTTCGGTTCAGGGTCACTTTGATTGCCTTGTTTGGGTTCATGTTTCCCGGGATTGCAAAGCTGGAGAGTTGCTGAACAAAATTTTAGAGCGTTTTCAGCGTCCGGTGGCTGCAGAAGACATGAAAGAGGAAGATTTGCGGAAGAAGCTGTCTGAGTACTTACAAAATAAGCGATATCTGATTGTCATGGATGACCTGCGGAAAATAGAAGGGTGGGACAAGGTAGAACAAGCCTTTCCTGATGATGGGAAAGGAAGTAGAATCTTGCTCACATGTCGGCCCGAGTATGAGGATCCACAAGGAAGGCCAACCATTTCCCATCCACTTGGTCTGCTTAATGATAAAGAGAGCTGGAATTCCCTATGTGATGGAATCTTCACTGCAGGAATATGTGCTCCAAAGTTTGAAGCACCCGGAGAACAGATGGCACAAAAATGTAAGGGGTCACCTCTCTCCCTTGCATTTTTAGGCCATTTGTTAGTAATGCAGCGGCAAAATGTTGAGGCATGGTACAAATTAGCGAATTATTTAAATACATCCTCTATTGAGGGTAGCAATGAGCATAGCATAAACCTGCTTCTAAGCTTTGTCTATGAAAATTTACCCAATCACTTGAGCCTCTGCTTTCTCTATTTTGGTATGTTCCCAGAAGGAGCTGAAATCCCCGTAAGGCAATTGATCCAATTCTGGATAGCAGAAGGGTTTATTCGGCAAAAGGGTAGTACAAAGATGGAGGATGTTGGGGAGCAATACTTGGAGGAGCTCATCAGACTCAACTTGATCCAGGTGACTGCAAGGAGGACAGACGGCGGAGTGAAAACTTGCAGCATCCATGATCTTTTCCGGAAGTTCTGCATTTCCAAGGGTAGAGAGACGAAATATCTCGTAATATTGCTAGAGAATTTAAGTGGTGCTGATCATGAGAAGACATTTAGAAGACTGGCCATTCATGTCACCTCTTCAGAGGGTGTTTTCTCAAAGCTCCGCCGGTGTTCAGGTATCCGTTCTTTCCATTATTCTGTCCTAGGTACTGATCATCATGCTCCACTTCCCACTGCTCGGTGGAGTACACTTTATAAAGGCTTCAAATTGCTCAGGGTGTGTAACCTTGGGATGATAGAGGTGTCCAGAGTTCCCGAGGAGGTTGGAAGGCTAATTCATTTGAGGTAATGTAAATCATCACTTACCCCATAATCTTAATTTAGTTATTACTCTAAAAAATCCTGCTAAATTATCTCAAAAGTATATAGAAAATGATTGATTTAGTCGTTTAATTAATACTCTTAACAGGTACTTGAGGATGAGAGCTCCGGATATGAAGCATGTTCCTTCCTCTATATGCAATCTTGTAAATCTTCAGACACTGGACATGAGAGAGTCTAGCTTGAGCAACTTGCCGGATGGGATTTGGAAGCTGCAGCAACTACGGCATCTGCATTTGTATCGACTCCGTAATTTTTGTGATCAAGGAAATGATGAGAAATCTCTAGGGAAACTCCAAACCTTGTCTTGCATACGTCCCCATAAAGACATGAAGCGCCTTATGGTCAAGGCCAAGTTCCCCAATGTTAGAAAACTAAAACTAGATAGCCAAGACCCGGATGAAACGGCTGAATTCCTTGAAAGCCTTGACCATCTATACCACCTCCAATCACTCAAAATTGTTTCAGCTTCTAAACTTCCTGATTCAAATGCATTCCCCTTGACACTCACCAAATTAACTTTGCAGGGTACATCTCTTGTGGAAGATTGTGTGAAAACACTAGAGAAACTGCCTAACCTTCGTGTACTGAAACTACTACAAAATTCTGTTAATGGAGAGGAAATTAATTTCGGCGCAGGTGGGTTTGCTCAGCTCCAAATCCTCCAAATGGTGGAACTGAAAATGACTACATGGGTACTAGGAAGAAAAGCGATGGTGAACCTTCGACATCTGGTCATCAGTAAATGTGACAGTTTGGAGAAAATTCCAGATAACCTGAAGAGCTTGGCTAATCTGCAAATAGTCGAGGCCGTTTGGCTCTCTACAGATCTGAGAGAGACCCTTAAAAACATCCTGGGTAAGGATGGGCCTAAGATAATGGTAGTACCAGACATGTCTGTTGCATCAACTTGAAGATGATTGTGACGTGGTCCAGTGGGAGATCCTAGAAGATGGCAGAGTTGGAAGCAAGTCGTGCAGTATTTGACAATTTGTATTTGTTTTGGGTCTGTTAGGTTAGTGTTTGCTGGGTGTTTTATTTGGTTGGCAGTCTTATGGATAGCACTGTGTTCAGTTTTGGGTAGGAATAAATTAATATCTTGGAAGAAGATAGACTTATTAGAAGTTCCCTTTGAAGTTCTTTCACGTGGGAATCTCTTCATTGAAAAGTAGTTCTTGAATAATGCACTACTATGGAATAAAAGTATGAACAAATATTTTATCGAACTTTGTGTTTGCTTAAGAATAGTTATTTGAGAAGTTTTCACTTTGTCACCAAATTATTGTGTTGACTTTGTTTTATGCTCTGTTAACTATGGTAATTTTAACTATGGTGTTTGACAACTTGGGGTCTTAAGCCAATTTGCAGTATACAGAAGGGTAAGCCAATTTTCGCAACTCTCTTGGCCACTCTCCCACCACCCACTCACCTGAACCACCCAACCAGAAATTTATCATCGAAATAGTTAAGTCAAGTTCACACCGCCAACAACTTTAGTACAAAACATAAAAAGGAAAAAACATAATCAATAGACAGCCAACTTGGCTCTGGCATGGCCGCGGTTGATTTGAAATTGTTTCGTAATGCCAAGGTGCGCCATAAGAAGCCAGACATGAGTGAGGAGCTCCCCGCCCATTGAAAGCTGTTGAGCATGATAATATCCTCTGCAGTGGCTTGCTGCGTAACCCAAAATCTCAATCCACACATTGCAAACAAACTCCCACTTCTCTTCGTTCCCTATCTTTTCACCTATTTCCTGCAGTAGATGTGCAAGCCTGCATCCATCGAATAGCACAGATTTGCTCCTGTCTCCTTTCACCTTAGTTGGTGCAACTTGAGTACTCACTTTGACCAACATATCTTGAAGCTCTGCCTTCTCTTTCGATGATAATCCTTTTTCCTTGGAAAAATCCTTCACCTCCTCACAAGTGTCTCGAAACCTCATCATCCCAATCCCAATTGGCAGCATGAAAGGACACATGATTAAAAGATACAACATGTAGTCGGATAGGTTCTTGCTCGAATCTTTGGCGGCCAAGTTTTCCCCACCATCTTCGTGATAGCAGAGATCAGTAGCAATGTGCCAGATAAGAATGCTTTGGTCGAATTCTACCTGCTCAGTGCTCCAATCGAAAGAGGAGGAACATTTATATTTTTCAAAAACACCACTGCCTCTGGCACTACATACAGATTCGATAAATCTGTCAAGTTCTGCATTTTCTGACTGACCCTTTTACTTCAGTTTCAGCATTTCCTGCATTTTCCCCTGGAAGTGTTGGAAGATCAACCTTTTCAAATCTTTAGAGATTTCGCAATGGTATTTATACCAGCGATTCTCAAACATTTGATAAATAGGTAAATATTTCACAATCTTTCGAAAAAGGTCAGGCTTATCATCCAGAAGAGGCACGGGCTTATCTTTAAGGGAAAAGCTTAGCAAATTGTACTGAGCCAACGAATTTGACCATCTCTGTTCCTTAGAAGGCAGAAAAGAAGAGACCAGTCTACAAATAATGCGGAAACAAGAGCTTACTCGAGAAACCGTAGGTGACTTAAAACAAGAGATTACTCGAGAAATGATAGGTTGAAAGCAAGAGGTTAATCTAGAAACCATAGCCTTAAAACAAGAGATTATGGGTTGAAAACAGGGGATATTTCCAGGAAACTTAAGTTTAAGCTTCCTCAACCATAGCTTTGTCCTGTCGGAGGATAGCAGCAAAATGACAGCATATAATTCTAGAAGAATAGCTCCAACCAGCAATATGTAAGTAATGATCAGATCAATCTGCCGGTGATTGTGCGTCTCAGCAATCAGGAAGAAGACAAAAACTATAATAGTGAAAGAGAAAGTGATGAAGCGGCAAACGCATCCCCATATAGTGTACAAAATGGGTGCCTTGGTATAGAAATCATCATACCCGAATCCAAGTTCCATTTCAACTAACGTGAAAGCATCATCCCAAGTGGAATTCTGGAAGTAAGACTGGCTCCTATCTCGGACCTGGAAGCTAAGAATAAGATCTACAAAGAGCCGCTTGAAATTCTGGAAGAATATGTGCGCATCAGGCAACAATTTCCTTCTATTGGCGGTACTGTTGTTGTCGCCACTGCCAGCGTGGGACGGGTCAGCAACCTCAATGACCTCAATAGCCAACACAGTAAACCCCTCCTCCTTTTTCAAAGTGAATTCCTCCATGAATTTAGCATAATTAGGGCCAGCGTCGGGAGGATCGAGCAAGGAATCAAGAAACTGCTCACGATTTGCCGACCTCAAGGCTAATGACCTTTCCCCATACTTTATTATCCCAGAAAAAAGCATGGGAATGGTCATGAAGGAGAGCCAAGTTCCACTCCAGGCCGTGACAGTGACATACAACGCCACACCGGTCTGGACGCCAAGTCCAAGCAAGTGCCTCAGCCACAACTCATTGTCCGCTAAAGCATAAGCCGTGATTGTGTCTGGGCCACCAAGGTGCAACAGCAGAAATGGTGCCCAAAATGCCATGAGCTCTTCATTGATAGGATTAGTTTTGATGGCAGCACAGGCGCAGGAATTTCCTTGCTTATTGGAGAGGACGCCTAGAGCAACAGTTGCAACCCAGTCTGCCAATAGGTACGCAGACCAAATAAACATTCTGAGCCAAGTGCCTGGCCTATACTTCCTGCGGCTGCCCACAAAAATTAGCAATATTTGCAAGGTGAGGCTGATGACGACCATCACTCTTAGCTCCCAATCGTTCCATAGTTTCCGTACCCCTTCCGGGAACACCTGGACGAGCCTCCTCTTCTCCACATAAAGCCAACCGCTCAAAACTGAAAACAGGAAGCTAAACACAATCACAACACTTGGGCAAAGAAGACTTTATATACGAACATTAGTTGCAGGTTACTTACTTGAAAGTAGCATCCTCGTTTCAGCTCCTTCGATCTCTAAACCGCATTTCTTGTTAATGGAATTCTGGCATGGAGTAAGAAATAGACCCAAGAGTGTGAACTTTGAAACGGGAATTGCTTTGTGGTTGACCGCGAAAGGTAGATAAGACAAAGAAGAAAAAGACACCAAAAAAAAAAAAGACTTGATAGTTTCTACTTTCTGCTTACTGCTTGTAAGAAATTTAATTTGGCCTAACTAATAACATTGAAGAGTCGTATATGATACTGGCAGTGCCAGATGTGTCCAACTGCCTTTATTTTTAGCTTACTGCTTGTAAGAAATTTAATTTGGCCTAACTAATAACATTGAAGAGTCGTATATGATACTGGCAGTGCCAGATGTGTCCAACTGCCTTTATTTTTAGTCAATTATAATTATATAATTATAAATGTCAATGCATGTGTTAGATTTATGTCTGCTTCAAGAAAATTTTACCAGTTGTCCATCTACGATGGATAATTATAATAGCATGTGCATTATTAGTCAGTAACGTTCTCATTTACTTATTTATTATTTTTTAAATTATTATCTTTTAATGTTTTATTTTCCTAGGGGTTGCTATGATAGGTAATAAAGAAAGACCAAGGAAATCTCATTTTTTGGTTCAAATTTTATTTTGTAATATTTAATAATGTATATAGTACTATGCGCTTAATATGAATTTGGATTCTTTTCAATTTATTGGAACTTTTTAAGAAGTTAAAAAATAAAAATATATTTTCGCCAGATAAAGGATCCTATTCTGATGGATGAATATGTTGCCAAAATTTAAAAAGACGTGACATAATTTATGTATGACATTAGACAAAACAAAATAATTTTTTTTAAACCATGGAATGACTCCTAAATTGAAGAAGACTATTCTTATAAGAAGCAGCTTTTGTCGTCTCCAATTGCATTTCTTGGAAATAGAATTTAGGCATCTAGAATACAATTACAAGTCCACAAGAGCGTGAATTGTCCGTCGTACTTGAAGATTCAACGGAGAAAAAATTAAGGAAAAAAAGACAAAACTGTTGCCACTTGCTGACCTGAAATTTAATTGACCCCATACATTTGGTCTTAAATTATGAAATCCTATATGGTACCAGGCCTGGTGATGGGTCACTCTAAATCGGTAAATCCATTGTCAAGCCGTGGTCCTGGCATGTGGGTCACTTTCTAAGAAGATCTTTTTTAATTTTTTTTTTTAAAAAAATTAGGATATGGTTGTATTTTTAAACAAATTGCATGAGAGTAAAATGAATATTTTAGGTCGTGTAGGTCACATAATGCGCTTTTAAGATAATAAAAAATTCTGACAGTGCAAATTGAATGGTAAACCGGTAAAATTCTGATTGACTTATAAATTGAGGAAAAAAGTACGGATTACCCCTCCTAAAGTTTACAGTAATTTTTAATTTGGTTATCTCTCAATCCAAGTACTTTGTTAGTCAAATCGTCATTGACTGATAAAACAATAATCACATGTATCGGTGACCAAATTAAAAATCACTGTAAACTTCAGAAGGGGTAATCCGTACTTTTTCCTAAATTGAGTGGTGGTTTGGGGTAAATGGGATTAAAAAAAAAAAAAATTGTACCTTGTGAGCCCGAGTTGGTCAAGGCGTTGGTTGCTCTAGCGGCTCTAGCCCATTACAAGAGCCAGGTCTACTAATCAACTGGTGGTCAACAAACGAAGCGCCTCCAGGGCAGGAAGCACCATTCTTCCTGGTTTGGTTGGGGCAAAGGAGAAATAGGAGAAGAAAAAGAGAGGCAGGAGACAAGAATCAATGGATGTTGAGGCAGTTGTCTCTGTGGTTATACGGAAACTCACAGACCTGCTCATACAAGAATCAATCATCTTCCACAAGGCGACTGATGAGGTAGAGCTGATCAGAATAAGCCTGAGAAAAATGCGAAACTTCTTAATAGATGCAGAAGATAAAAAGGAACGCGATGATGAAATTAAGAAGTGGGTGAAAGAATTTCTTGCTGTTGTTTACAAGGTGGAGGATGCAATTGAAACATTTGTCCTCTGGAGAATGCATATAAGGAGAATGGGCTTCAGTAGGAGGCACTTTTTCATTCACGAGAAGTTGAAGGCTGGTACAGACCTTCGTAATGAGATGAAGGAGATCAAGAAGAAGATCAAGGAGCTTCGCGATAACTGGAAGGAGAGAGTTCAGAAATCACACCATGGTGATGCCCCCTGCCCCAGGATTGAGGAATCTTCAAATGTGGGCCTATCAAGCTATCAAGATGAAGGGCTAACACAGAATCAGCAAGCCAGTTCTAGCTATTCTGTGGATGAAGAATCAAACATCATTGGCTTCAGAGAGGATAAAAGAAAGCTGGTGAGCAGGCTAACTGACACTTTCTACCGACGCCGGGACGTCATCTCAATTGTAGGCGCAGTTGGCTCCGGCAAGTCTACCCTTGCAAGGGGAATATATAACAGTAGTAAGATTAAAGGTCATTTTGACTGCCGCGCATGGGTTTCTGCCTCTGGGAACCTTACTGATGTCTTCCGGAGCATTCTGGAGCAGACTGGGAATTCAACGGTTGATAAGGAATCTACCCGAGAAGAATTGGTAAAGAAGCTCCGCGAGAATTTGAAGAAGAAACGGTACCTGGTGGTGTTAGACGATGTGCGGAGACTCGATGTTTTGAAGGACCTGCGTGACGCCTTGCCAAAAGAAACTAATAGTAGCAGGGTGCTGTTGACTACTAGCAACGATGACGTCGCTACGCTTGCAAATCCAAGGCGATCGCCTTATCAGCTCAAGCCGCTAAAAGATGAGGACGCATGGAATTTGTTCCTGAAAAAGGTACGCTTCCAATTACCAGATGATTTTCAGTTCTCTGATTCGAACATCTTAACAAATGATCGTCAAAAAACATTAGCAATATCCGAGCTCAAAAGAAAAGTTACAAAAAGTTGCAAGGGCTTACCTCTGGCAATCGTGGTGCTTGGAGGTTTTCTGTCGACCAAAAGTGCGAGCTTCCAAGAATGGTCGAAAGTTCTTGACCACCCAAGTTGGGAGCTTGAGGGAAATGAAGTCCAGTTCTCAAAAATCTTGGCCTTAAGTTACAATGATCTACCCTTCCACTTGAGGCCTTGCCTGATTTATTTTGGGCTTTTCCCAAAAGGATACGAAATTCCAGTGACAAGGTTACGTTTATGGCTCGCAGAAGGGTTTGTAAAGCAGTCACCTGAAAGGGCACCAGAGGCAGAGGATATGGTGGAAAGATATCTGGGAGAACTTCTAAACCGAGAGATGATTCAAATAACACGGAGAAAAGATGGGAGTGCCGAAAGATACTGTCTGCGTGGCCTTCTACATGATATCATCTCGCCAAAGGTAAAAGATACTGGCCTTTTCCACATCCACGGAAATGCTTTGGATCTTGGAACAGATGCACTTTCAAGCTATCAAGATAAAGGGCCGACACAGAATCAGCAAAACAATCCTAGCTCCGTTGATGATGAATCAGAATTCATTGGCTTCAGGGAGCACAACAGAAGGCTGGTGAACAGGCTAACTAACACTTCCTACCGACATAATCTGGACGTCATATCAATTGTAGGCGAGGTTGGCTCTGGCAAGACTACCCTTGCAAAGGGAATATATAACAGCAGTGAGATTAAACGTCATTTTAATACCTGCGCATGGGTTTCTGCCTCTGAGAACCTTACAGATGTCTTCCGGAGCATTCTGGAGCAGACCGACAATTCAACGGTTGATAAGGAATCTACCCAAGAAGAATTGGCAAAGAAGCTCCGTGAGAATTTGCAGAACAAGCGGTACCTGGTGGTGTTGGATGATGTGCAGACACGAGATGTTCTAAGAAACCTGCGTGGCGCCTTGCCAGAAGAAAGTAAAGGTTGCAGGGTGCTGTTGACAACTAGCAATGAAGACGCCGCTAAAAATGCAGATCAACGGCCTTATCAGCTGAAGCCGCTAAAAGATGAGGACGCATGGAATTTGTTCATGAAAAAGGTGCGCTTACCTGATAATGTTGAGTTCTCTTATGCGGAAATAGTGGAGCTCAAAGAAAAAATTATCAATAGATGCAAGGGCTTGCCTCTGGCAATAGTGGTGCTTGGAGGTTCTCTGTCGACCAAAAGTGCGAGCTACCAAGAATGGTCAAAAGTTCTTGACCACCCAAGTTGGCAGCTTGAGGGAAATGAGTCAAATGACGTCCAGTTCTCGAAAATTTTGGCCTTGAGTTACTATGATCTGCCCTTCCACTTGAGGCCCTGCCTGCTTTATTTTGGGCTTTTCCCAAAAGAAAAGAAAATTCCTGTGAGAAGGTTGTTGCGTTTATGGCTTGCAGAAGGGTTTGTAAAGCAGTCACCTGCGATGACTCCAGAGGATATGGTGGAAAGCTATCTAGAAGAACTTGTAAACCGGAACATGATTCAAATAAAAACACGGAGAAAAGATGGGAGTCCCAAAACTTGCCTTATGCCTGGTGCCCTGCACGATATCTTCTTGTCAAAAGCAGAAGCTATTGGCCTTCTCCACACCCACCGAACTATTTTAGATAATGAAACAGCTGCATCACCGAAGCTTGGTTTTCGCCGGGTTGCTGAGCACGGTAACATCAAAGGGTTCCAACGCAAAAAACTATATGGTAAACATTTGCGCTCTTACTTGTCTTTCAACATTCAAACGAAAGATATGCCCGCCAAGGAAATAGGGAGCTTTCTCAACGAAGTCATTGATCGTCGAGGATTTGGATTGCTGAGGGTGCTTGATCTAGAGGGTGTATACAAACCCAAATTGCCCGAGAATCTTGGGAAACTATATCACTTAAGGTACTTGGGTCTAAGATGGACCTTCTTGGATACTCTTCCTCGCTCTGTTGGCAAGCTGCCCTACCTCGAGACCTTGGATGTGAAGCACACCTATATGAGCTCTCTACCCAAATCTATTTGGAAGATGAAACACCTCCGGCATCTGTGTCTAAATGAAATACGCCTTGATATGTTTGTGCAAAAACATCACCGTTCTCTTACTCAGCTCCAGACATTATGGGGATTGTTTGTGGACAAGAGAAGTCCAGTAAAGAATGGTTTGAATGGAATAATCAATCTCAGGAAACTGGGTCTGACATATCATTTAGAGTCCGCTCAAGAATTAAATGAGTGGATTGCAAGATTGGCAAGCCTTCAATCTTTGAGATTAAGATCCAAGGACGGAAGTGGTCGACCTTCGAAGCTCGAATTAAAGCCTCTGTCAAGCCTTGAGAATCTCACCAACCTTTATTTGCTTGGAAACTTACAGAAGCTGCCTGAGAGGTATGAATTCCCTCCGAAACTAACAGTTCTTACTTTGTCGATATCAAAGCTGGAAAAAGATCCCATGCCAATCCTAGCGCAGCTGCCATGTCTTTCTGTCCTTAGATTATTGGCCAATTCCTACACTGGCAAGGAAATGGAGTGCCCTAGTGAAGGCTTCACTGCACTTCGCATACTAAAGCTCTGGATGCTAAAGGAGTTGGAAAAATGGACGGTAGAGGAAGGAGCAATGCAGAATCTCCGAGATTTAGAAATTCGATCTTGTCACGAGCTAAAAGAGCTTCCAAACAAGCTGCTAAATCTGAGCAACATTCAGGAAATAATTTTAACAGACATGCCGGAGGGATTTGCAGACAACGTTCGAGTCAACGATCACAAGAAAAAAATAATTTCCACCAGAAAATCTCCAGTGTGAAGCAGGTTCCAATCCTTTTTACTAGTGATTGCTTTGCTTTTGTCAGAACTCACAATGATCCACGTATCTTTTAAGTAGTTACTCTTCACTGAAAATGGTTTGCATGCGCTTGTTTGGTCACTCACCCATCTACTTGCTTTCAGGAGACACTGGCTTATGCTGAAAGCATGGAAGACAACCCAAGTCAAGGAGCTGCCACCCGATCGAACACCCTTTCCGTGGTTGTTTGACGTGCTTGTACCTTGTACTAGATTTCATTTATATCATAATTGTTATCCAATCGAGTTTTCAGACGATACTTCACACATAACAACACTTTTTCAAATATAGCCCCCTCATTTTAAAAATCAATTCTCAAAATATTTCAGAACGTTGAACCAAAAACAAAGATGGCACTCACAATGACCTACAATATTATATTTCTTCCAGACTGTTACTTTTTTTTTTCTTGGGTTTCCTCACTGTTACTTGGATGTGATAAGAATGATGCTAAAATCTCTTTTCTTCATTGTGATTAAATATCTTAATCTGTAAATTAATTCTGAAATGCTACAAAAACAATGCCTTCGAAGTTCGACGTAATAGACAACTATTTTTTTTTTTATACAAGCAAAAGACCACATTACACATAAATTTAATGCCATAACCAGAGATGGCGAGCATGATCATTTCATACCTTAAAAAGCATTTAAATTAGAATCAGAAACACCCAAGTTTGTCCGATCCCATTGGCTTCGACTTATCATGAAAAGTAAGGTCAAATAGCTCCCCTCTAGGGGCATTGGAAGATTCCTACTTTGCTGCTGCTGCTGCTACTGCAGGTACCCAGTTGTCTCACTCACAAAAAAACCACAAAATCAGGGCAGCAGAGTACACAGCAAACTAATGCCTCAGCTTCCAAAAGCTACACAAGCAAGCCAGCAGTGGTGACGCTCATATACTGGAAATTCAAGATCCAGAAGCAATATCTTGGGTGATGCATATCATCTTCCCCACAAAATCATATTTACATCTAAGGTCCTGTATGCTTTCTCCTTTAACGCTCTGCACTAGAAAGCAAGTCTTTCTTCGGTAGTCTTAACTGCAAAATTACAAAAATTAATGTAGCTTCTAGCCAAGTAAAACGTCACGTAATCAAGAACTTAAAACATCTATTAATCTGTAACCTTCGATTTTGTAGTCCTCCAGCCTCCCGAGTTCTGCTCTGGGGAATAAGAGAATTTATCAATGGAATCCAAGATAGCTATTTTCTCCTTGCCTGAACTTCTGACCGGCAACAAATTCTACATGCATGCTGAGAAATTATTTTTCCTTTTCCAAGTGGATTGAGGCATTTATAGTTCAATTTACTTATGAAATAAAATATTTCTTGGATAGAATAGTGAAGTAAATCTTCATCACTATTCTAATAAGGAACCTTTTTTCCCCATCAAACATTCTAGGAACCAGCATCTGGCTATATACTAGTTAGTCATCAGTTACAGGGCAAGACAAAACATCCCCCGAAACAAAGAGTTTCTGGAATTTCAAATTCATGGGCGAAGTCACTTTTATTCAATCCTTTCTACTTCTCTGTTTACCATCATTCACCAGTCAATGATTTCAAAATTTTAATTTCTCCTTATCTGTCTTCCTCAAGTATTTTGAGCATTGTGCCAAATATTAACCCATATAAGCATTATGGAAATGACTGAGAAATCATATGATACAAACTTACCTTTTCATTTGAAACCTTTTCCTTTGATGCTTCAAGATTCTTAATTTCCAAATGCTTACGGTAAAACAATATCTGCCATTGATTTTTAGTTAGAAAAATAAAATTCTACTAGGAAGTTAACAAATCAAGACAAATGGCATAAAACACAAGTACCATTAATTTGAAGCATCAAACAAGAGCAAGATTCAAGCACAATAAAATGTCCTCTAAGTTTAAGTATAGTGGGATACCTTGTTAAGTAGCTGAACATTTGATGCGTCAGTTGCCACAATCTGCACACCAAGAAAATTGCTGGGGTTACTGCAGAAAGGGCAGAAAATGGTATTGAATACACATCCATCTTCTTCACACCAGATACCCTGTGCTGGAGCACTCTTAATAGTTCTAGTGCAGAGTTCAGGATGAACAGATGAAGTTTCAGTCATGACAACTTGTACGCTTGATGTATCCACATCATGTTTCAATTTTTCTTTTAGAAGAGATGCTAGGTGATCCTTTGATGAGGTAGTTAATGAGCACATTACAAATAGATGGTTCTTGGGAAGACCCAATGGGCTTTTGCAGAGTGAACAAGAAATCTGTAATCTTTTATCCATAACAGGAATAGAAGGCACACATGAAGCAACATAGCCGTTCTCTGAGCGTGATGGAGAAACATTTGACATTTTGGATTTCTGCACTACACAATTAGACTCGAAACCAAATTCAATTCTGCGAGTTGCATCTCTGTTGGCAATTGAGCTTCTCGTTAAACTAGTACAAGCAGGAGATTTAGCACAGGGGACATCAGATTGTTCATCTTGTGTAAGGTCAATAACCAGAGCTCCCATGGACCTTCTCCTTTTTTGAGTATGAGAATTAACACTCAAATTTAAAGATGATTCCATTTTTGGCATGCTGTAGGTGTTCATAGGGATATTCCTTTCAGGAGTAACTGCTACTGCACACTGAGCTCCAGAAAAAGCTTTGTCTGGATTAGGTAAACAAATTGAACTAGGCAATACTTGATCTTGAAACTCAGTAGAAGAATCAATTATGGTTGAACTAGAATTATCATCCTTCAAGAAGGATCCTGGACTAGCTGTAGTATAAGGGGTTTCCTTGACAAGAGATACCTCTGGATCTTCATGGGAGAATGTCTTGGATAAAGTCTCGGAGCACCTGCAAAAACAATTCCTTTTACCATGTCATGGTGACTTGTAACTTAATAATTATAATATAACAGGCAGGAAGATATTTCGTAAAATATCCAGCTAATTACTACAAAGAGTGAAATTTAGATAGAAAATGATGAAAAGCAAGTCAGCAGCCTGAAAATACAAATTTATAACTCCTCTTGATTTATCAATAATTTTCATACACAATGGATAATTGTATGAACTATGCTAACATGATCCAGCCAAAACAGGGAAGAAATTAAAACAGATCACGCAACACTGCACTCCCTTGACTTAAATATGTTCTACTTTTTTGCTTGGTTCCATTTACCACTTTCTGGTTCTTTTATTTTATTCCCGTTCAGAGGGTAGCGGGAGACCTTTAACCTATACTGCAGAGTCTAGTTTCCTGCTCCACTGCCCATATCTTACAAGTGGTGAAACTCAAAATTTTGATCCAGAAACTTCAGAAGGAAGCAGCTAACAAACCATTTTACCAGAAGACCAATGGGGGAAGTCCAATTATCTAGAACACACTAATAGTTAATAAAATGATGAACAATGGGATTCCAGAGTTACCTTAATTCTTTCTGAAAACTGCATTCAGGGTCAATATATTCTATACAGTTGTTAGTGTCCTCATCCATTCTCAGAGATGCCTGAACTTCTACATCACCTTGATATTTCAGTAGGGAAAGGGAAGCATCATAATTGGACACAGAAATTACTTTTTGTCCATAATGATCAGACTTGTTCAGTTGCTGATTCTCCTTTCTTCTAAACCCTTGACTTTGTCCCATAATGATCATACTTTCAGACTTTTCCTCATTAATGTCAAAATTCTTTAAAACATTCACTGTATGCTTCCCTATCCTTTCCTGCAAACAAGTTAACCACTTAAAACATATAGCTCAAACAACTTAACCATGAAAGGAAAAGAAAATGGAAAGTAATTAAGAACCAACAATGGCAACATATACGGGACCTTGACATCTTTGAAAAAAGATTTTAATCCTTCTATTGAAATTCCAAAGCTGTCATATTGTCTAATTGGTTTCCTCAGCCACTTTGATATGTATGCTTTATTCCTTTCTTCCCGATAACGCTCATCTGCTTGCAAAAAACGAATACCTTCAACATCAAAGGCGACTCAATGGAAAAGAGATTAAATTGGCATAACAAGTTGAAGAGATTCTGAATTTAAGCATGAACTAGCCAAAAAAAAAAAATTACCAAGCAGCCTGCAGGAGCTTTATGGTGAAGGGTGAGTCTAACAAGAATTCAATAAAGAAAAGTCGAGAAATCTCACCACACTAACTTGGTTCAACACAGAACCAGGCTGGAGATTATATTGGGTGTGTTTGCTAATGATTTTGAAAAGTGTTTTTTTTGCTTGAAAAGGTGTTTTAATGCGATATGATGGTGAGAAGTATTTTGGTGGGGTCCACATTTGGGAAAATGTTTTGTGGAATCCACTATAGAAAATTGTTTGGCTGTATTTTCAAAGAAACAAATACTAAACTTATTTTAAGAAAACACAAGCAGGTGTAAAGCTAACTTCTTACTTGTAAAAAATTAAAAAACAGAAAAGTGTTTTCAAAGGCAATTACCAAATATTTCTAGGAGATAACTTTTCCAGGGCATAAAAAATGAGGGTAAAGATGAAGCTAAGTAATGTTAAAGGATAAATCTAAACAAATTAGCAGATCCTAACAAGTCAGCAATCCCATGAAACATGGACCTTGAATCATGGGATTGCTGACTTGTTGAGATTTATTCTTTAACAAGAGGACAACAAAATCAGTATGCTTAGAACAATTACCTAATAAGATGATGGCTCCATAATCAAACCTATGTCGTATGCAACGTCCTATAGAAAGTAAAAGGCACCGTCATAATGAATTATCAACAGGAGTAATAACTATCAGATCTGCATTATTATACAAGAGAATTGTGATGCAAAATATGATAGCTAAATAAAATAATTAAACGCCTCATACCCCTCAATAACAGAATAATATCAAATGTCAGCTAGGCACACTCAAAGTGGAACCCCATCAGGGCATACCTGCAGCTTGATTTAGAGCTCGGAAGGCTTGGTGACAGTACCACTCACTCCCACTTAGAAGGCTTTTGGATGATTTATGAGTATCATTATATTTCTTCTTTAATGCAACTTGAATATCATTTCTGATAAGAAGTTCAATCAATCAGCAAATCATGGGTTATTTAATAGGATATTTCTTCTACAGAAAATTTAAGAAAGGGAAGAACTCTTACGTGTTGGGAAAAGGGATTCCAACAATTATCTAAGATAGTTAAGAACTTACGTTGTCAACACTCAACAATCATAAAAGATAACACTAGACAAGTTTCTTAATGAAATTAATGCTTTTAGTTAAATAAAGAAGCAGTTATTTACAAAGACACTTAACAACATATGTTGTTTAGTCTTTTCAGATATCCTGTGGGATGAAGTGGCAATAGACAACTACCCAAAAATAAGAAAATTCAGCCCGTAAGGCTTCAAAGGGGGGCAAAAAGGATACAACCACCCGGGCATTATCATCTGAGAAGTCAATTCCTTCTGAAACCTGCAAGAATAAATTAATGATTGAGCATATACAGACTCAATAAAAGGTTATATTGATTTATTATTTGTAAGACTTCACTTTGGCTGTTATAATGATAGAATGGCATGGTCCCTTATGTCTTTGAAAATAGAAAAGGTTAATCAGTATGTTTTATGAACAACAGCAGCAGTATCCCCGGGAACCAATCTCCTTCAATGCAACCCTACCTCTCTACATCTAAATTTCATGTAGTACCTCAGTACATTCCACTCCACTATCGAGCAAGGTTGCCAAGGCATCTAACAACTAGACCACTATTGACAATACCATTCCCTGTACTCTTCCAGCTGAAACTCCAGTTTAACTGCAAACTAAATCAAAAGGTTCACCAATACAAACCAGCTCAAAGTCTAGCCCATTCAGCCCATGCCAACCGATCTGGTTCTGGTCGGGCTTCTTTTTGGTCTACTCTAGCCTATCTTAGTCTTTATTTTTCTCATCAATTCATTCTTGCAGTATCATTCTTAATTTATTTAAAAAAATGTGTAATTTCAAATTTTGGTTTTGATTTCTGTGTAAAATGTGCATCATAGCCCCAAAACACATATTATGCCAGTAATTAAACAGAGAGGATGATCAAATTGACCCAAGACTATCATGTTATTACCAATACAAAAACAGCTATGCAAACCAAAAGAAATTCTGTGGAGTGGAAGACAATGCCAACCATTGCTTAAGACTCATTTTACTAGAGTGAAGCTATAACTTAAATAGAAGGCTACTGTTAGAATAAAATTGTTAAACCACCACCTATCTTAAAAGCTTAAGCTAATAGAAATAGATAAATTTAATTATTTAATCAATACTTTAACGCTCCCCCTCACGTATGGGTTCAAACTCTCTCTTAAAAAGTGAAGCCCAATATATGAAATATATAATTTAAATGGGGGTGAATTGACTAAGGGTCCATTTGGGATTACGGTTTCAATAAGTGCAATTTTAAAAATTGCGTTTTTTAAATCGCAAAGGCGTTTGGTAGAATATTTGTTATCCGAAATTGTGATTTTAGTTTAAATGCGCGCTTTTTCAAGTAAGCAACCCCTAACCTAAATCGCAGATTTTTTTCCTATATAAAATTAAGTTCTTTTTAAATTGCAATGCCAAATACCTTACGTTTTGCGATATCTTTTACAAACAAATTATTCTTGCAAATCGCAATCCCAAACACACCCTAAGATAATGTTCGGATTAATGACCTTCGCTCTGATCCATGTTAAATCACCACTTGTCCTAAAAGCCTAAGTTGATAGGAATAGGTAAATTTAATTTTTAAATCAATACTTTAATGAAAATATAATTAATCTACCTTTCCTCGGCAAACTGCAAGAAATGCAGCTCCTTTCTTTCGATTTTCTGGGGACTCTACTACATTGAAGTGATTAAGTTCTATTTTCTTAACCCGTCGCTTCCTCCCAAAAGTAGGCTTGTTGCCCAGACGAATTGAGTCATAATAACCTTTCAAAACAGGCTCAAATTCATCCTGGCTTCCTCTTGGCTCTGCACTAACCAATGAAAAATAAGCATTCTCAATATAAACTAAAAGTCTAAGGGACAACAAAAAATCAACTCAAGTACAGATGCCAAGTAAGATGAACTCAACTTTAGCATCAACACTAAAAGCAATCACACAACAATTTAACATTTATCATTACGAATTTTCAACGAATTTTGCAAATTATGAGATAAAAAAGCACAAGGAAAAAAGGAAGTCTTACCAACGAAAAGGGACTTTTCTTCATTTAGTTGTGACCATTGACCAGTTTCATGCCAGCGATTGCATAGTTTCTCCATCAGCTTATAACTTGGGAAGAACACTAGACAACCACCTGGAACAATCTTAAAAATCTCTTCTAAAGATTTCCCGAGTGCATCCTTCACAACAAAACAATAACTTATGCACAAATGGGAGGAGATATCATCATCAATTAAAAATCAATGACAACATGCAAAATTACCTGGAATTCATATGCATCCGCTGTTTTATAACTTGCATTCAGTGGATAGTTACCTGGACCAGTGGAGATTATAGCAGGCCATACCTGTAGAGACAAGGTCGATAACTTGTACCTAGAACTGTTGAACCAAAGAACACTATAGAAACAAAGAAATGTGAATTGAACCTGTGATTCAACATCAATTACATGCGGAGCTTCCAGACAAGTTTCAAACTGAACTCCAAGCTCAGATGAAAAGGAATTCATTGGTGACAATGTCCTAAATCACCAAAACAAGGTGAGCAATATTGTAAAAGGAAAAATCCTACTTTAGGGCATGGCAATGGAGTAAATTGCAAGAAACTGAATAGGAGCACAATCAAATATGCAAACTCCCCCTCCCCTTCAAGTTTAGCACATTACGAGACATCATATGTGTCAACTTTTCTGGAGAGACTTGAAAGGTAAGTGAATTTTTGGATGATATTGGTTACATTAACTAAATTAAATTACAAAGATCACCCTATTGGAAAGAACATGACCACCCAGATTGGCCAAATGAGGTAATTTTAGCCACTATATTGTTCATTTGGCAGATGGACATACTTTCTCTAAAGCTGTGCACAAAAGAATAATACAAATTGTATAAGCGGCATAACCCACTTTGACTAGTAAAAGCTCTGTTAGCAGCCTAGGTGTGGCGAAGCAGTATGCTTACCCTGACGTCAATACGACTGACAAAGAAAGGTCAGCAATATCTCTAAAAACAACAGCTGGATTCAAGCACCACAAACTTAAAGTATGTGTCCAATTGCCAAGTTGTCCTGATACAATAACAAAGCCAATGGTTAGGCTCTTCATGGCAATAAGAGCAGCAATGTGATTAAGGCAAACAATAACCATCAAAAACACTACAACATTAGCCAATTATTTTATCAAACTTTATGTATCATCTCACAGTTAACCTTTCAAAAAATCTAATAATGATAGCCTCCACTTACCAGCATCTCGTTTAATATATCGTTGTAAAGCAAGCTGATAATCAAAAATGTGACACCCATTTCTTGAGAAAAAATAAGTTAGAGAAGAGAATAAACCTGTGTAACATTATCCAAAACAGTCAATCACCATAGTAAAGTTTCGATGGACAATAGATAAGCTGAGGATACATAAACATGAAAATATGAAGCCTGTACCTTCCAGTGTCATCACTGACATCCCACTTAAATGTGCTACATCTGACTCTGTATCTGAAGCAGCGCTGATTGCCTTAAAACAAAAATAAATAAATGTTTCAACAGAAAATGATAAGAATCAAAACAAAAATAATAAAAAATCATATACTCAAAATACCTTTGTAGCACATTCTAGCAAGATTGGAAAGCACTGTTGCGAAATATTAGCTTCTTGGAGCTCTCTTAAAGCCTTATCACCGGTCCAGCTATGACATATATATTAACAAAAAAAAAAAAACAAATGAATACTTACGATTCTCTTTTATTTTCTTTACTATTGGTATCTCAAAAGGAATATCTTAAAGCCTTATCACCATTCAACTTTACTTGAAACCAGTGCCTATAATTTCAATGGTGAAAGGAAGACAAAATAAATTGACTATTTTTCACAAGAAAAATTTGATAAGGATTACATCACATTCTTTTGTAGCGTGTTGACCTACAAACTGACAAGAATTCTGCAACTTTTTTAGCAGAATTCCATTTTGAAAAGACCTTGAAATGAATAATTTCAGAACTCAAGATTTATAGAAGCATAACACAAGTAAACTCACCAAGAGACATGACGCTGAAATTCACGCTTCTCTAATGTACCTTTCCTCCGCTCTATCCAATTTATAAGGTCCTAACAATATTACTAGCACTCATTCAGACCATTTGATCATCAAGGATTTTTGAAACAAACTATTGTCAGTATGCTTGAAACAATTACCTGTGTCATTTCATATAAAGGTTGATAAGTTAAAACATCAACCGCACACAGTTGCTCTAGTTCCATCTGCAATTCTTTCAAAAGGTATCACAACTATAAGCAACAAACTTATAAAATCATGAAGAAAAAAAAGGGTAATGATTCCATAACCTACTATGCAAAACATCTTCCTCAACATCCACGCTGCCAGCATCTCGAGCAATATCCTCTATGTTGCTGCAAACAAGTTAATTGAATTTAAAAGCAGATAAACTGATCTGAAAAATCAAAAGAAATCCAACCTTATAATTAATTTAGGTAATCCTACAATACATGTTCCAAAAAACAGAATTGACTCCAATACATTTTACAACAAGAAAATTAATTATGTCCCCTAACTATGGCAGATGTATCATTTTTGCAGAGCTCCAAAAGGAGATTTCTGGTTCTAAAATTAATAAAATTGCATTAACTACATTGTGCTTTCAAAAACAGCATAAATTTTAAACATAAATTGTTCCTAAAAGTTGTACCAACGCAGCAAATCATTCATGAAATTCATGTACATATATAACGCAAAAAGAAAAAAAAAAAAAATTTAAAAAGAGCAACCTACTTTGGACTCTACAAAAATTAACTAAAAATCCAATCTTCCATATGCTTCCAAAACCGGAGTGGAAAGATGACATTTCACAAATAAGAAATTCACCGTTTATCAACTAAAAATCTCGTTAATAGTTTAGGTAATACACTGTAAACTTATCAAAGAGAAGGTTGTAAAAAGTTAAATTTAATCAAATGAGATGGTGAAAAATACTGGGCTTCATCAAGAATCACAATGGCTCCTTTAATATCTACTTCCATAGCTCCACGAATGACTGGATTGATGATGTAGTTGTATGGGCAGAAAACCAATTGTGCATCATCTGCCATCGAACGTGCTGCATAATATGAGCAACCTAAAGAAGGAAGAAAATTGTTGTAAGATTGTGTTCGCAGCACCATGACATATGGTGTCAGAAAAAAAAATATATATATACACCAACGTGCTGCATAATATGAGCAACCTAAAGAAGGAAGAAAATTGTTGGACGATTGTGTTTGCAGCACCATTACATATGGTGTCAGAAAAATAAATAAATATATATATATATATATAAAAGAAACAAACCTTTCACGACTTGTCCAACTTTTACAAGATCTTCTATATCATGGGCCTCATGGCAACCTCCTTTCTGAAGGGATGGATGACCTTTGATTTTATGCACACTCCTGTTGGTAATAAAAACATACGATTGCTATTACTGTCACTCAATACATCAGTGTAAACAAAGATAACCAAGATTAACAGAGCATATAGGACAATAGATATAACTCACTTAAATTCTGGGCATCCTACTTCTCGATTACTCAAAAGCAACTTGCTGGAAATTTCCAAAACCATTTTCAGTTATGAAAAATGAAAGGAATCTTATTTATAAAAAAATAACAAAAAAGCCATATGGGTCAGAAGTGCACCATTCTTCATCAATATTCTCTTTCCCGCGTATGTGCTTGTTTGTGCAGTAATGCTTCCGTGATGCCTGAGAGAGAGAGAGAGAGAGAGAGAGAGAATTCATATGCAAACACTACATGCTTGAACCAGGAAAGAAAAAACTCCAGAACATAACATTATTCAAAAGCAAGAATACAAGAAAAATACATTATTTAAAAAGGGTCCTGTTCAAACAGCTATATACCCCCTCATGGAGTAGAAGAGTGCAACTTCCACCCGCATATCCAATAACAACATATTAACCATTGAGAAATTTTCTTGTGGTAAAAAAGATTCCTTTTATAATTGCTCACTCAACAACTGGTACCAATGAAAAACACATTTCATGATTAAATGATTAGGAATTATTTTCACCCTTACTGTTAATTACACTTGGCTGCAATATGGATAATAGAAGGAAAGGAGACAAGCACTCTATGCTGTGATGACCTACAAAGCAAGCAAATTGGACAAATCCGAGTGGTCCAATATATGTTAAGCAATAAAAAATATCTATTCAGTTTCTAAATGCAAGGACCTATCTAAAAAAATGCATGGGGGTGTGAGGCATGAGAGTCATCCATATAAGACGCTAACCATTAGCATGCATCATTAAGCATGCCCTCCAAATCAGGATGAATAGTCCACTCCCAAATAATTAGTTTTATTGGGATGATAAGTCAATAACCAAATCACAGTCAAGATAAAGACAAGAAGCTATTAGGAGGGCTACCACAAATTCCTGTTGTACAATACCTAGGAATTTGTAAAACATGAACTGACAAGGAATAAGTAAACATACCAAAACTGCCATTGGCACTCGATAAGCAGTTTTCCGGTATTCACGAATCACTTGAGAAATTTGTGAATGCGTCCTCCTTAAAATACAGAAAATAGTTGATAACCATTTACGAAATGAATTTGACATTTGACAACACAAAATATCAATGTCTTGATACTTGGGAGCTTGTAAAATCTTATGTTAAACTTCTCAAGTAATTCTATGGAAACTACAAAAATAATTGACGTCATAGGACCCAAATTCTTTATAATTCTTAGTTTTTCAAATCAAATTACTACAAATAGTGATCAGAAGAAAAGATTGGCACCAACTCATAGCCAATTTCAAATTAGAATTGCATAAGATAGGGGATCAGTTGTAATATGAAATTTTTTAACTATAACTTTACATGAGAAGATAGGCAATCCTTATCGTGGCATTGAAGTGCAATAGTGTCAGAAACAAAACCTTACAACTAAATAACTAATTGAGCCGCTCTAACATAGGGAATTATAGTTGAAAACTGCAATGCTTCCCATGTCATAAACTGCAGTATTTTAACATAAACTTTTTAACTATTACATTTCATTGTATATAAACAAATATTAAGATATTTTGTTCTCACTAAACATATGGCTTTATGAAGTGGGCCGTCCAGTGCTTATGTGAAGCTTCTAAAACATTCATAATTACTTTATAAATCAATAGTCTATCTGAAATCACAAATTTCCACAACATATTACCTGACTAAACAAACAACACAAACAAATAAATAGAAGCTCACAATTGAAGAGATTAGGATAAAACTTTACGATGCATAATATATGGTTGGTGTTGCCTTTTTCTTTTGATTCTTGCTGTTTGCTGCAGATTGAGCAGGCTCCAAATTTTCTGGCCCTGGATTACCTAATAAAAACTGCAATTGTCAATAGCATAGTGGACCAAATGGTGAAATGGAAACATTGATTAAGAGATTGTCTGGCCATCCCATAAATTTGACTGCATTATCAAACTTCGTCAATCAGAAACCCCTGTTAACAAAATTCAAAATGCAGATGTCTCTATGTTGTTTTCCTCTGAATAGGCAACAACCAAACGAAGATCCAAAGACTAACGCATTAGGTTTTAAATTATTGACTTATTTCTCACTTTCTTAGAAACCCTAACAATGTAAAATGTACACTAGAAGTTTAACTGTAATTGCCCAAGAACGACTCGAGATTAATGCATTAGGATTAAAATCAATCTTTAAATACTTCCTTTACCTGAAGGCTCCACTTCTGGAACAAATCCGCCGCCGTAAGCCAGAGGATCAGTCATCGCCTCTGGAGCAGGCTTTGATTGAGAAGGATTCGCACACCGATTCCTCAACTTACAGCTCTGCTGCCAAGCAAGGGTCGAGCACAGAAGCGAAAGCGATTTCCCCGTGCCGGTCGGGGACTCGAGCAGCGCATGGCAGTGGCCCTCTCTCTGGGCGCGATCCAGGGTCGATATGACCCGGCCCATGAACGCGAGCTGCGACCCGTACGGCCGGTACGGGAACTCCACTTGGATGCCTCCGATGTGGTACGCATTTTTGGGGGCTTTCGGGTTAGGGTTTGGTCCTGGAGTTGCAGAGACCATTTCTGGATGTTCTGAAGAAGAGAGCTTTGGGGCTTGTCAGCGGGATTGTATATCCGATTGAACGTTGTGGGAGGTTTTGGAGGGTTTTGGCGGGAATTTGGATTTGTGAGATTTTGATAAAGGCGGTAACTTCCCTTCTACACTGTGCTTTGGCCCTTGATCTCGCAGTCAAACGGTTTGTGATAATGCCACGTGTCCAATGTAAGGTGGATCCGGATTTGAGGGGGAAATCTCATATTCCCTCTAATATGATTTTCTCACCCCAAGTTTTCTTTCTTTGATTTTAAATTTTTTATTATTTTTATTTTTATTTTCTTTTTAAAAGTTAATTATGTTTTAGTATTTAATTTTGAGCGGGACACGTGGCATAATGTGGGTTGTTGAATTAAATTGAATGGTCAGGATCAAAGCAATATGAGAATCTCTTATTTCCCTCTAATATGAGGGGTAGGGGTGGGCAAATTAACCGTTACCGATTAACCGACCGATTACCGATATTAACCGAACCGATATAACCGTTACCGTTAGTTATCGGTCGGTAATCGGTTAAAAAATTTATACCGGTAATCTTATCGGTCGGTAATCGGTCGGTTAAAATTTTATTATCGGTTAACCGATATGACCGATAAGTATTTTTAATCTTTAATTTTTTTAAATTTTATACTTTTTACTCTTTTGATTTTGATTTTATAATATAAAAAAGATGTAGTGGATCAATATAAAAAAAATTCAATAAGCTAGTTTAGCCATATATATATTTAGGCTCCCAAAAGGGCCAAAACAACTAATTTTTAATAAGTTATTTTAGGCTTTAACCCAACAAAAAGTATTTGATTTCTCAAAATAACTAATTTTTTGCCCAATTAACAACTAGTAAAAAGCTCAATAACAAATTAACAAAAACCGGTTTAATCGATTACCGATATGACCAATTAACCGATAGCTTATCGGTCGGTAATCGGTCAAGAATTGGTTAACCGATAACCCTATTAACCGGACCGATACCCAGCCCTAATGAGGGGATCCGGATCCCCTCGCTGATGTCATAGCATTCTCTTACTCTTATTATAAATTGGAAAATGCTAAGGGTTCTCCCCGTAGGTTCTCCTGGTGTTCTCTCAGCCACATGTAAAACATGATTTAAGAAAAAATAAAATTGTAGTGGCCTCTACCACCATTTTTTTAGGCATTAACACCAAATTTGTGAGGCATTAGCACCAAAATTGAGGCATTAGCATCAAATTTAGGATGATCAAATTCATTTTGGGTGATACCATCCTTAAAAGGTTAACCTTTCACCTTTAGGTTTTAATTTTGAATCCAAAAACAAGTTTTAAAGCATTAGAACTTAAATATTAACTAATAAAAATTAATCTGTTAGCAAAAAAACGGTATTATAATTTTATTTTTTCTTAAATCATGTTCTACGTAAAACTGGGAGAACGCCAGGAGAACACTATGGGGAGAACCCCTAGCAAACCCCAAATTGGAAAATGCTAAGGGTTCTTCCCGTAGGTTCTCCTGGTGTTCTCCCAGCCACATGTAAAACATGATTTAAGAAAAAATAAAATTGTAGTGGCCTCTTATAAATTAAGGTTAATAACTTTTTTAGTAGTTAATTTTTCACTTTTTCTTTTTTTCACTTAGGTTTAATTTGTATTGGAGATGATACTTTGACTTGTGAATAAATACCGGTTTAGTATCACCATTGTCATTCCGTCAATCAAACTAACGGCATGTGTTGTAACAAAAGCATGTCACGTGTCCTAACAAAAATTTTTAAAAAAAATTAAAACTTAAAAATAAATAAATAAATATGGGGTGGCCCGGCCACCCTCATTTTGGCCATTGAGTGTGGTTGAGCCACCTTAGGGCAAGCATAGGTTGTCGAAATTAGTTTGGCTCACGAAATGTGACGAAGGTACTAAATTGGTCTTTATCCATAAGTCATGTACCATTTGTAACACGATTTAAACTTAGGTGAAAAAAAAATAAAACCTAGGTACTAAAAAAGTTATTAACACTACAAATTAAAATATCAATGAAATATATGCCTTATTACATCGATCCAATAATAAGATGGGCATAGTATATAGCATTTTTTAATAATTATATTAAATACACACTCATCATCTTCATTTTAAGTGAAATGATGTAAAATTTCAAAAGATATTTGGGGAAGTAGGAGAAAATTTTATGGTAAATATTAAATTTTGCAGCATTTAATGTGTATATAGTGTCATATCATGTAAACAAAATATAATCAGACTGCTCCCCCTGCTCAACACCCTCTGTGTCTGATGCATCACCCACCCTCATCAAAAACTACCGGCTCATCGCCATGGTTTTCGACTCTTGTCTTCCCTATGGGTGGCACTATCTCTGGAGACGAGGAGACAGGTTGAAGGTCATGAACACCTTCAACGTCACGTCTTAGCTTCTCAAATTTCTCAAAGTCTGTCAAAGTCTGATTCTCAAGGAAATCCACATCTCTGCTTCCAATCATCTTCTTGTTTCAGTTTGTAACAGAATTCCGCATCTCCATTGCCAACAAATACGCAATTAATGGCTTTATCATCAAGGTTCGACCGTTTTTCCCTAGGCACATCTGCAAATGCCAAGCACTGATGGAGACCGATTGATTAGGTAGCACACAATACGAATAGCTTCACCCTAGCTAGAATGACTTAGACAATTCAGCTATCCTTAGCATACTTCTGTCATTTTCCAAAATAATGCAGTTAATTAATTCTCTACGCCACACAGTTGTGCTATATATGGGGTAATGGATTCAGGAAATTATCTTAATTGTGACAGATATAAAATAATAAAATATAATAAAGTTGCGGCTTGTAAAAGACGGCTCACTGCTCAAATGAAAAAACTTTTACATAACAGAATCACGGCATCATAGCGGCCAGAAGCGATGAACCAGCACAAAAAAAAAATTTTGTGGTAGTCTAGTAGGTATAAAGGTAGTATACATAGGAAAACATCATTTCTTTCAATTTGCTCTGATTTTTTTACTGAAATTTGGGTTGGGATGAGTTTTATAGGGGCTAAAGTGTCAAGAATATGAAATTTGAGTTTATTTTATATGAGCCACAAACGGATCCTCTCAATTTCATTTGAAATGGAGAGGAACCTGTTGGTAGTTTTTGAGGGGCAAAATTGTCCACTAAAAGTGAAATTATAACTTGCTCCTCAAATTTTAACCATCCAATATGGTGAGGATCCCATTCCTGCCTGGAGCTATCTTCTCGTGTCAAGTGTCAGGCTTTAAGCAATAATCTTAGAGTGCGATTACTTCCATTATCAGTACACAGACACTTCAAAGCCTTCCCAATTTCCCTTTCCACCATGGCGTGAAACTTCTTGAAGTACTGCTGAAATACATGGCATTTTGTTCTCACAAAATGAACTCACACCTTTCGTGAAGCATTATCAATAAAAGTAACAAACATTTATTGTCACATACATTAGAATAAATCAAATCTAACACATTGGACTTAATACTAGAGGATTTTTGAAAATAAACTTAATTTAATACACACAAGACAACCACACCCAAATGACCACTAATCTGATCACTGAAACTATTTGTTAGGAAGATCGACACTTTGAAGAGTTTTTAGTGACATCATAATATAACATGTTGAGTTACTGCTAAATCCAAAAGTTGAAGTATTAGTTTGGACCCTATTATGCTACAATAATCATATAAACCTATTATGTCTCTTTAATAGTACTCAATTTTTTTAAGGGAAAATTTCACCTAATTCTCATGACTTGTCATGATTTTTGCATTGTTTTTTTATAAAATTCAGTTTCTCTCAGTTTAGTGTATCAATCTTTCAATTGTTTGCAATCATATATGACATCTCTTCGTTAACCTTTCCCAAAATACCCCGATTTGTTTTAGGAAAAAAAAAATTGCAAAGATTAAAGCGTTGGTAATGGTATTTGCAAAAATACCCATGCCTCATTTTTTGCAATTTTTTATTTTGAAAATTTTGTTGGAATTTAACAGAAATCCTAACGGAGGGAGGGACATTGAAAAAAATTAAAATCCGATACACTAAATTAAGAGGTATTGAATTTTATGAGGGACATTGCAAAAAACAGTGGCTATTAAGGGGATAAGTGAAGTTCCAATTTTTTTTAATATTTCTATAGTAAGACATACACTCAACACTCATCACCGACTACATCCCCACCAGAAAAGAATAATGCTGATCCTATCTTATTTGGGGTAGTGTCCATCGGCTCTGGATTTTATATTTTTTAACAAGAATTGATAGGCATTCCCTCATATCAACGCAATAAGATAAAGATGGGATGGAACTATAGTATTTCGTAGTATCCCCAAAAAAAATTGTACCGAACGGAGAAACTCCATGGACAATCTGTCTCGAGGCATTTTTGTTTTTCCCTTTGATGGCTCATGGCTGCGTGGATTCCTGAGAGACGAAACATCTCAAACACTTTTCTTTCTTTTATTACGTGCTGCAATTTATTTATTTATTTATTTTTAAGGTACAAATATAATTTAAACTTCCAAACCACCCGTTATTTTTATTTTAACTCTTTAATGTTCAGAAAGTGATAAAGTAGCCCTCAAACTACAAACAGTTGCAATTTGATCACTCCTTTAGTCATTACCGTCAAATATGATGGAAAATTAAAAACTACGTCGTTTTGACAAAGTTAAGTTACTAAAATGCCCTTTTGAAAAAAAAAATAATCATACTAAAACAAGCAAGAAACTTAAGTGTAAGGAATTTGTAATTTCAAGCAAAGCGGTGCCGTTTCGCTTGCTTGTTTTAATATGATTTTTTTTTTTTTTTCAAAATGGTATATTACAACTATTTGGTAGTTTGTGTGCTACTTTATCACTTTTTTAACATTATGGGGCTAAAATGAAAATAGCTGATAATTTGAAGGGCTAAATTATATTTTTCCCTATTTTTAAAGCCTAACATAAGTTAGCATCATCAATACTTAAAAAGTGAGTAATGCTACAAGTCTATTTTGTGTCCATCTTAAGTCCATCTAAGAATGATGTGGCTATTAAAATCACCATTAGGCTTATGATTGATCATTATTGAATTTTGATCAAATGGTAATTTTAATAGCCACATCATTATTAGATGGACTTAAGATAAACACAAGATAAACTTCTAAAATTACTTCATTCTATACTAGTATATATATTTTCCTTTCTCCCACCCATTTAGATTTAACCATAAAAGAAGGTCGTATTGGAGGCGTGTTTGCAAAACAAGCGATATATATTTTTTTTTTACATGTCCGCACAAGAGGGAGGATAGGGATTCGAACTAGTAACATCTGCTTCATTAGGCGTGGTCCCAGCCGATTGAGCTACCTCTAAAACAAGCGATATTTTAGAGGTTAAGTGAAATTACTCTTTTTTTTTACTACATGATTCTACAAAGTAACCACATGTAATTAAGTGCTTTTATACCGGGAAAAATAGAGAAGTGCTAGAGAACGAAACGAATGAACTCATAAAAATTTTCAAACTAACGTGGCAGACTGTGAGTGGCAGATAAGGGAGAGAGAATTGCATTTTTTTTAATTTTAAAACCATTGTCACGTCAGTTTAAAAATTTTATGGTGTTCATATGCTCTCTAGCACTTCTCGAAAAAATAAGCATTTATTTATTTTCTATAAGCTATAAACAATTTCGTAAAAAAAAAAAAAAATTATAAAAAAGTGTGTATATTGTGTTTTTTTTCTTCAGGAAAACATTTTGTATTTTGTGTTTTAAAAAGTAAATTATTATAAAAAATAAAAATTAAAAAAAACTAAAATAAAAGATAAAAAACAATGGACAGCCACTCCATAGGAGGTGGCCGGCCACCACAGTTGAGTCATGGGGTGGCTTTGGCCACACCACGGCCTTGGGGGTGGTTCGGCCACCCCCAAGGGCCATGTGGTAGATTCAGACACCCTAGAGCGGCCACCCCATGGCTCAACTTGGGTAGCCGGCCACCCTATTGTTTTTATCTTTATTTTAATTTTTTATTCTTTATTCTTTTTCTTTTAAAAATTAAATAATATTTTATTAATTATTTATAGTGGGACACGTGGCACTCTGTAAAGCGCTGGATAAAATTGGACGGTTCAGATTAAAAATATGAAAATCTCATATTTTCCCCTCAAATATGAGGGGAAATACTTGCATTGGTGCAACCATGCTACTTTTGTGGAATTTTCGGGATTTTTTACATTCTTCACCACAAAATGCAACCACAATGAGCAAGGATGGATTACTTACATTAGAAATGGGGAGCTAAATCAAAGGCCACATGTCTTAGGTCACTTTATTTTGGCATACACCCAACAATACGATAAATATTTTAATTGAAATAAGATAGATTGTGAAAGTTACGGTTCGAATTTATAGTCTTTTTTATAATACCATATTTTTGACTAAAGGAGCGGTAGGACATCCCTCTGATCGATTGAGAAATCAGATTAATGATCAGAAATTGGAGTGATTGCCAAATTTTCTTAGACCGTGAGTATCGGTTAGTATTAAAGACAAATCATTGGAAAATTAGGTGAAACAATAAATTTCAATACAACAAATGTGCTAGTTTAATTTTGCTAGAAATAATGATGAATATAATCATTTGATTTATACTTTTAAGATATGAAGATGTTCTTGGTTGGGTTCAAGTGGGACAGGGACAGGCAGATTAGCCAATGGCAAATGCAGCTAATCAAGACAGGTTAAGTGGTTAACAAATGTCATCCATTCCATCATCATTGAGTGATTTTTTTCTTTTTCAGTTCCTAATCGAAGATAGGGGACCTGAGGAGGTAAACAATTGGACATCTTCCTGTATTCAAAGTCTTAATATATTGCGTAACGAGGTTACTTAACTGGATTATGGATAATATTGTATTAATAAGGGTAAAGTCCACATTTTCCCCTCAAATTACAACTCAATTGATAATGTCCCCCTCAAACTTTCAATTGTGATAATGTCCCTCCCAAACTATCAAAACATTGTCAGTGTCCCCCCTAAGGCTAGCAAAAAGATTAAAATGCCCCTATATATTTCTCAATAAGACAAAAATACCCCTATAAACTAAAAAAAAAATTTAAAACGAACGATTTTTTTTTAAAAAAAATTAATTAATTTTTAAACGAATTTTTTTAATGGAAATTTTTATTTAAAAGAATTTTTTTTCTTTTTTTTTTAGAAAACGAAAATTTTTATTTTCTTACACAGAAATTGTTATTTTTTTAAAACAAAAATTTTTATTTAAAAAAGTTATAAAACCAAAAAAAAAAAAAATCAATTTTTATAAAAAAAAAATTTTGAAATTTTGAAATTTTTTCTTATACAAAGGATTTGTTTTTTTAATTTTTAATTTTCCACCCTTTGGATTTTTTTATTTATTTTTTTAGTTTTATGTTTTTTTTCTAGAAGTTTTAATATTTTGTTTATTAAGGATAGTTTCATCATTGGGATTTGGGGGGAACATTTACAATGTTTTGGTAGTTTGGGGGGGGGGGACATTGTCACAATTGAAAGTTTGGGGGGGGGCATTGTCAATTTAGTGATAGTTTGAAGGGGGTTTGTGGACTTTCCCCTATTAATAATGATTAGTCATTATGAATATCTAATACAAATATGATGCACTTGACGTTTACAGGTGAATTTACAACACATTTACTCATTATATAAACAAGGAAAATGCTAGGGGTTCTCCTAGCGTTCTCATAATCTTACGAAAAACATAATTTAAGAAAAAATAAAATTGTAATGACCTCCACCACCAATTTTTTTAGGCATTAGCACCAAATTTGAGGTATTAGTACTAAATTTGTGAAGCATTAGCATCAAAATTGAAGCATTAGCATCAAATTTAGGATGATCAAATCCCTTTTTAGTGATATCATCCCTAAAGGGTTAACCTTCTACCTTTAGGTTTTAGTTTTGAATCCTAAAACAAGTTTTAAACCATTAGAACTTAACTATTAACTCATAAAAATTAATCTGTTAGCAAAAAAAGGTACTGCAATTTTATTTTTTCTTAAATCATGTTTTATGTAAGACTGAGAGAACGCCAGGAGAACACTACAGGGAGAACCCCTAGCAAACCCTTATAAACAATGATTTCACAAATCCATTACTTATGAAAACACTTTCTCTTTTTTAACAAGTAAATTGTCTTAATTTTAAAAAAAAATTACAAAACATGGGGATTATTAACAAGTAATTTGCTTGCTTGTTTTAATATGATTTTTTTTTTTTTTTCTAAAATGGCATTTTAGTAACTTAACCTTGTTAAAGCGACATAGTTTTGAATTTTTCATCATATTTGACGGTAATGACTAACAGAGTGGCCAAATTATAACTATTTGGTAGTTTAAGGGCTACTTTATTACTTTTTTAACATTAAGGGGCTAAAATAAAAATGACTAATAGTTTGAGGGGTTATATTATATTTTTCCCTATTTTTAAAGCCTAACATAAGTTAGCATTATCAATACTTAAAAGTGAGTAATGTTACAAATCGATCTTGTGTTCATCTTAAGTAAATGATAATTTTAATAGCCACATTATTCTTAGATGAACTTAAGATGGACACAAAATGGACTTCTAGAATTACTTGTTAAATTGGCAATCAGTATCAATAAGAAATTTTTAGATATACAATAATCAGATTGACATGTGAAATTCTCGAGAGAACAACTTGAATTTGTGTAAATTTTTAGTCACAAAACCTATAATTTAACTAACTTTTAAAATCCAGACAATTCAAAGGGTCAGAAGGTTTTAATTTATCTCTTTATAAATAAACAGATATTTGTTAAAATTTTATTTTCTGCCTTCTTTTTTTCCTTCTCAAAACCAAAACACATAAAAATACAAAAATTTATTATTTTTTTCGTCAAAATACCTTTTTTTCAGAAAAACAAAAACACTGTTAACAAACACATGTAATCCAAGAAATTTATTGTTGAAATAGTTAAGTGACATTTAAATCAAGAAAAAGTACAAACATTTAAGGGAAGAAATAAAAAATAAAAAAATCCCCTCATTTCGCATCCAACCTGGCTCTGGCGTGGCCTCGGTTAATTTGAAATTGTTCGGTAATACCAAGATGCGCCATAAGTAGCCAGACGTGAGTGAGGAGCTCCCCGCCTTTGGCAAGCTGTTGAGCATGATAATATCCTCTGCAGTGACTAGCAGCGTAACCCAATATCTCAATCCACACGTTACAAACAAACTCCCATTTCTGTTCACCCATTTCCTGCAATAGACCTGCAAGCCTACATCCATCGAATAGCACGGATTTGCTCCTGTCCCCTTTCACCTTAGTTGGTTCAACTTCAGTACTCACTGCACGCAACATTCTGCGAAGTTCGGGCATATCTTTTAATGAAAAACCTTTTTCCTTGGAAAATTCCTTGATCTCCTCACAAGTGTCTCGAAACCTCATCATCCCAATCCCGATTGGCAACATGGAAGGACGCATGACTAAGAGATACAACATGTAGTCCGACAGGTTCTTGCTCGAATCTTTGGCAGGCAAATCGTCTTCCGATAGGTTCTTGCTCGGATCTCTGGCAGGCAAATCGTCTTCATCCACATCTTTGCTATAGCATAGATCAGTAGCAATGTGCCAGATTAGAATGCTTTGGTCGAATTCTACTTGCTCAGTGCTCCAATCGAATGATTTGGAACATTTATATTTTTCTTCTTTGAAAACAAGACCGCCTCTGGCACTACATAAAGACCCGATATGTCTCTCATACTCTGATTTTTCTCCATGTCGCTTCGATTTCTTCAGGAAGTGCTCGAAGATCATTTTTTTCATGTCGCTAGAGATTTTGCAGCGGTCTTCATTCAAGTACTTCTCCAATGTTTCAAGAAATCCGAATTTTTTCACAAATTTTTGGACTCGTTTGTTATCCCGAAAAGGCACGAGGTTGCGTTTAACGGAAAATCTTAGCAAATTGTACTGAGCCAAGGAATTTGACCACCTCCTTTTATTAGAAGGTAGAAAAGAAGAGACAATGTCTCCGACACAAGAGATTATTCTTGAAACCATATGTTGAAAACAAGAGGTGATTCCAGAAACCATAGGTTCAAAAAAATGGGTAACTGGAGAAACCACATGTTGAAAACAAGAGGTTATTCCAGAAACCATAGGTTCAAAAAAATGGGTAACCGGAGAAACCACATGTTGAAAACAACAGAAGTCTCGAGGAAAGCGCTTACCCAACCATAGCTTTGCCCTGTCAGAGAGTAATAGCAAAATGGCACCATAGAAATCTAAAATAATAGCTCCAGCCATCAATATGTAAGTAATGATGAGATCAGCCCGCAGGTGATTGTGTTTCTCAACAAACAGGAACAACACAAACACTACAATATTGATAGAGCAAGTGATGAAGCGGAAAATGCATCCCCATGTAGTGTATATTATAGGCGCCTTTGTATAGAAAGCATCATACGCGAAGCCAAGTTCGATTTCAACTAACTGGAAAGCATCATCTGGAGAGGAATTCTGGAAGTAAGACTGGCTCTCATCTCGGTCCTGGAAGCTAAGAATGAGATCTACAAAGAGCCGCTTGAAAGTCTGGAAGAAGCTGTACGCGTCATACAATGATTCCCTTTTTTTGGCGGCTCTGTTGTTACCGTCATTTCGAACATCGGACTGATGATATACCTCGACCACCTCATCAGCCAACACACAAAATCCCTCGTCCATCTTCAAACTAAATTCCTCCATGAATTTAGCATAACTTGGTCCAGGATCGGGAGAATCGAGCAAGGAATCAAGGAAGTGATCACGATTTGCAGACATCAAGGCCAATGACCTTTCCCCATACTTTATAAACCCAGCAAAAAGCATGGGAATGGTGAGGAAGGAGAGCCTAGTTACACTCCAGGCCGAGTAAGTGATATACAATGCCACACCCGTCTGGACTCCAAGTCCAAGCAAGTGCCTAATCCACAACTCATTGTCTGCTATAGAATAAGCCGTAATTGTGTCTGGACCGCCAAGGTGTAACAATAGGAATGGTGCCCAAAATGCCATGAGCTCATCATCGATAGGATTGGTTTTATCGGCAGTACAGCTTCCGGAATTTCTTTGCCTTTTGAAGAGGACACCCAGTGCAACAGTTGCCACCCAGTCTGCCATTAGGTACGCTGACCAAATAGGAAATCTGGGCCAGATTAATCCTGGATTATACTTTCTTCGGCTGCCCAGCATAATTAGTGACATTTGCAATAAGAGGCTGAATACCACCAGTATCTGTACCTCCCAATCCTCCCATAGTTTCCGCACCGATTCTAGGGACGGTTGGTGGAGTATCCTCTTCTCCGCAAAAAGCCAACCGCACAAAACTGAAAACAAAAAGAAACCCGTACCACACTTTGAAAAAAAGACTAAATTTATGTTAAATATTACTTCTAATCACACGAAAAAGAAGTTCCATAAATAGCAAAGGTTATAGCTGGCATGCTTGTAATTGAATTTAATTAATTTCGTGGTGTTGCTAGTAACTCACTTGTAAGTATCATCCTCAGCTCAGCTTCTGTGATCTCTCAAGTGCATTTTTTGTTAAGAGAATTAAGGTATAGAGGAGTGCTTATCTGTTTTGCCAAGGAGAGTCTCAGAGGGGATGAATGCACAGCTTTTAAAGCCGATTACTGTGGAAGAACTCCATTCTATGCATGCTAGGATGTGGGGATGGTGAGTTATGTGGGTTTGAAATTAGACATGAGTAAAGCTATTTATTAGCCTTTGATATGTCCGAGGTTGGAAATTAGCGCTCGTCCTCGCCCATGAAATTGCAAAAATCGCTTCGTCATTAAAAATGAATACTTTATCTATAAATTGTGTATTTCGATACTCATGCTCTTTGTAAAAGAACATAAATTTTCTCCAAATCGATTTTAATAAAATTTTGTCCAACTCACATAAAATAGTGACAAGTGTTTAAGCATTTAATATGCGCATTTGACATGCTTTAATATGCACATTAAATATTAAAGGTCATTAATAGTTGTTTACTAACTATGGTTATTATTATTATTTTTTCTTTTGGTTAATGTTAGACCAACACTTTGTTTTTTTCACCAAAGTTAAAACTAATCTTAAAAAGGGAAGAGCTAACGTCAAATTTGATTAACCCCCCAAAAAAAGGGTTAGAATTAAAGAAGCTAACGTTGGCCTAGAAGAAGAAAAAAAAAATCACATTTAAATAAGGTTAGAAAATTTTAGTAACCCTAAACAAGGTGAAGTTGATGAATCAAATCAAAAGCATACATTTTTCTCCATTATCTGTTTCTCAAGTTTTCTACATATGCGTTTGAAAAATTGTTGCTTTAGGAGAAGAAGGCATTTGTGATAAGAATTTTTTGCTATATACGTGAAAACTGCTATCATATTAAGGTACTTCTCTTCATATTTTAACAATTGCGTCTTCGTATTTTGGATAATATTTTGATTAATTTTAATCTCTATTCAGTTATCTTATTAACATAGAGTTATCTAACATTTTGAATTTTTTATTTAAACAATTCACTTTGTTTTTTCTTGTCTTTTCATCACTTTTATTTAGCTACTTACCATTATCAAGCCCATGGCTTTGCGAACAATGGAAGTGGAGCTGTTTACTCCATTCAAGGTAAGCAAATTCATTTTTCTTTTTGTGTATATGAATGTTAATTTTTAAAACCCACGTCCAACAAAAAAAGAAGAAAGGCCCCTGCTTGTTCTTTTTTCTTAAAATTTATATGTTTTTGTGCTAATACAGATTGTAGACTAAGTATAAAGTATGTGTAGTAAAAAGAGATCTGTTGTGGAGCCCTGATTTCCTTGGAATGACATTACGGTGTCGGAAAAACAAGTGACTTTTTTCTTCTTTGTTCTATACCAAAATGGGCAAGTTGGCGATTGGGTAGGAGTTAAAGCTTCAATACCCTCTACAAAATATGGGTGGGAAGATGTCACAAGTACCAGTGTAGGAATAATTGAATTCATATATAGCTTGCTGGAGGATGGATATGGGTATTGCATTATGCTTTAGGAGCAAGACTTTCTCTTGCTCCATGACAAACATGGTCCATGGAGATGGTGTCATCTTTTGAAGTGGGACAAGAGATTCGAGTAAAGCCATCTATCAATGAGCCGTTACTTGGATGGTTAAATGAAACTCCATCTACATTGGGAAAGATATTCAAACGGATTCTAATCCTATCATGAACCAAATGATAAGAAATAGATAGAGATAAAAAATGTATAATTGATTTACTCTATTTCAAATACATAGCCGACTACAACTCTTAGAAGTGGTAGTTATCAAACTCTATTTGTAATAAACTTTGTTCTTATACTTCTCAAATGTCCCTCTTAATTGTTGAGCTTGCTAAACTTTTGATAACCATAGCTTAGCTAATCGAACTTGATAGACCAAGGATGTCATTTTCTGTCTTGCAAACCTTTTTTTATTTCACCAAAAATTTGTTTAAAGCACAACTCGACCAAATTGCATTTCTGATACATGAGAATATGACTTGAAGCACTCTTGGCTGAATCTGTAGCTAAAGACAAACTTACTTATTAAGATGGTCCAAAGTATATCGTTGCCAATAATGAAAGCAAGAAAATGAATTTTTTAATACAAAAAGAAATAACACCGCTACAAAAATGGGAAAATGACAATCCTACACTGCAGATCATACATTTTTAGTGGTCTATATGTGCCTTTTGTCACTTGCAACAAATCCAATATAATTTCTCTTTATAGTTTCATCATATCTATCTAAGGATTACTTTTGACACTTCTTGAGGCTCCATTTGGATCATGCAGATATACGGATAAAAAAAAAAAACTAAATCATGCTACAAAAAATATAATTGAACTGTCATATAAAATATAACAAATTCATGAAACTCAATACTAAAGTAATCCAATTATACTTGATCAGTCAAGTTATCCAACAATAGGAAGTCTTGTTCGACATTAACATGCTCTAGTTGAAGAAAATTTATATCCAAATATGAATCCTATATATAACAGTATGTAATTATTAACATGAGCCAAAATACATTAATGGAGTTGTACATTGATTTTTGTATTTTAAAACAAGGTAACATATCTTAATACTCAATTGCTAGAATTATACCTGAGTGATGTTATCCAAAAATTGAAATTCTTGTTCAACATTGCCATGCTCTTGTTCGATGAATAGTATGTCCCTAGAGGAATCCTTTATATGACACTATGTAATTATTGACATGAGCCAAAATACATTAATGGGGTCATAAATTAATTTTTCTATTTTAAAACAAGGTAGCATATCTTAACCAATTACTAGAATTATACTTGAGTGATGTTATCCAACAATTGGAGTTCTTGTCGGACATTACCATGCCCTCGTTGGAGGAAATTTATGTCCACAAAGGAATCCTGTATATAACATCAAGTAATTATTACCATAAGTTAAATACCTTTTTGGAATTATAAATTATTGTATTTTAAAACAATAATTCAATATCTTACTTTAATTAAATATTCAAGTGATTGAACTTATCTTGCACCACCAGCCTGCTGCTGTAAGTCACTAACACAACTTGAAGCCAATGTTGTGACAGTTTGAGATTTAACACATTTTCGCCGTTCTAGTGCACCTTTCAACCTTCTTTTTGGACGTCCAACTGTAGGTTTTGTTTTGATCCCACGTATGTCTTGCGAAGCTATATCTTCATTGGGCTCAAACATATTATCAGCTTCACCTTGGACCACTAAATGACCCTCCACAACACTAAAATTACATAATTTTCTCATTTCTTGCACTTCCTTCAATAATTTTTTAGAACATCTATCAATATATTCATAAATCATCTTATTCTCTGCTGAAAGTGTGGAAATTTCATGAATGTTGTGACATGTGGGAGTAGCGCTTTCCTATTAACTCTTGAGAATTACCTTTAATATCAATGCCACGATAGTCCTTAATAACACCAACCTTTGCATCTTTTGTCCATCTTTTCAATAGTTAATGGGTTGGAAGCCTTTTGATGGTTTTTTTGGTCAAGAACTTTCAAAGCATGGGTGCATAGGATTTCTACAAAGTTAAACTTCATGCAACCATATTGGACAGTAGTTGTTGAGACCTCAAATTTAACCGGATGTTCTTGAGTTCTTTGCCTATATTTAACTTTGTACTCCGTGATAGTATCAGATTTACTAGCCTTAGCAATAATACAATTCCCCATTTTCATGTATTCATTTCGGAACATTTGAAACATTTTGTGGGGTGTACAACTTTACAACATGTCTCAACATCTCTACATCAACTTGTAAAACAGGTAGTACTCTTTGACTCATCTTGAACTCTGCTTGAAGTTCTTGATGCCGCTTATCATGCAATACTCTAGAGTAATGTTCCAAAAACCGCAAAAGATTATGTTGCGGTTTCAAGTACCCTTTTAACATATTGTTCATGGACTCACTGCGTTGGGTACTTTTCATATCAGTAGTGAACATATGGCGACCATATACCATAGCCCATTTCTCTTTTACATCAAACATTTCATCCAATCATTTATTGTTAGTATGACTATACTTCTTAAGCGTACCATCCCATGCACGTAGCCATTCCTCTTCATCCTTATAATCATATACACAATTACTAAAATCATTTGCAAATTGCTTTGATGAGTGAAATACATGACTCATATGCTTGGCAGTATTTTGATAAATATGTCATACACATAAATGATGATGTGAGTTGGGAAATACCTCGTTTATTGCTTTGGCCATTGTAACAAATTGATCTGTAAATATAGTTGTTAGTTGCTTTCCTGACATTACACTTAGAAAAGTTTTAAATAACCACTTAAATGAATGCCACACCAAAAATAATAGTTTGTTTATGGTGATTAACTCCAATAAATGGTGCAAAAGGTCGGTCCAACGCATTTGTATGGTAAGTATTGTCAAAGCATATCACATCACCAAAGTGCCCATAATCAACCATTGATCTAGCATCTGCCCAAAAAATGTTCATGATAAGATCATCATCATCAAGTTCTATTGAATAAAAATAAGATGGATATTCTAATTGCATATTATGAAAATACTCCATCACAACACGACCATCCCCTTTCTTCAAAGACGTTCTCCTCTTAGATTGTACGTAATTTCTATAGTCAACATCCAAAAAACCAAGATTTTCACGACCCTCAACTTGCATGCTCAACAAATCTATAGTTTGTTTGATTGATATTCTAGATTTCTTAGTATCATATGTAATAGCTTTTTGAGCAGGTGTAATTTGTCTTGTTGATCTTAACATATGTTTCATTGGGGAATGTGCAAATTTATGATTATGTTGCTCATGAAATGCAACAACTTCTAGCATACCATCATTTTGAATTTGACAAGTCATTTCTGCTAAACACTCCACACGTGAAATTGCATGATGAAAATGTCTTTGTTCTTGTCGTTTGTCAACAACTCGTGTACCCTCTTTCAAGCAGCAAAATGTCCTCCTTTTAACAAGTCCTGACTTTGTTCACTTCACAAATTGTTTCCTTAAACTAAAGCCTATTTGATGAGCATATTCTTTGTAAAACTTATATGCACTATTATCATAATCAAATTTTATACCAATTTTTGGTACTTCAGTAAATCTCATGTTTTGTGGACACGAAGTGTCTGATTACTTTGGCTTCCATGAGTAGACATTTGTCCAATACACATCTCTCACCAATGTATATCCAACATCTACAATAATGAAAATAAAGAATTCAATTTTCGGCACAAATATTTGTAATGAAAGTAAGTGCATATATATATATATATAAGTTGCATTCTAAGGACCCACACGTGACACATTGAAAGGACTAAGTGGAATAATTTGAGTGGGCTGTAGGAAGTCAACATCCATTAAAAATAAAAGTGATGAAAAATCAAAGTGTAAAAAAAAAAAAAAAAAAATACAAGAATGGTCTATTAATGGGATAAATGAATAGTTAAAAAAAAAAAAAAAAAACAACAATGTTAGATAACTCACCGTTAATTGGATAAATGAATAGTTTAAATAAAAAATTCAAAATGTTAGATAACTCTCTGTTAAAGGGATAACTGAATAGAGATTGAAATTAATCAAAATATTATCCAAAACACGAAGACTCAATTGTTAAAATATTAAGAAGAATACCTTAATATGATAGTAGTTTTCATGTATATAGCAAAAATTAATTTTGATCATTTATGCCTTCTAAGCCAATAGGTCTTCCCTTTTTAAGGTTAGTTTTAACCTTGGTGAAAAAAACAAAACGTTAGTTTAACATTTAACCAAAAAAAGAAAAAAGAAAAAAAGGTTACCCATAGTTATTATAACTGTTATTAATGATCTTTAATATTTAAAGTGTATATTAAATGTTTAGACACTTTGCACTATTTTATGTGAGCTGGACAAAATTTCATCTAAGCCGATTTGGAGAAAATTTCTGTCCTTTGTAAAATTATGTTGGGAGCCAAACATTTTACAAACAATGATTTGTTGTTGCTTTGACATTTATTGTTTATTATGAACTAAATTTACGTCCTCAATTGATCATTTATAAATTGTTGTGGATCGTACCACCATGAAAAAGGGGTGTACGACATGGGATGCATGCACATTATTATATAGACTTGACCAATGGCCCAACGATAAGGACAACGACAATAGATTAGGATGCCTTGGATCCATTATCCAGAGTGACCAGCGCAGCCAAGTATGGATGGCAGTCTCAATCTACAGCATTAGTGTGGATCACCCAATATCGAACCCGGTTGAGCCACTAATGGTAACTAGTTGTGTACCTCGTTGAGGCACCAAAGTTGTACCAAAACTCCTACGAGACACGCAAACCTCTCACAGTAGGACTTAACTTATGGATAGGTCATGTGGATACTAGCATGCGCATTAGTCAATGCATGTTCTTTTTTACATTTGCGTTTGAGCTTTTAAAAAATGTTCTCATCTACCTTCCTTTTTTTTTTTTTTGGTTATTGCTTCTTGTGTTTAAAAGCATTGATGCCATTCTTTTCATTTACTCTTTTATTGTCTTTTTCTTTTTTAGAGTTTTGGTTATTATTGGATACCAGCATGTGTATTTGTCAATGCATGTTCTGATTTACATTTACATTTGCTTTTCTTTTCTTTTTTTTAAAAAAAAGAGCTCTTGAATTTTTTTCTCATCTACCTTTTTTTCAATATTTTTTTTTTAAATTTTATTGCTTCTTTTGTTTAAAAGCCTTGGTGCCATTCTTCTTATTTACTCTTTTATTGCCTTTTTCTTTTTTAGAGTTTTGTTTATTGTTGGATACCAGCATGGGTATTAGTCAAATGCATGTTCTGATTTACATTTGCATTTGCTTTTTTTTTTTTTTTTTTTTTAAAAAAAAGTTTTTAATTTTTTTTTCTCATATACCTTTTTTTTTTCCTTCTTCTTTGTTATTGCTTCTTCTGTTTAAAAGCTTTGGTACCAATCTTCTCACTTACTCTTTTATTGCATTTTCTTTCTTAGAGTTTAGGTTATTGTTGGAT